>OZ018387.1:83962905-84220317 GCA_963969525.1 Ontholestes murinus
CATTGAAGTAAAACAGCACAGTTGAGAGGGTTTCATATTTATTGTTCAACACTGTAACATGTTTCACCACATAGTGGCTTCATCAGGCAGATGAAAAATATATGAATACTGCAGTATTTATCTGCCTGATTAAGCCACTGTATAGTGAAATATGTTGCAGTATTTAACAATAAATGTGAAACCTTCTCAACTGTGTTGTTTTTTTTTCAATGAAACTGCTTACTCTTAACTACTGATAATTGGCGGTTAATAATAAAAAAAGTACACGTTTTTTTATTTGAAATTTGGAATTTATAATGATATATTTACAAATTTTACTAAAACATTCTACATTGACCTCAAAAATTACAAATATTTATTAATTTTAATGTAAAAAAAGAAAATTTTCATCATTATTTATAAAACACATTAAAATATTTTTCTTTAATAAAATATTATAGATAGTAGTGTCTAAAGAACAAAGAGAACCCACTTAAGTCATTTAAACAAATTTCTAAAGGGCGATTTAGAAATAAACATTTACATGATAATGTTTAATTACGATGAAATAAAGACATTCATAAACATTTAATTTTTAAGCCCTAACTATGGACTTTCGTAATTTTAGAAAACTGATTTAATTATGAAAGTTATACAGTATAGAATTAAAGGCTCTGAAAATATGCATTTCCTTTTGTTACATAAAAATTTTCGAAATTAGGATAATTGCTTAAGAAGAAATCCTCGCTGGTAAAACTATTTACATGTAAATATTTTCAGCTTAAATATTTCGCTGGATATTTCTACTGTACTATCACCCTTAGAAGATCATTATGAAGTGTTTTATTTTTGTATGTAATTTGAACTTCATTTTGTAAGTACATTGGATAAATAAACACTATCTATCTATCTATCTATATCTATCTCTGAAAATGAGTACAAAATAGTAAAAGTAGGAATATCATAAGAAAGTGTATTTATTTACCATACAATAAATTTAACAATTACAGTTATTAAATATTCCACGCATATTTTCTATAATAAAGGGGTTTACTATATCTGATCTACATTTCTCACCCCCTATAAAAATATAGTTTGACCTATATAATTCCATTTGAGAAGGAAAGAACAACAAGTATTCGGGTACAGGATGTGTGCGTACGGGGATACGAGATCCTTTAATGGAAGTAGTTTCTCATGGGTTCCTCCTACAAAGGAGCAAAACAGCACCTGTGGATTTTTCCCACACGTACGTACACTCGTCCGCAGCTGACACAACCCTTCCGCCCCCGTAAATCAATCTCTGCACTTCGCCCTCCGCTCCTAGACTTAAAACATCATTAATCTACCGATTTGAATAGGACGGTCATTAATCAATTTTTTTTTTTCATTAAACGATAGAATCGTGGTGTAAATGATTGGAAGATAAATCGGTAATAATAGATAATTTTACATGTAATTAATGTACAGTTATTGATTTTTTATATATGATATTTTTTTATAAGAAGAAATATTTTTATAACCCTAGGAAATGAATAACCTACAGATTGTAATTTTACAATTTTATTTTTACTTTCCCTATATAGTCTATATAGGGGAAGTAACGAATGATCAGATTGAGATGAAATTTTAATTAAGGATTTATCGTTAAAAACTGGAACTGATAAGCTTTTGGTAAACATTCAAAAACCGGAAGTGGATGTTTACTCTAGGTCGTTTTTTTGTTTTTTTTTTTCAATAGTTTTTTAATATGAAAAATTTGACAAAACTTTTCAACTAAATGTTAAAGAGAATGAAGAACTAAACAAGTTTCATTAAAATATATTTTTTGTAAAATTCCTAACTTTCGAGAAAAAATATAAAAATTTAAAATTTTGACTAATAAACTAGTTACATGAAATTTATATAATACATAATTGTTTAGAATTTAAAAGTGAACAAATTATTAAGAATGGCTTTTTTGTGTAAACCTTACAGCTTTTAAGTAAAAAATAGGGAAAGTACTATGATGGCACCTTCACCATTTGTTTAATAAAAATTGGAGAAAGATAAATATACTAATAGAGTAGTTGTTTTATGTGTAATTTAGGAACCAATATTATATTTTAAAATATAATAATATAAAACAAAAACACCAGACATTGGAATATTAAAATACAATTTCTCTCTTTACAAAATACGGGGAAGAATTAAAATAGAGAATTGAATATTTTTTAACAGAAAAATCCGCTTTGAGGGAGGTCCTTCTATTCTATTTTAACAGTTTTCACTGTTTTTTATGCCAGGACGTTATAGAAGTTTAAAAACTACTTATAACACTCAAGCACGTTAATTTTTAATTTATCTCTTCTTAAATACCGAAAATTTCAAAATTTTTACTATAGGTATTTGAAAGGAAATAATTATCCTTATATAGTAGAAAAATATACCAAGGAATATTTCTAAAATGTTTAAATTGCAAGTTTATAGGGCATACGAATAATATCATAATAAAATTGTTTCAATATCAGTTACTAAGAAATTAAAAACATATTACTTCAAAACTTTGCGAAAGCGAGGTATTAAGCACGAACCATTAACTTTTGGGTATTAAGCTTCCTAGAAAATTGTCGTTCAGATTCAGTTAATAGACCTGGAGATCAAGGTGGTCCATTTAATAAATCCTTTCACTTCTGTGCATCTATTTGCGAAAACATTGTGAGGTTAATTTCGCATCAGTGATTAATCTGCGGACTTCATCCTATTGAAACCATATCGAAAGTGCTGGTATATTTATTCCTTTACGATTCGGTTAATATATTATGTGATTGTAGGCTCTATAATTGAGATACCTAAAATTCTGGCCCACGCGTGGCTTTTTGTACTACAATAAGAATTTTCTGTACCTAACATTCAATCTTAGTATTTATAATAACTGAATTTCCTCCCTTATTCCTAAGCACAATTTTTAATATCAATTAGTTTTTTTCTAAAGTTTAATCACCTTTTTACTCACCATCATTATTTTAGTGCAATTCTTTGCAAATATTTGATTTTTATGTTTTTTAATTTTTTTCGAAAATATGACATACCTTCTACTTCTAATGCAATTTAATTATGCAATAATTAGAAAAAAAACACATAAACATTCTAAAATCTACAACAATTACTCTTCCTAAGACTAACAAATAAATTACTTAATGAAACAACGAATTCTTTAGCGAATATCTCGACAGATATTGAATTGTATAAAAATAATTTGTATGTTACAAATAGTAAGGCCATCAAAGCAACACTAGTTTGAACGTATTTATATCTGTTAAATAACCTAAACATAGTTAAATGTGCGTTAAACAGATTGTGAGGGAATATGGTGTGACAAATTTAGAACGAACAAAAAAATGAATTTACATTGATGCAATTAAAAATAAAATAGGAAAAGTAATTAAATAATGTAACATTCAAGTTTATAATTATCTGCAGACACTTGTTTCGATCTCTCGATCTCATCAGTACAGCTTTATTATAAAATTGATTTTTTACCTAATAGACTGAAAATCCCAATAAGTACAAAATTAATATAGATTAAAATATAAGTATAAATTTAAATCATAAAGAAACAACATTACATAAAAAATCGTGTAGATTCACGAAATGTTTTCGTATTTTTAAATTTAGTATCTATATTAGTGTATTATATTCTATGTATTTATTTTTATACTGTATGTACTAACAATATATAAATACAATTTGATTTGATTTGATATATTGTTACCAAATGTTAAGGATGTTATCTTATACAATATATCAGAATCATTGTCAAAGGATACTGAGGAACGGAAAAACCACGACTTAAATGAATATAATAAAATAGTAAACGTTATTACTGATCGTAAATTGGTGCCTTCTAAATTAATAAGATTAGGTCGTAAATCAGATCAAAACAGACCGCTTAAAGTAACTATGGATGATCGTAATATTGCTTCGACAATTATTAAAAATCGTAGCAAGATTAAGGCATCACATCCTCTTGTATTCATTAAGGATAGATTTAACGCAAATTCAACGAAATGAGCTCAAAAATTTATATGCAGAATTAAAGATGCGAAAAGAAAATGGCGAACCAAATGCTTATATAAAGTACATACATAATCGTCCAACTATAAGCATTGATACATCCACAAATAAAAGACCGAATCTAAAAAACTAACAATATATTATCAAAATTTAGGTGGCATGAAATCTAAATTAAACGAAATTATGCATGCAGTTAATTGTTGTACTTATGATGTTCTTATCTTTACGGAAACTTGGCTAGATAATTCAATTTCTGACAATGAACTAGGATTTAAAAATCATACAATATATAGAGTTGATCGTTCTACATTAACTAGCAATAAAACTAAAGGGGGTGGAGTTCTTATTGCCGTCAAATCTAATTAGTGTTCGTATAAAATAGCTATTGATAATACCAACTTAGAGCAATTATTTATTAGATTAAATAATAATTTAGTTATAGCAGGAATTTACATTCCTCCTTCTTCGCAAGTTTCACTTTATGAGGATCATTGTCGAACTGTTAATGAAATTCTTCAAATCCACCCTGATGACAACTTTTTACTATCTGGCGACTTTAATCTACCAAATGCTAAATGGGCCGATGATTTGGAAAGCGTAACGCATTCTAGCAACATCTGTTTTCCCGCTGAAATACTAAGCGATAGTTTCATCTTACATCATTTATATCAAAGGAATACCACGACTAATTCGAGAGGCATCTTATTAGATTTATTTTTTTCCAATATTGTTAACCTGTCTGCGATTGCTGCTGTTGATCCCATTAGTAATAATTCGATTCATCACACGGCCATGGAACTATCAATTCCTTTAAATTGTATCGAACAAGCTTCTTTAATTAACTATTATTACAACTTTAAAAAGGAAACTATAATGCTATTAACAACTATCTAGGTTCAATTGACTGGACTAGTGTACTGGAGCATTCTAATCCTGATGATGCAGCACATATGTTCAATGAAGTTATCCATTATGCTATAAACAAATTTGTGTCTATCTAAACTTAGCCACTCAAACTACATATTGACACGTATTGTCAAATCATAATCCCTTTTTGGGACAAAAAAGGCCATATTTGGCAAATCATTTGATAAATATTCATCAAGAAAGTCTTCGTGGAGCAGAACTTTTGCCAGACGAATAGAGGGTGAGAATGGAAGAACACATTTTTTGTGAATTCAAACCTTTTCAAGTGCGATCGAAATTTTTGTAAAGAATTATTATGTATAATATTGGAATACTTTTGTTAGCATCTTGGATAAAATAAATAATACCTAATACCTAATACCCCAAATGGTTTAACTACGATTTAATTAATTTGATTAAGAAGAAAAAGTGTGCCCATATTCGTTACAAAACAACTTCTAAGAGGAGTGACTACAATGATTTCGCATCCCTACGTACACAATGCAAGGATTTAAACAAACAACTCCATGACTTATATATAAATCAAGTTGAAGAAAATCTGCATCATAATCCACGTTCTTTTTTGGCGTATGTCAACGATACTCGACCAACAAGTGGTTATCCAAAAGCAATGTATTTTGATCAAAGCAAGTGCAATACTGAAGACGAGAGTGCCGACAAATTCGCTGATTTTTTTTCTACAGTTTATCTGATTGAAGATTGCAATGCGCCTACGTTTAGCTTTCCCTCTCAAATTTCCTGTAATTCTTTTAGTGTTTCGCTATCTGATGTTTTTAATGGTATCAATAGTTTAAGTAATAGTTGTAAATCTGGCCAGATGGTATATCACCATTCTTTTTAAAACAATGTATAACTACTATTACTATCCCTATCCATTTTATGTATAATGTATCATTAAAAACGGATATAGTTCCTTCATGCTGGAAGAGAAGCTATATTACTCCTTTATTTAAATCTGGAGATAGAGCAAATATCAGAAATTACCGTGGTATAGCGATTCAATCATCTATTCCCAAACTATTGGACAAAATTGTTGCGAATCAGCTAAAGTGGGTTTGTAAAAATCTTATTGTTGACCAACAACATGGGTTTAGTACTGGTCGCTCAACGGTTACAAATCTTTTAGTGTTTAAAATAATAATTCTAGATGCCTTAGAGAAAGGTTTGGCGGTCGACGCCATTTACACTGACTGCTCTAAGGCTTTTGATCGCATCCACCACGAAACCCTACTCGCTAAGCTGTCTGCTTATGGTTTTGGAACAGATGTTATTAGTTGGTTTAGTAGTTATTTAGGAGAGCGGACCCAATGTGTTAATATAAATGGAAAACTGTCAAAGATCATCAACGTAACTTCTGATGTTCCTCAAGGGTCACATTGTTGCCCACTACTGTTTCTAATTTTCATTAACGATATTGTGTCCGTTATAAATAATAGCCAGTGTCTCATATTTGCAGATGATCTTAAGTTATTCAATATAATCCATTCGCCCCAAGATTGTGTTGCTTTGCAAAGGGATATTTTTAATTTAAACCTATGGTGAACTGCTAATGGCCTCGATCTTAATGCCGAAAAATGTTTTAAATTATCATTTGTACGTAACTTGAAATACCCTGTAGATTACTTCATTGATAATAAAAAGTTGACTGATGTACAATATGCTAAAGATTTGGGGGTTACATTCGATAAAAAATTAACTTTTAAAAATCACATATGTAACATAACATCGAAAGCAACTCAAATTCTCGGATTGATTTAAGACTTTAATGAAATTCCAAAATTTATTGGGATCATAACATAAGTTTCTTTCGGATTCAGATATAAACCGTGAATAATTAGTGCGAGATTGAGATTTGACCTTGAGGCCCGACTGCGTAAATTTCAACCTAAAATATATAGAAAGTGTCTTCATTAATTTGAAATATTTTCTCTTCCCCTTTAATGTAGATTTTAGCTCATTTGGAAACCAATAAGGATATTTAATATTGGATCGATGAGTGTAAGCAACACAATCTTCAAATGTAGTGTATAGTTTGTTGTAGAATAATGTACAAGCAGTGCTTACACAATAACAAGACAGTACATCAGTTCAAGCAATGTCAGCGATTGAATCATACAATTTCCTAAAGTCAGATTTTTTGAAGTTAAAAGCAGTGCTATTAGGATTATTAGAAAACCCATTATTTGTTTTCTTAGGTATAAGGACACGAACTTCTGTCTCGAGTGCAGGATGATATTTATCTTCATTAATGATAGGATTTTGTACATAATTGACAGAACATATTGTATTAGTAAAGATCAAATCTAGGATCCTACCGTAATGATTCTTTATGTCATTTAGTTGTTCCAGACCAAAAAACTCCACACAATTCAGCATTTGCAGTGGGATTAATAAAGTTTTCATTTATATTAAAGTCACCCACAATAATTATATTACTATTCAATAAATAAGTCAAACTATCAAGTACAATAGAAAATTGCATTAACTGATTGAAGCGTATTGGTCGACTAAAACAGATATTAATAATATAAAAATCGATTTTATCAACAATAATTTTTACTACCAAAAAATCTATACAAAGGCGAGAAAAATTGATTGTATCAATAGAGATTTCCGACGAAAGCAGGGAAGAATGGATAGCTAATAAAACTCCGCCGCCGGATTTTTTATTTGATACAACTTGATCACAATCTTTGCTGTCGACGTAGCAATTGTTATAAGGGGTAAATATGACAACATAATATCAACCCTAGCCCAAGACGCTGTCAATACCATCGTAAAACGGTCTCTGAGGGAAGGCTTCAATGTCAATCCTGATAAAACTGTAGAAGTACCTTTCACTAATCGTAGGAAGCTGAATATCAAAGCTCATAAAGTGAATTGACCGGTAAATGCGCTGTCTGATCAGGTGAGATATCTATCTTTAACACTAGATAGGAAACTTAATTAAAACGTGCGCCTAGAAAAGATAACCTATAAAGCTACAGTGGCACTATAGATATATCGCAGATTCTTTGGCAAAACATGGGGAATGAACCCCAAAATGATACATTGGTTGTACATTGTGGTAGTAAGATATATTATTATATATGGATTACTAGTATTATGAGTCAAGACTAAACAAGAGAAGCTTCAAATACTTTAGAGTATGACATGTCTTTGTATCATGTCTTCATTCTGATCAAGAACAATTGATACCATTGATCATTCTATATTATTAGGCCCTTAAAATAAATGATGTTGTAAGCGGAACAGATGTGATATTAGATACCATTGAGACTCATATAAGTATTTCTCAGATAATTATTTTGTGCTCTCTATTAGCTACAGAAAATTGGCTCTTATACTCAATAAAGATAAAACGAATTGCATATTGTTCTCCAGAGTCAATTGAATTTAATAATATAGCATACTCTTTCATCACTAGGACCAAATATTTGGGGGTAATATTGGATGACTCTATTGATAATTCAGAAACGAGCTACCACCAGACTGGCTCTAACCAGATTATTGCGACACCAAATTTCCCAATAAGATCTTAATTTACGATACTATCATCCTTCTTCTAGCTTCTATAATATACCTAAACACAATCATGGATCAGAAATGATTTTAAAAACAACAAATAATATCAATGAAAGTCATGAACAAAATATTTTACTTACCGTACCGTTATTCATTACAATTTTTCCATATTATATTTTCAATAATTTTACCATCTACAACCTTGTAGTTAATAAGCCAGAATAATATCTTGTAACTTTACTCCAAGACAATGCTCCTCTAGACTCTTCTTCCGTATTAACTACCTAACATCTTCTGGTTCGATAATTATAATCCTGATTATATTTACTTTATCATTTTAAACACCTACATCAATTTGTTCATAACATTATAAGGAAATGTTTAATCCGATCTCATACAAAACTCTTTGCCAAAATTCTATTATCTTAACATTCTAGTACAAAGTTATGATGACATTTTGACACCGAACTCACAGGGATATTTTTAAAAACAATATACCTATTATTATTATTCTTATTTATTTATTCACCTATTCACATTACAACATACAATTAATCTAAACTTAAACTAAGCTAACCAAATCTCACCTATTGATTCACATGTAATCAATACGTGAGATTTGGTTAGTTTACAGCCACCATTCTTCCTTCCACACCTAATCTAAATTAAATAATAGATATGTATTAACAAACATAACCATATATAAACAAACCAAAAAGAAACAGAAATATACATAGTGTAATAACGTGATTTTAACAATCATATTCATCATTACGGTTTTCAGATAAAAGAATTATATATGATATTCATTAGATTATTCACTGATGATGTTAAACAAGAAAATACCATCTTTGTCCAAAATAAAATTCCGTCTTTCTGCCTTTAACTACGATACGCTCATGAGATCCTAAATAGATCAAAACTGGCTCATGGTTGTTATTGGCAGGGAAGCAATAAGTTATTTGTACTCTTTCAATTTTATCTAACAAAAACCTTACATTTTTGTTTTAAGAATCATTTGTCAATTGTGAAAAGCTTATATAAATAATGTACAGATGTAATCATGATTTATTCTTTGGTACGAAATAATTCATGATGTGGTCCAAATTGATATTTAGTAGCTTTATCTCGGTCATTTGATATTTATTTATTATCGCCTCCTGCAGCATGTAAACTTAAAATCCGTGATGTACGACAAACAGTAGCCATCGGCCGATCCGTATTGTTTATCACCGAGCCTTAGAATTGTGTAACACCACTTATCCCAGTCTGGGGCATTAAAATTCCTGAAATAACCGCCGGCGATAAATCATCGCACTGGTACTTTCAAAAAGGTGACTGTCGGAGTGTGCGCGACAACCTGGGTGTATTCGATAGGCTCAAAAAGGCGAAAACCTTCTTTCGGCTCGGGCCATTTAAGGCCAAGCCGGCTTTTTATTATGGTTGGCAGAAGAACGGCGGCGGGCATTTTGTCACACTCGCGGCTCACCAGTCCACTCAGTCATTGAACTTGGAGTAAAAGGAATTTGGCTATTATGCGTCGCTTTTTCGGGAAGAGGGGGGATCGAAAGTTGGGGGGATTTTGTTATTCGACGTGTGTCCGCGCTGCGGCCACGTACCAAAGAGCCTTCGCCTTTCGGTCCGCCTTCGTTTGATAAATAATAAAGGAGGAACAAACAAAACAAAACAGAAAAATGTAGGACCCCGGGTGTGTTATGTAATTCTCGAAAATTGAGAGCTACCGAGGCATGTACGGTTTCGGGTGCGTGTATTGTCTGGGGCACTAATTTCATGACGTGTTTGATTGATGGGTTTCATTTTGAATATAAATTTCTTGACTTTTACATTCCTTTTGGCCGGGGACTATTTGCACGTAGAGATTTATAAATAAAAATAAAGATACCTTTACTTTTGAGAATTCATTAAAATTTATAAATCAATTGGTACTTGCTGTTTAGAATTTAGAAAAAAAAAGTAAATTTTTAAAATTTGGAACATTACAGCTTAATAGTAATTGAAGGAAATCTCTAGCTTTTGTTAAACATTATTACATTAATTTTTGTTTTACGTTTTGGTTTAGTTAAAATAATTGTTTGGACCGTGTGAAAGTAAATCAAAGAATTAACCAATAGATCTATAATTGATTACTATGACTGATACTGTGAATATATCGGGGCTAGCTTTTTAACCACTTTAGAGTTTTTGAGCAACATTTGATTCATTCCTTTAATAAACAATTTAATATCAAATTGAAAACGCATTTTCTTACTACCAATTATTTAGAGAAACTATTTTGACCAAAGAACTCAAAGATATAGAAATACGTCTGAGTACTACCCGCGCCGGCTATGTGGATCAATCCTGTTACAACGATTAAAAACACTCAAGGTTCAAAATATGGATAACGTAGAGAAAGATTTACTAAAAATCCTCACCCTAAATGAAAACGTGAAATTTGGTTTCCTCCACCACTATCTCCAATTTTGACCACTTGAAACTTCTATTAAAATCCTAATTACAAAAATTAACCTAACTTCTAATGTTTACGACCTCTCTGATCTAATTCAAAAAAATTCTCGAAGTATGCCGTTTCAAGAGTAACACCGGTGCTGAATTGGTGTTTGAAGTATTGATATACGTCCTCAAACACCAGGTTAATGATAACACTAAGTTTGGCTAGAGTTTTTTAGAGCTTTTGGTGCGACACTTTTTGTTCTAGAAACTCGACATTCGAGGTCAACGCACCTGTATTGTTTTGTAGGTTTACAAGTAATGTTCTTTGTCTTTATTGGTGAAAATAAAGTTTTATTTATCACATATATAACAGAATTTTAGCAAGTAAAAGCCAATATCTTGGTACTTAAATAATCCAATAGGTTAAGATATGAAAAGTTACTAAAATGTTTCAAGTAACAAGAACAATGTTAGTTAAATTTTACTGAAAAGGTAAACAAGGTTTTATTATTAATAATTTTAAAGATCTATGTATATCATTTACAGATAGGGAAATTTAACAAAGTTAAAGTGCATTTACCGAAATTGATACTACAAATCAATTCTAATGAAAAGGAGCAAACAGGAAAACGTTGGATTTTTAATAGTAGATTTAGACTACAAACATCGACACCCAAACGATACGATATTGTATATCAGTATTATAAAAATAGGTATCTAAACTTCTATATGTTATTACAATGTCTGAAGCTTAATCTCTAGAATGGTAATCAGAAGCAGATATACAAGGTACATTATATAAGTAATGCGCATTTTATTTAAAAAAATATAGTTATTAATCGTATCGGAACGAGTGCTAAAAATTCTTCAAAATACTCTTCCTCAGCATCGATATACTTGCGGAAACTGTGTGATCAAAATGGATGATTCTTCCGCGTCAAAATTGGCAATGTTTTGATAAGAGATTTGCTCATTCGCGCTTTCTTTGGGCGGGGTGATAATTTCATGGGCCACTCGCTGCTCACTCTTTCGATTCTGGGTCGTAGTCGTTCATCCAGGATTCGTTTCCTGTTAGAATTAAGAATGTCCGGCTCATTTTGAATCAAATTTAATAATTCGTGACAGCGTGAAACTCACTCGAAGTTATTTCTGGTTTTCCGTTAACACTTTTGGCACAAGCTTCGCGCAGGCGTTGTGCATTTTCATATCCTCGGTCACTATTCCATGTGCCGCAAATATAGACATGATTTTCATCTCCCAGGCTGTGACCTTGAAATGCAGTCATCTTTAAAGGCCCCTTAAAGCCTCTAAAATGTTTCAGTTCTATTTTTACCGATCCGCACTCAATACTTAATTGGGTATCACTGTTTAAGTGAAGTCGAAAAACAAACTCCTTGCAAGCAATTCACCACATTTCTCCACCCATTTTACCCCGCTACGATGGATAGTCATGTCACAATGAGATCATGCGCATTACTTTCATAAAAGACCCTCTATGAAACATTTTGGAGGAATACTGAGGAAAAAGATTCCTGATAAAATTCTATGCTTGGAAATTGAAGAATCGCTTGGAGTTAATGAGAACTAATTGAATGGGATAATAGTTTACACTGACAATAAGTAGGTGTAGAATTTTTTTACAAGGTTTTAAAGGTTGTATACCTAAATTTCACTAATTTACACACAGAATCCTTACCGATCCTAAAGGCGACGTCAACGTGAATAATACTTCTATAAAATTTTCATCTTCTCTGAGTACAATCCGATAGTGTTATAAAATTCGTCACTAATTTCGTCCGTAAAGAATATATGCATCCAAACCAAGATACTAAGTTTATTTAATCAACACATAGAAACATTTAGCTGCCATTCTGTAATGCAGATTAATTCCAATTAAAAGGCAGACAATCGTCTATCACATTTGATAATTGAGCCCATTGAATTAGCATTGAAACACGGCATTACCATGCTTTCATCTCTATAGCATTCTATGCATCCGCTCGGTATTTCGATATTTGGCGCTTTTAAGATCATGTTTACCATAAACCATATATGATGCGTGGAAGAAATTAAACAAGGGCATGAATGTTGATTCGATCCGAAACACTAAATGAAAATCAAGGCGAAAATTATGAAGAAGGTACAGATAAATCATTGTGCATGACAATGCAATATCAACCATGTGCGGACCACCTTCAACAAGCTCTGTTGTTTCGGCCGAAAAGCTCATTAACATATTACTACTACTAGATATTTGTTTCTTTCTTGTTTCTATAATTACATCGGAAATTAAAAATCCTGTATTATATTTAGCTGTGTGAAGTTAAACACAATCTGGTCTTTTGAAATGTGATTAGTATGATATTTAGTTAGATAGTTGAATCAATTGTTTACACTTACCTTAAAAGTTTTAGGGAAGATTTACTTACTTAAAACACAATGTTATATGTTTCTGATTGTAAATTGTTGATTAACGCGTAATTGGATTAAATGAAATATAGGTAAATATTAAATTAACTTTTAAATGATTATACTCATCTAAGACCTAGTAAGTAAGTAATCCTATATGTTGTTTTTCTTTTAGGATATTATTTTCTGTTGTTCATTGTAAATTCCTAAACGTACATTTTTTGTATCAGTAATTTATTCAGTTAGTTTGAAGTACGTTTTCTGGAGTAGAGGGCAACATTTTCACCCAATATTTTCCGAGAGGAAATCTTCTAAGCTTAAAAGGATTACATTGGGTGGACAAACTGATCAATATACCTTCACAGGGGGTCCTTTATATATTTTTATTATGTTAGAGGTCACCCACCCACCCTACATATACATATAAATTTCAATTACTGATAGTCTCGCGGTTTGGAATAAAATTAATTACAATTCTTTTTAAATAAAAAAGAAATTCAAAAGGTAAAATTTTTGAGTGAGCAAATTAATAATATGTATATGCATGATGGGTGGGCAGACTTAAAATCTACATTGGATAAGATAAGCTATGGAAGGTCATTAATATTTAAACTTAAATTTGCATTATGCTTTATTTTTTATAATATATAAGGTTTTATTGTTTTTATCCCACCCACCAATCAGTAAAACATAAGCGATTAAAAGTTGAAAAATGTAAAGAAACAAAAGAAAAATGGTGATGTGGCCATCATAGTAATTTTCTTACATTTTTCTCGAAAACTATGAGGTTTACCCAAAAAGGTTATTCCTAACAATTTGTTCAATTTTGGATTCTTTCAAATTACTTGTTATATAAATTTCAAGTAACTCTTATTGTATATTATGAGCAGGCAAAAAATAACAAATCTTTTAATTTTCTTTTCTCAAGTTAAGAACTTTGTGAAAAACATGTTTTAATAATAAAACTTGTTCTATTTTTCATTCTCTTTAACTTTTGTTAGAAAAGTTGTGTGATATTTATCATATTTAGATAAATATCAAAAAAACGCCTCGAGTAAATATCTACTTCCGGTTTATGAATGTTTAAGTTTAAAGTTTCATCTCCAACTGATCATTCGTTTTTGAGATAGAGCGCTCACAGACATTCTCATGCAAGAAAACAATAATATAAAGATAAATAACTTAAATAAAGGAGTTTCGTATTAATTTCATAATAATTAACCGTGCATGTGAATAAATATTAGTTGAGCAACACTCAACCTGTAATAGAGATACGCTGGTTTATTTAACCGTAAGAATGGTGATTCTGGAATTAATTTAATCTTAAGTGAGAAGTCAGTGGTTAGTATGAGTCAAAAGAACTGTTCGGTAATATAACAGCATAGGAAAAGTGAAGAGAAAGAATTGTTGCTAAATGATGAGTTTAGTCTAATAGAAAGAAAGATATGAGGCAAAGAGGTATTTTGAAACATTATGTTAATAATAGGTAGTTGATTAAAAATGTTGGTTCGTTTTACTTTATTTTAATATCCGACTTGTTTCGGCACTGGACCATTATCAAGAATAACGTACAAACGCAATTTTAACAGGTTTATATAT
Source organism: Ontholestes murinus (assembly GCA_963969525.1). Taxonomy (NCBI): domain Eukaryota; kingdom Metazoa; phylum Arthropoda; class Insecta; order Coleoptera; family Staphylinidae; genus Ontholestes; species Ontholestes murinus. Next base: position 83,977,855 of record OZ018387.1, read on the forward strand.
ATATATATATATATATATATATATATATATATATATATACCTTCTTATATATATAAATTATATTTTTCGGGTTGGTTTTGGTGTTTTTAAAAACTTTTATTTTTTCTTGACGCGAATAATTTTGATTTATTTGAATATTACATAACTTATAACGACGAACAATATAATATAATAATAATAATGATTTAACGGATAATATAATAATGCTAATAATTAATACAATAATGATATGCGCTCGTGGCTTGCGGTCCTATTTATAATAATATGGAATGATAACTAAGCAAAATGACATCTGGTGTTATTGCGGATGAAAATGGAGTGTTAGCAAATACCTATAAAATGATGCAATAATAATTAAATATATTTCTTAATAATTAAAACAATTAATAAATAACAAAAGATTGTCTTATTGTAGCCGCCAGGTTACTCCTACCCCCTTAGATTCGACACACTCCGGGTGGAGAATTTGGGGAATTGTCCATGGAGGCAACGCGCCGAAGTTTCTTCTTTAAAAATTTGATTCCTAAAATTAGGGCACAAATTAACACTAACACATATAACGAGAGTGTCCACGCACTGGGGCTTAAGGGTATAACTGTTTCTGTAATTTGGGGCATTGGGGATAACACGGGCATGTCTTCTAATTTCAGTCTTTTAAGATGAATGGTAAAATTGTTTATGTTGTAGTTTTCCAGTTTTTGTTTCGATGCACTAATAAACACGGGGCTTCCAGATATTGCTTCAATTTTGGGAATTTTAATGTCCTTGTAGAATATCTGGCACTCATCTGGCTCGATCAAGAAGACACCTTGAAGTTCTGTTGTTTCCTCGTGTTTGGGACATGTGATTTTAAGGGTTTCTTTCTTAGGCAATACAGCAAGCAATTTATTTGTTTCGGGCAATTTTTCTAAATGATTCCTTTCGATGTTTAGTCGGGTATATTTACATGTTTTAATATTTCCATGAATTAATATATTTGTTTCACAATCTGCATCATAGTTTAAGAGATGTTCACTGCTGCATTGGTATTGCTTACTGCCATCAAAGCATATATCATTTAGAGGCCAAATTTTAGAATTAAATTTTGATTTTAATAGATATTTAATATTCGGTATTATTGTTACATATTCTGATTTGTACTTTGCAGGTATTGGATGTAAAGCGTAAAGGTCAAATGAATATTCGTAATTTATTGGAAGATGAAGAAAATAATGAATTTTTGTTTTGTCAATTTTGCAATTAACTGTCATTATAGATTCAAAGTCAAAAATATTTTCTAATTTCATTTCGAAAGGTAGTTCCTCTTGGTAATGGATAGAGATTTTTTCTAATTCGTCAAATAAATCCTGAGGTCTTATTATATCTGGGTTTAAGACTCTTAATTTGCAGAACGTTATTGAGTTAATAATTTTGTGTAGTATGTTTCTAATTGTACCGAAAAGTAAAAGCATCTGATTATATAGGTCTTTCGCATACAGAATATGTTGGTGGTCAATCTCTTCTTTAAAAATTGCTTGTAGTTGCATTATTCTAGATTGTAGAGTATTTTGATTATGTGCAATGTCCTGAAGAGTATTATTAAAATTCTTTATTATTTTTGAGTTTACACTATATCCAAATTTTATCTGATTTTGTAAATTATTTTGGTTACTTGCCAAATGTTCTAAAATTTTGTTTATTCTTTTCTCGTCACGGGCGTCCATATTACCGCTTATCGATTTAATGATACTGCCTAATCCATCTATCAAGCCTCTTTTAGTTCTTTTGGGTGAAACATTTAATTGAATAGTATTAATTTGATCAATAATATCATTTCTGGTGTAATTTACCAATTTATTATAGTTCTGAAATTCTAGTTTAAATTTGGAAATATTGCTCATGGTGCTTATCAAGAATTCATATTGATAATTTAGATTTTCAAATTCATTATATATGGGTTTAATATCATAATGATATACTATCGTATGTTTGGTTTTTTCAAGCTTTGCTGTGCCTAAATTCACAGGAATTAATCCGATATTTTCGGTGATATTTTTAACTTCAAAACACATTACATGCGGAAGGAAGATCAATCTGAAATGAATTATTTTTGTTTACTAATTTTTGGAATGTTCAGATTTAGTATAGTTCTCAAAAAATGACTTTCTTTGCTGGACTAAACTAGGATTTGGAATTATCGAAGATGATGGCCCTGGTACTTCATCATCAATTTTTGGTGTACCCAAATAGATGTTTATTCGTAATTTAGAATTTTGGAAGATATAATTTATCATAGCTTTAACTAAATTATAGTCTAATTGATCTAGGCCACAACCTAATTTGGGAATTGCTAATTTAGTTATATTTTTGTCTAAACAGAATTGTTTTAAATTTATCAATGTATTAAACAAACATTTTAAAGTGGGTTTGTCGAAATAATTTTCTTTAGTGATCAAATAAATAATATATCTACCTTCTTCTTTAATATGACAGAGAGAATATAATTTTGCGATTTGTTTTGATAAATCTCTAATTTTACCAAATCTTAATTTAAATTCACGTGCTATTCCTGCACTCATTTTTAAATCTCTACTCACACAGTGAGCGAGTGAGTATTCTAGAGGGGCATTGAATAAGTCATCTGAAATTTCTCTTACATTTTCATTGTTTATTTCTTCATTATTATTTAACATCTCAATAAATGTTTCAAAATTTGGGGTTTGTTTTAAATTAGATCTTTTATTACGTAGGCTTTTGCTAAATCTTATTTTAAGTTACGTTGTTATCATACGCGAATTAATTATAAAATAATGTTTTCTTTCGATATTTATAATAATTTATTATTATTATTTATTAAAATTATAATTCAAAATATTTTATTTATATAACATTACTAATTAAACCATAGGGAATAAATAAAGAATATTCTGTTCTTAAATTATTATTAATATTTTTCGTCAACTCATATTCATTGAACAGAAACTTGTTTTTAACGTATCATGTTAATTATTTATTATTATTTTTTTTTTAGATTTTATTATATGGAATAAAATAAATTTCTTTTAAGCATAATATTTACAGTGAATTAAGAAAAAGTAATTAGTTTATGTTTATGTTGTTTATGTTTATTAATCTTTAGCTTTCATTCCGAAAAAATAAATACATATGAAAATACACAAATATAAAACAAAACGTACAAAAATTTTGACTGGATGAAGCTGGGCGGAGTTCGTGCAGCTGCGACGTTCTTCCACTCTAACCCTTGTATTGGTCCATGATGATGAGGGTGTAAATATCCTCTTGGACACCTTTATTCTTTTTTTTAAATACTTGTATTTACATTTTGAAAAAATTATAATTAATATTACTTTGTTTGTAATCTTTCAACCCAATCTAATAATCATATTTTTTAATTATATTGATTATTTAGTTAATTTTAATTTTTAAAATGAACATTTATTTATTTAATTATGTTTTTATTTATTTACTGATTTATTTATTTATTTATTTAAGTTCATCAGTTTTGAGTACGAAAAAACTTTATGCACTAAATCTACAGAAGAACTGTGTGGAATTATTTTAATTTTCAATATTTTATTGCATATAAGATTTTTTATTAAAAGTTTATAATACTAAATAAAGATTTTAAATTATTAACATTTTCATTGTTGATTTAAAATTAAGGACTTATTAATCCTGTTGTTTAGTTTAGAGACATTTCGGTCAAGATTTAGTTTAATGACGTTTCGGTCGAATTTTGTAGTTTAAGGACATTTCGGTCCTTTCTAAGACGGGTAAAGAATTTATCTTACTTGAAAGTTTACTCCTCAAAATTTGCAATCTCTCTCCAAAATCTAGATAGCTTTCGTTTTTTACAGGTTTTAGATTAATTAGTTGTTGTACAATGCAATCGTAATTTCTTAAGTCACCAAACCGTTGGCGAAGATGGTCCCTAATTTCGGGCCAAGTGTTTAATTCTGTACGCGATCCTATTGTAATCAAAGCCCTATCTCTTAATTTTCCTATTATAGCATTAATTAAATATGTGTTAATTTGTTCATTATTTAAGGGTCTAAACACAGCCAAAACTGCCTCACATCGAGTTATAAAAATTTCTGTTAAAGCACTGTCACCATTAAAAACAGGAATAGTTTCTACATTTAACTTTAATAATTGATAATCAATATTTGCCATTGTTAAATTTATGTTATCTAATCTTTGAATCAATTCGTCAATAACAAAACCGACTGGTGAATGATAGTTAATAGGAGAATTTAAATTTAAAGGGGAAAATTCAGAATCAGAATTTGTACTATCGTCAGACATAAATTATTCGCGAACAAGATAAAAGTGAGCCTCTAAATAACACGCTTACCCAAATATTATCACACTGTCCATCTCCTTGGTATTCGTCCAGGGAATGATGTGAGCTGGTGATGCCTTCTCGTGCTGCTGCCCTTGGAGCTGGATCTTCGATGCTCGGAGGACTCTTCGGTGCGGAAGCGACGGAGATGATGTCAGGTCTCTGACAAATTGTGGAAACAAACGAAGTCTTGATGTTCCCTCAGGACTTCTTCAGAGAATCCTACCGACTGCGCCAATTATATTTTTCGGGTTGGTTTTGGTGTTTTTAAAAACTTTTATTTTTTCTTGACGCGAATAATTTTGATTTATTTGAATATTACATAACTTATAACGACGAACAATATAATATAATAATAATAATGATTTAACGGATAATATAATAATGCTAATAATTAATACAATAATGATATGCGCTCGTGGCTTGCGGTCCTATTTATAATAATATGGAATGATAACTAAGCAAAATGACATCTGGTGTTATTGCGGATGAAAATGGAGTGTTAGCAAATACCTATAAAATGATGCAATAATAATTAAATATATTTATTAATAATTAAAACAATTAATAAATAACAAAAGATTGTCTTATTGTAGCCGCCAGGTTACTTATATATATATATATATATATAAGAAGGTAGATAATATATATATATATATATATATATATATATATATATATATATATATATATATATATATATATATATAAGAAGATAAGAATCGCGATTGAAATCGGGGAAACCCAGAGGCCTTCATTGTCGTTGACCACGTTTTTTAGGAATAATTAATGTTGTGGTTTCCAATAAAGAAATCGGGCAATATTGACACCAGCTTCATTTTTTATAAATTAAAAACTTGATAATCATCTGGCTCATCAAAGTAACCTTAACCTTAGAGTACTGCGTTTAAATTACAAAACAGTCATTGCATCTTGCTTATTATATCGTATTTGTAGTTATGGTGGAAACATTGTTGGTTTAATATTACATTTCGGCAATGTTTTTTTTTTATTACAAACAATTTAATTATGGAATCAAGTGAATATTCCTTAATAAAAAAAAGATATGTGGTAAGATTTTTTATTAAGCCATAGCTTTTTGTAATAACTACTTATTACTTTCGCTATATAGTTTAGTTTTATTTATTTATTTTATAAGATATACTTAAAAAATAACACAAAAATACCTACATAAATACACTGAATCATTTTGAAATTCAGAGCAGTTCATAGTTTCTGGTGTTCTTTCACTCGACCAATTACACGTCTTTGCTGATGATGATTCTTATAAGGCGTTTGTAGCCATTGAGGCAATGTTTTGGTCGTTTCTTGCACATTTAGGTCTAAGTTTTGAAGATCTCTGCAATTTTACCGACTTTTGTCAGTGTGGCATTTATTATATATGTTTATGATTATTAGTACTTCGCTTCCTTTCCTAAAAGAATATATATGAATATACAAAAATATTATAGAAAACGTACAATAAGGGGAAAGTATTATTAAAGTTCAGTTTAGCGCTTTAACCAGATAAGTGAATTTGTGCAGTATTGATATCATGCTCAAGTACTAAAAGACAAGACTTTACATTTTATAAAAGCTTCGGCATGCATATATCTGCTCATATAACATTAGACTATATTAGTTGCATTTATTTATAGACTAGTCTAAAGTTAGTTCTAATATAAATATTTTTTACATGACACATAAAAACTTAAAAATTATTTTAGAGTGTATCTTACATAAAAATGATGTATGTATAGTAATTTAAATCATATTATTTAATTTATTTATTTATAACTATGGTTCACTAGATTTTGTTATTTTCTATTTTCTTTTGATCGAATGGCAAAGCAGAGATAAAAATTCTTACCATGTTACTTTTCATAAATCCTGAATTATATATTAATTTAAAAGTAATAAGTAATTTTTTTCAAGGCTATTGATAGACTTTCTGAAGAATTCTTATATATAAAATTCAAATTACTTAAACTAAAAAGGGGCCTAACAAAAACTACTAATAGTTACTGAATATATTGAAGGTTGTTTTATATATACTCAAGCTTTAAAGAAGAATCTCTAATATCTTTGAAGACAAAATATAACCCTCATACTAAAAACTACTAATATTGCTAAATATATTAAAAGCTGACTACCTATAAAACAGAAAGTTATTTTTAAAAATGTATGCTGCAATTTCTTTGGCAGAAAACTATCGTAATATGATGCCTTCAGCATCAATATAAATTTGTAAAATGTCTAAAATCTTATGTATATTATTAGGAGAAAAGATAATTTTTGAGGAAAAATATATTTTAAGAGTTTTTCCTGAAATTATCTTAATTTTGGAAAAACTTATTGACTTGCAAACAACAAGATAGGACCAGTTTATATTTTTTATGAACATCAGCCCATTAATATTTCTTTTGGAGAAATATTAATATTAAGCCATTGTTGTATATCAGAATTTATTTAATTTATTACCTGTATTTTATTAATTATTTTTGCTGTAAATAAAGATCTTTAGTAGTAGTATTAATATTAGTAGTATACTATTTTAGGTGACTGAACACTTAATAAGCAGTAGCCAGTCAATAATTGACATCTAAAATGGTACATCTAACCCTAACATTTATGCTTAAGTAACGAAAAAATTTTAAATTCCATATATTTGTCTCCATCAAAATAACTTTTTATGTTTAGAGTTTTTTTTCAGCTACTGGGCGTTCTTAAAAAGTTAATAGGTATTACGACATCAATGAATAATTTATTAATCAACAAATTAACATAAAACGGTAGATAGATATTTACGAGCGTTTGATATTTTGTTAATTATTTAATCAATTAATCCGCAATCAGAATAAGCTTGATTTAGAAAACACTTTAAATATTTATTGCTACTTATATGATTATACACATAAATTTTATTCATTAGTAAACTGTTTCTATACCTTTCCTCTTAAACATCTAAGAAAATATAAATAATTATTTTTACTACCATTAGTAATTATAACTATATTTTTTCTACTCGTTAATAAATTTTAATCTCTATTAACAATATACATTTTTATTCATTTGTTCATTAAAATAAACATAAATTATTATTAATAAATACGAGAGTTGTCTTTTTTAGGATAGAAAACCAAAATATAAGTAAATCGTAGGTTTATCACTTTTCAGATATTTTCCGTAAATATCAATATACGTTTGCATGCGCTTGAAATAATTTTAGAAGCACTTTTAACATTGCGACTTGCATTTAGATAAAACGCATTAACCGCTTTTTAAGTGTCGAAAATCGGTGGCCTTTTCACTTTTTAGATGTACGACTTCTTAAAAAGCTTCTTATTTTAGCCGATCTATTAGAACTCCCATTTTACTGATAGGGAATTATGCGTCTTTTCTGGTTGGTTTCCCTTCTTTAAAGACTTCTATACATACATTTCATATAGAAAATACTAATAATTTAGACAGAGGAGTCACGACCGGAAAAATATGTGTAATTCTATTATAGTTAAGTTATTTTTTTTCAATATTGTGAGAACGAACGAATCTATAAAACATAAAAGATTATATAATAGAAAACATATTGTCAATAAACGGTAAACCTCCAGAAGAAATGTGTTTATTTTTACTTTTTTTAGATTCAGTGTTAAAAAATAAAAAATAAATTATCAGAAAAATATTAATATATTATCAACTAAAAACATATCCGCATATTTAATCTTCAAATGATTTCGGAATTGACTAAACAACACCAACGCATCATATGATAAATATTTATGTAATGAAAGACAAAAGGTGTATATATTTAATTAAACTCTTTCATTTTATTCCTCATTATAATATGTATATTATATTTGACACAGTAAATCTTAAATTAACACTTTACTACCGTTAGTTGTGAATAATATTATCTATCAATTCCCTCCATTGACGAAGAAAGGAAATTGAAGACGCAATATCAATTTTTAAATGGTTATTAAAATTACACCTCGGCGACTTCCGCGTCCGCAATAATTTTCTCGAATAAAACCACCGGCCAAAGAACAATGCACAAAAAGAACGAGGAGAACAAGGGACGCGTTTCTTACCGGATGGACATGTTCGGGATATCCTGTCCAAAAATAGCCAAATTTGTAAGTACTTAACGTTGACCTAATTCTGAACGATATATAAAAAATATTAACAATATAAGAGAACAATGACACTTTAATTTATACTCTTCGACAGTTAATTTTAAAACGCAAATATATTTAATTAGTCCGAAAGATTGAATACAGTATTTTCTCTTATATCAAAATTGTAACTGAAAAATAACCAATTGTTATGGTATGGTATGTAGGCGCTGTATGTCTCAAAGTTTAAATTTTTGATGAAATGTCGTTTGTCCATACTGGGTCATTTACTTTCTTCTCAATTTATATACCTTTCTTCACTTTTTTTGTAATCCCTTCCGTCCTTTTTGCCTTTTTACCACTTTAAATGGATGTTTCTTTCAGTGGTTTATTATAAACTAGATTAGTCTGTCCATTTGGGCAATTAACCATCGGTCTTTATTTTCTTTCTTTCTTTTTCTGTGTATAAAAATTAAATAAGTTTGCTAGCTAGAATAAGAGTCCGGATGATTCGAACTAATGAACTGATGTAGGGTGACTGAAGGGTGTTTAAATTTAGGTGGAATATTTGGAATGTAAAATTAATTAAGAAGAAATACAGTAAAAGAATTGTTGACAAATTTAAGACTTAGGATTTGTATACGTTGGGAGATAGGAGTAACCTGTGTGTATGCATAAAGAAGCCCATTTTGATTGCACCGTAGTCTATGTTCTGCTACACCAGTTTTCCAAGACCTTGTTGATGGTTTCGGGCTGCAGCTCACAGATTGCTTGGATGATATTGGCCTGAAGTGCTTGAATCTTTTCTGGATTGTTGGCATTACATCGGTCCTTCACGGTTTCCCACTAAAAAAAATTCAAACAGGTCAAATCGCAGCTCCGAGGCGTCCAATTGACATCGCGAAGAGGGCTGCATGAACTAGAGATTGTCCAGATCCATCTCTTCAATTCCAGTAAAAAAGTCGTATAACATGGCTTTGTAACGCTCACCGTTTGTCGAAATGTTGTTCCCAGCCTCATTTTCAAAGAAAAATGGTCCAATGATGCCACCACTCCACAATCCGCACCAAACTCTCACTCTCTGTGGATGTATTGGCTTTTCCACAATAACGTGCGGATTTTTCGAGGACCAAGTGCGGTAATTTTGTTTTTTAACGTATCCACCAAGATTAAAATGCGCCTCGTCAGAAAAGATGATTTTTTGCCCAAAATAGTTGACCAACTTAAGCTGCTATAATGCCCAAACTGGAGGAGAAACTTCACCTCGTCATTGGCTGCGACGCTAACGCACACCATATTATGTGGGGCAGCGTGGACACCAACAACAGAGGTAAGTCACTACATGAATTTATCATTAGTAACAATTTAGAAATACTAAACCGAGGCTCTGAACCCACGTTCGTGACAACTCGGAGCCAAACTGTAATAGACATTACATTGGCGACTAGCGGTATCTCAAACAAAATCCACGACTGGCATGTATCACCGTCGGTTTCAATGTCAGATCATAGGTGGATCAAATATACACTAACACATACAACCGGTAAGAAAACACGATACCTTCGCAACCCGAGACTAACGGACAGGAATGCCTACATAGACAACCTCTCGCGGAGTCTGCGAACTTGCGAAGCTACCGGCCAACTTAATACAATGGAAGACATTGAAGCCTATGTAAATACGCTTCAACACTCCATTATAAAAGCATATAAGGACTCCTGCCCTGCCAGAAAGGTGGAAGACTCCGAGAACGCCACACCTTGGTGGTGCGGAGAACTCGACCATCTCAGAAGAGCTGCGAGAAAATCCTTTAACAAAGCAAAGAAATCTAAACAACAGTCGGACTGGATGGTCTATAAAAACATCCAACAAGACTACAAAAAACTAATAAGGCAAAAATAAAGGGCAGCCTGGCGGTCTTTTTGTGAGGAGGTTGAAACTACCTCGGCAGCTGCAAGGCTCAAAAAGATCCTCTCAAAGGATCCCTCACGACAACCAGGTTGCCTAAAACGAGAGGATGGAAGTTACTTTTCTAACCTCTCGGAAGCAGCTGAGATTCTCATCAACACCCATTTCCCAGGATGTACGAACACCTCCGATGAAGGTTGGTCAGAACCCACACCCTCAAACCCCTCCAAGGAGGATTGGGAGGTGGCAGATCACCTCACGGAAGGGACACGTATAACCTGGGCAATCAAAAGCTTCTCACCATTTAAAGCGCCAGGCTTGGACGGTATATTCCCGGCCCTCCTCCAATGGGGGCTGGACATATTATCAGCCCACCTAGCCAAAATCTTCAGGGCATGTATTGCTTTCAGATACATCCCTCTAGCTTGGAGAGAAGTAAAAGTTATCTTCATACGGAAACCTGGTCGTATAGATTATACACTAGCCAAATCACACCGACCAATTAGTCTAACGTCATTTCTCCTGAAAACGTTAGAGAAATTGTGCGAAAGATTAATTCGCGAGACGGCTTTGATTACGAATCCGATCCACGCTAACCAACATGCATACACTCAGGGGAAATCAACGGAGTCGGCTCTGCACACTGTTGTAGACCGAATCGAAAGATCGCTGGACATCAAAATGTCCACCTTGGGCGTGTTCATTGACATAGAAGGTGCTTTCAATAAAACGACCTTCAGAAAAATGGAAACTGCTCTCTCCACGCATGGTGTGAACCCCACAGTTAGTGGATGGATCAAAAGCATGCTGGAGAATAGGGCAGTCACAGTAAATGTAGGAAATACCACTGTCAGAAAGATCGTTGCAAAAGGCTGCCCACAGGGTGGAGTACTCTCACCACTCCTGTGGAACATAGTTGTTGACAGCCTACTGCGGCCACTTAACGATAATGGCTTCCACACCATAGGATATGCAGATGACATAACCATCCTGCTAACAGGCAGATTTGAGACGGTGCTATGCAGCTTGATGCAGGAAGCCCTCAAAATAATCGAATACTGGTGCAACGACCAGTCTCTGACTATAAACCCGTCAAAGACTGAAATGGTCCTCTTCACAAAAAAAGGAAACTAGGTAAGCTAAAGCTTCCTATGCTCCTCAACACCCAGTTGACATTGTCGTCAGAGGTTAAATACCTGGGAGTGATCCTCGACGGCAAGCTGACGTGGGAACCACATCTCAAAATGAAATGTAAAAAAGCATGCGTCTCCCTCTGGCAATGCCGGAGGGCTGTGGGGCAGACATGGGGGCTATCTCCCAAGATAGCACTTTGGCTGTACACAGCGGTAGTAAGACCAATGCTAATCTATGGAGCACTGGTTTGGTGGCCCAGAGCCAGACAGAAAACCTCAGCAAAGCAGCTTACTCAGTTGCAAAGGATAGCATGCCTCAGCACGACCGGAGCAATGCGAACAACACCCACTGCAGCAATGGAAGCAATGCTCTGCCTTCCACCTCTCGACTTATACGTAGAGGATATGGCCACAGCGGCAGCACTGCGCCTAAACTCAGTTGGACTTTGGTACAAAGGAGGCAGGGCTGGCAGACACTGTCACCTTTTAGAGGAGGCTGTCAAAAAGACACCCCTCCTTGGAAGGAAGACCGACAATTTGCCACCCTGCTACGTCTTCAATAGACCCTATAATGTATCGATAAAAAGAGGAACCAGGAGTGTAGAGGGTGGGGAAACCCTCTGAATTTACACCGATGGTTCTAAAACCAAAAGAGGATCCGGGGCGGGAATTTACTCGCAACAAATGAACCTCTCATTAGCTATACCCCTAGAGAAGCACACAACTACTCTGCAAGCAGAGATCGTTGGCATCATCCAAGGGGCGAAAGAAATCCTACACCGAGACATCCGTGATAGGAACATCCAAATCCTTACAGTCAGTAGGGCAGCAATACTAGCAGTGAGTAGTCACAAGATCACCTCAACACTAGTAAAAGAATGTCACAACACCCTTAAACAAGCAGCACAATCAAACAGTATTGAGCTGCGCTGGGTCAAGGGACACAATAATGAAGAAGGCAACAGCAAGGCAGACGAGTTGGCGCGAGCTGGATCGGTTCTCAGTGATACCACGGACGGGCCTCCGATCGCGCCAACACCGAAATGCCTCACTGATATCCTCAAACAAAATACTCTCAAGATGCTAAAACAACGTTGGGACAACACCTCAGGCTGCAGACAGGCCAAGGAAGCAATACGCTCACCCAATCTGAAAACAGCTGAATATTATTTGCGACTATCCCGGGGGTCTTATCACAGGTATCCTTTCGGGTCATTGTCAGCTAAGGAAACACTTGTTTACTATGGGACTGGTGGAAACCCCCATATGTAGAGCATGTGAAGAAGAGGACGAGACAGTGGAACATGTGTTAACCACCTGCCCGGCTCTCGCCCACCTTAAAGAGTCCATGCTAGGGGAGCTCTGGCCGAACATGGCCAACATAAGGGATAACCCTCCAAGCGTTGTGCTGTCCTTTGCTCGCCACCTTGGGTGGCTAAATGAGTTATAGAACAACGCAGGGCTGTCCCAGTCAGGGGGGCACAATGGGCCTAGTGAGGCCTAAGTGCTCTGGTCAATGATTTGATCACCCTTGGCAAACTCAATCCAGATCCAGAAGGCCCAAACTGCAAAGTCGATAACGAAGCGGATAGTCGTGCGCCTTCAATTGTTGAGTCAATTTGACCTTGTCAGCGAATGCCGAGATCTTTGAGCAGAATCCTCCTCAGGCTAGTGTGTGAAATATTGAGCTATTGAGATCCCCAGCGAGTTGATGTTCGTGTATTTAGTCGCGGAGGTATACTTTTTGTCAAGATTTCGAGCGCGAAAACCTAACCTAACCTAAGATTTTATAAGAAACCACTAGATAGCCCAACCTATATGTATTTATAGATTGTAACTGATTTTGTTAAAATGCCTTGCTCTTTATATGTTAATTCTAAAAAATATCAAGCTCTAGAATTAACCTTGACTAGATTATGCGTGAACTTTGAAGGAGAGTTGTAAGTCAAATAGAATGCCTAGATATTTACAGGAGTAGGTAGGGTAAATTATGGTATTGTTTATGATAAGGGGAAGTATGGTGTAATTTTGTGATACGGAATTGTGAGTTTGGATTCGGATGGGTTGACTTATCATACGTCATTTGGAGCACCAGGATTGGATCGCATAGAACGATTTTTTGAAGGGGACGTTAAGTACTATGAAGAGTTAGAGCATAGGATTGGGATTATACAGATCGTGGCAGTAAATGTTCTAAAGGTGGGGTGATAAGGGAAAGCCCTGGGCCATCCCTCGGTGGATTGAGAATAGCTCGGAAAGTATTTGCTTGATTTTAACTTGACTTGATCTGTTGAAAAGGAAGTTATATATAAAAATTATTAAGTGACGTAGGATATTTAAGAGGATGCATTTATAATTTATTATTTTTTTTACATTCACATTTCCTAAAATTACTTTTAAGAAATTGTTTTTCTATATTACTTAAAGAAAAAAAAATACAATTTTTAAAAGTTGCATGAAAATTATATAAGAAATAATTGATTTATGTATTTTATAATCCTCCTTGCCTTTAACCTAAAATCATCAATAAATCAATTTAAAAAATTAAGCTTTCTTAAGTAGTGAACATTCTAAAAAGATAAAGGAATAACATTTTAAGTCTATTTGCATTATTAAATAGTTTTAAAGAATAAACCAATAACCAGTACTGGAAAAGTACCTCATACCCTATATTTCCTTTGAATACATTTTTTTTATTAAATCAAAAGATTTTTATTGTCATATAATAATACAATAACAATACTGTAATTTTCTTCTTTCTTCTTTTTCCCTTCACAATTTCATTATCTTCCTTCATTCATTCAGTCAAATACCTATTTCTTTGCTCCTATTCTTCCAAGACTCCTTTAATTGTCTGAAAGTATCTTTTTTACTTACACAAAATACACATTTTCCATAACCTTAATTTTTTCCTCCCTTTCTCTCCTGACCCACATTTAGCTTTTGCCAAGGTGACTTTTTTCTCTATACTGAGTGTACCTTAGAATACTCCCATGCACTTACCACGTTTCAAACATGTCATTGTATCAACCACTCATTTTAATACATCCCTAAATTTCATAAACTTTCTCATCCCTTTTTCTTTCACCCAAGCCGTAATATTTACTCCATGCTCTAAGCATTAATTTACGACATCCTTGTATTTATTTCTCAATCATCACCAAGTGAATTTATAATCAACTACCTATTACTACATCCTCCTATACATTCTCTTTCGCTCAATTCTCCACTTAGACACAACTGGCCATTATATTATATTTTATTAATGACACTACAAACTTACTTTTCTGAAAATACTATGTATAATGGAGTCGACTTTTCAACCCATAGCATATGCTTCAAGAATCACAGCTGCTCTATCTATGTATTCATATATCTTGCTTTTCATCCTTTCACCCCATTAATTAAAATCGACTACGTACACACATTCCTTAATTTACTAGCCACTTGGAAAATGCTCGCTAACCGTTTTTCTTTCCATGCTATTCTTGACTTTTCTTGTATCCACTTTCATGTGCTACGTATCCGCATGTATTTTAAAAAATAAATCTGAAATACCTGAAAGCATTATCTTTTTGAATTACAATTATAATTATTTTACTCTATCTTTCTTTCTATATTCCTAAACCTGATCCACTTCATCTTTCCTACGATCACCTATGGTCCTCTCTTATCCATATATATTTCACTCTCCCAACATATCTGTCATTACTTTTCAATTCTTGCCATTATTACAATTTCATTTGCTTATGCCAGCCTTCTCAACATCTAGATATACATGAAATTAATTGTAGTATAGATGCCAATTCATTTAATTTGCACTTTATTAGTGCTGCTGATAATCTACTACAAGGTTTATCCACAAACCAGGGTGATCCCATGCATAACGTAAACACCCAGCCCAACAAATACTTCAAATTTACAGAGTTTAGTTCCACTACTCATACATGACATTGTAAAAAGCTTGAAAAATAGCAAATCTCAAGTGGTCTATGGTATGAGCATATGTATTCTTAAAAGCATAGTCATGTGACAATCGCCCCTCTTACTAAGCTGTTGAAGATGTGCCTCAATTCTGGTGTATTTCGAGACAGCCTCGAGCGAGCTCGAGTCAGACCTGTCTATAAAAAAGTGGATGCAAAGGATATTAAAAATTATAGGTTCGTATCTATTTTGCCTCTAATATCTAAAGTGCTTGAGAAGTTACTGTTGCTACAAGTGATACAGATCCTTTGCTAAAATATTATAATTTTGGATAGCCAATATGGTTTTCGCCGGGATAGGTCCCTGGTGAGTTTCTACGAGAGTTTTAAGGGTGGTGCTTACTCTGTCTCTCATGAACTCCTGTGGAAGCTATACTATTACAATTTCTCACCTATGGCCTGTCGTATTATTATTGTATGTCTGAGAAACTGTCTCACAAGGGTCAATACTGGGTCCATTGCTTTTCTTAATTTATATTAACGATCTTGCCTCACAATATGTTAATTATACATTCGCCCCCCTTTTGCCTTAATTAACACCTCTCACAAGTAACTTATCTGTTTTAGAGTCTAGTAGTAATTCTTCCACCCAAGCAACCGACTGGTGTGAGCCAAATAAGTTAACCATTAATACCAATAAGTCACAACAGTTAATGTTTTTATTGAAACCTAACATTTAACTAAGTTATGTTAAATTAGGGTTGCACATAAAGAGTAAGTTAACCTGACACAAATATGAAATTAAATTGTCTAGTAAACTTTGCTTTTGCCTTAAAAACTGCCTATTTCACAACCATTTACAGTAATATTGCTTATCGGGAACACTTTGGGATTATTGCAAGACATTTTGACCTCCAAAGACGGGCTTTGAGAGTACTTGCTGACTTAATTACCAGGGTGATCACAGACAATTGTGTAGAGTTGAGAATACACACATAGAGATAGGCCTAGAAAGCATCAGAATATTCATGAATATGACACTCGATGCGGAACAAATGCACTAATTTTTCGTTTCCGTTTTATCTTAACTTATTTTTTATATACTTATCTCTATTATATTAAATTCATATATGTATAGGATTTTAATTTTTGTATATCAATAATTCATAATGTGTATTTGTTTGTTTCTAATTATTTTATCTTATTTCAATTATTATTATTACTCTGTTAATTGACGAATGCCAACAATCTACGTCCTGACATGAATAAACTTGCTTACTTACTTACATACTTTGCCTTATCCAATCATTACTCCACCCACATACTCTCCTTTAAACATTTCTTCTAATTCAATAATATGTAAATTAAATAGGCTTAACGAGTACATTTGCTTCATACTCATATATGCCCTAAATTCATTTGCTATATCAATTTCCACTTTCGCAATAACCTACGCTTCTTGATACAGTCTTCTTATCCACTCTGCCATTCCATCATAAATTCCTTTCCTTCTCAGACTAGTCAAACACTCCCTAAGCATTATGTCATACGCTGATTTTAAGTCTAAGAACACTGCGTACACACATCATCTCTCTCCTATCACTCTCTCTACTATTCCTATCAGAGTAAAGAATCCTGCCGCCCTCCCTCTTCTATAACTCCTTAAGTTTCTGGTAACAGACCATTTTCAACGTCCTTCTCTGGCCAGTTTTACCACGATTAAAAGTATATTGTAACAGACATTAATTACCGATATTCCTCTAAGTATATTTAGTTAATTGCTCACTTAACCCGTGGTGAAACATTTTTGAAATATCTTGATTAGAAATTAAAAATACTTGGTTTGTTTCACAGAAAAATTATTATGTCTTTTCCGACTAGTTTCGACAATATGTTATATATTACTCCTTGATAATGACATATTGTCGAAACTAGTCGGAGAAGAAATAATACTTTTTCTGTGAAACAAACCAAATGTTTTTAATTTCTAATGAAGATATTTCTCTAAGTATATACGTTTGATTCCGTCTCCCACATACTCCTGCGGAAGGTGTACTATTAGAATTTCTCAACTATGGCCTGTCGAATAATAATCTCATTCCATTGTAATATTTTTCAAAGGGTGTATGTAATTTATTGCATGACTGAGGAACTGTCAACATGTCCCACAAGAGTCAATATTGAATGCTTTGCTTAATTTATATTAACTATTTTGCTTCAGAAGATTTTAATTGTAAATTCTCCCTCTTTGTTGCTGATATTGAATTGATTAACACCTCTGCGATATATCAGTCTTAAAGATCATTGAGAAGCAGTGATCTCCGCCTGTGATTCCTGAGGCCAAAATGTTTGTATGATTTTATTTTATGTATATATTTATTTAAATGTTAGCAGAAAAACCTAAGCTAATAAAGAATAAAGAAAGACAGTAAGTAAGTAAATAAGGTGTCCCTTAGCAATATGTCATACGCTGATTTTAAGTCTAAGTACGCTATGTACACACATCATCTTTTTCCATCATTCCCTCTACTATCGTTTTACTGCCCCCTTTCTCCTCTTCTAGAATCTCTTAAGTGTGATAACAGATCACTATTTTCAACGTCCTTCTCTAGCCAATTTTTACCGCGGTTAAAATAATTTTGTAACAGATATTCATTACCGATATTCCTCTGAGGATCTACTCATTTTTCCCTATTGGCAGCTGATACACCTAACCTCTCGCAGCAAAGTAAAACTTCAACTGGACATTAAATTTTCGATGCAGTCTCAAAAATCGGTAAGACATATGACAACTAGACAATAAGTGGTTTTAATTTTACATTTTTAATATGTATGTAACTTTTTTGCGATTAAGAAGTGTGAAAGAATTTACTGACTTTAATAAACACATATAAATATGCAAGTAGTTTGAAAGAAGTTGAAGCAATTAAATTTAGAAAATGTATTTTATACAAATAATAATAGAGCATGTTCTAAGGCTCTGTGATTATTTGTATAAAATACATTTCCTAAATTTAATTGCTTCAACTTCTTCAAAACTAGGGAGATTATGTTATAATAAACAGTAAATTTTTGTTTGTGTGTAGTAACAATAATTTAAAAAAAATATATAATAATTAACAAAACAAGAAACGGGTTTATATATCTGTTAAAAATTGTCAATTATTTTTAAATTATATGATTCCGTTTTCTGTTCGTGTATTTTACTGCACACGAACAGAAAACGGCTAAAACGAAAAATCGCAAATACTGTTTGCAATTGAAATTGACAAGCCCTGACCAAAACCTTATTAGAGGTCGTAATCATCATTGATAACTCACAATACGACCATGACTTTTCTCTCTAAGCGAGGGAAACCTGTTACCTGATCCATAAGGAAAAATGAGTAGGTTGCATTCTTCTGTACTTGTTTATATCAGCGCCATCTTCTCATTTATGTACCAAGTAGATATACTCCACTCTCTTTGATGCCGGTATTTTAATTTCCCCTTTCCAAATTTGATTTAGCAGCTCCTAAATCTTCTCTCTTCCTTCTCTTACCTATCTCCTTTCATATCTTAACCTTAAATCTGACTATGCTTGTTGATCTTCCCTATTTTACTTCACAAAAAAATAAATTACTTTCCTTTAAAATTCCGAAAAACAATCTTAAAATGTTTTAAAATGGAAGAAAAAACCTCTATTTTTTAATATGCTATTAAGTCGCGAAAGGCTGTTAACTTGCCTATGTCGTTTAAACAAAAAAACAATTCGTTTTTAAATTGTCATCGCCGACTCAGATTTTTCCGAGGATTTTTGTATTTTTGTTTGTTACAATTGAAATCAAAGACTATCACTTTTGCTTTTAACACAAAAAAGGCCACTGTTGTCAAAATTTTCAAAAAGTTATAAAAGTTTCTAAAATAAATTTGCTATTAAAACGTGGAAAAATAAATATAGATTTAAAGTTCTGAGGAAACAAATTTTAGGAACACCCTATATAGCATGGTTCCCGCGGTCCGATCAAAGTGACAAATTGTCTAAACAAATTACTTGATGTTAGTTTAGGCTGTACCAAATTGCAGCACTCTATCATGAACGATATTAAAAATATTTAGAAAATTTAGTTAAAATTTCTTAACTTTGATGTCCTGAATCTTGGTCATTTGAAGACTTTTATAATAATTTTATTTACAAATCATCATCAATTTCACTCAAGTATATGTGGTTAATTTTATTCCCCGAGTCGCAGAAACACCCTGTATAATATTTTCAACAAAAAAATAACTTCATCATTTTATATGTGATACAAAAAAAGTCTTGAATAAAAATGAATAGCGAAACAACAAACTCGCGGCAAGTTTATTCTTCTCATGTATTCATTCAACAAACAACTCCAACCACTCACTCACAGAAAACATCGCACAAAAGCACCAGATTACCGTTACACCACAAATATTGTCACCTCTAAATGTGTGAACGGAGTCACAAACAATTTTATTTTATGTACCGGTTATTTTTAAACATGACCATAGTACTAGTATATAAAATCAATTCTACACCTTTACGACTCTGAGAGGAATCAATAACCGAATAATTATAAATAAGCCCACATTGGATACATAATAAATAAATATAGATAGTTCAAGATTGAATAACGAAAATAACGAACATTGATAACCATTGATGAATTAAAATATATTTAAACAAGTTATTGTTTAATGTTTATTCGCTTGTGATTTGGTTTAGAATATTGTTGTTATTAATGTTTGTGTAATTAAATGTAAAAGGTATTAACCGTTAATAAATAAATAAATAAATAAATAATTTTTTGGTTAATTAATAGTTTTATGAGGTCAAGTTTTATATTGAATTTCAATTAAATAATGACACACTGGTAATACAAGCTCCTATTTAATTTTGCATTTAAAACATTATATTTTTAACAAATAATTTTATTTAAAAATGATCAAATTTTTGGGCCCAAAAATGGTTGGTATTGCTTTTATTTGATTTTGCACAAGAATTTTATGATTTTTAATCAAATATTTCCTAAAAACTTTAGAAGCAGTTTCAAATCATCAAATTTTTGGGGTAAAATATGTTGATAAACTATCGCTTTTCTTTCATTTCACATAAAAGATAAAATTATTTATAATTTTATGATTTTTGCTCGAATATTTTCTAAGAAATTTATATGTAATTTGTTACAAATCATCATATTTTTTGATAAAACATCTTGGTAACAATCTCTACTCAATTTACATATTTGAACATTTTTAGCATGTATGTAAACAATGAGAATAAAAACACAAGGGTATAGAATTTAAATTAAGGAAACCGTTTTCAGTGTCATGCATAAATCAAATTGAACTCGTAGAAATTACCATACTAACAAATTTAATTAGCCCAATGGGAAAGAGCCGACTTCCTCACGCCTTCCTAATTGAATAGCATCAAGATTCACCTCCTAGATTCAGGCGTGATGTAACGTGTCACCTCTGAGAAGAAAAAAAAACGTCTTATTTGCTCTTCGTTTCTGGACAGGGGAAAGGTTGCTCGTGGCCTACATTTCCTCCGAAATACCACGAAACGTGCGCTCATTGTTGTCATTTGTGTTGTTTTTTTTTATTTCTTGCCGAAGAGCCCAGGCAAGACCCAAGATTGCACAATCGCCTCTCTCTTCTCACTTTGTAAGTGAGTGTGGAAGAAGAGGTGGGTTTCGTGTTATTCGTGTGTATGTGTGTGTTTGCGGTGACGGTGAGGGCCATGGCCACGGATTCAACGACCTCATGTTGCCTAGTGAAACGAACCCGTTTGGCGTGTGATGATGCTCACTCGCTCTTTCACGGACGCTCACGCTCGCCGAGCAGGCCGCTCCTTCTTCTACTTCTTCTTCTGCCATTTGCTTCTGCTGTGGTTCGCCACATCGGAACAGCAAATGCAAGAACCATGTCTGCGGCAATTAAACTGAACTAATTCTAATGAGATGCCACTTAACCTAATTTCAGTTCATAGGTGCAATCGCCTTTTTTCACGGTTGCAACTTTTTTTCCTTCGGCAGTTCATTATCTTCCGTATTTTTATATACCATTAAAAATATAATATGACGTAATTATCTTTTAGATTATATTATTATAAGCAGTGCGTAACGATAACTCTATAGAACATAAGAAAAATAGTTTCATTCCTTCCAGGTAATATTCAAATAAAACATCAAATTTTGAAGGAATCGTTTTGTAAACAAAGCTGTGAATTATATATTACAAAACGAATTTACTATTTTGCAAATTTGAAGCTTTTGATTATATCTTTGAACGTTAACTTTTTATGAAGTTGTGATTTGCTAAATTAATTGAAAGATTTAATTGCTTATGATCTTCGGACTATTACGATTGCCAAGAAAGGAATACAGGTTTTTTGCTTACATAAGGCCTTAAAATGTAAGAAAATAAGAGATTAATCTGAAAGCATGTGTTTAATAACTTATTCATAATAGTTTAAAGCAATATCATATAAATTATGAATTAAATTTAAACTTTAACTTGGTTGTTTAATTTATCGACAGATAAATATAAATCAATAGCAATTAATTGAATTAATGGATTATTCATGCTTAAAATTTTTTTTTTCAACAATTCGAAACACAATTTTTAATACTAAGTAATTAAGTTATTCTTAGATGGCAGATCTTCATTTTTTAACAGTTTTCTCATTTTTATAAAGCCCTCTCTCAAAATCTCGATTTAATTTTTTAACTTTTGTCGATATCCATGGTCTCGTTTATCCAACAACAACAACAATAATTGTTTTTTCACGTTGATTTTAATACCCATAGTAATAATACTGTTCACTTTATTTAGTAGGTTAAGGAGATCTTTTTCACTAGTTTGACTAGTTTTTACTTCCTGGTCATCTACCTTGATCTCTCATAGCATTCTAATTAGTTTTATATGGTTTATAGTGTCAAACGCATTGGTTAAGTTTGTGAAGCACAAGTAAAAATTATTTCTTTGGTCCAAGCAATTTTGGGCGAGAACTTTTAGTCCATTCAATGCATCTCTGATGCCCAAACCATTTCGAAAACCAAATTGTTTTGCTTCTTCTTCGCGATTTCTGAAGATTCGAGTATATATTACACTGATAAATATTTTTAAAGTATGGCATCATGCTAATGAGTCTGACCTCGTCGCATTTTTTGCTATTTGGCGTCTTAAATATTAGTACAAATGTGAATTTTCACCATTCTGTGGGAAATTTTCTATTTTCATATATTAGCCTTGAATCCTTTCAGCTACAATCATGAGTGCGACTTGTATCTAAAAAATTACAATAAACACGAGCATGTCTCGTACCAACCGCATCTAGATCGAGACAAAGTAAGTCAAAGGGTTAAAGAGATATAGTAGTTTATCTATGTTTTTTTCAGCAACCACTTTCGAGAATTCTGCTGTAATGTCGTTTGTTTGACAGGCCTTTCCGAATTGTGTTCTTCTGATGGCATATTCGACTTTTTAGAATGATTAGTAGCTGATTTTTAATTGCTCGAATCTGTTGTTCCAATTCAGGTATATTTTCGTAAAATAATTCTTGAACGTAGCTTTCCCATACTGAAAGCATTGAAATGGCCCTGTTGGTTTTGTATTACTATGTTTTGAGATCTTCTCTGTGTACCCGATATTTTTTTATTTTTTGTGTCTATTGAATATGTCGGGTTTCTGCTGTATGCTTTCAATTTCGACACATTGTTCTCGCATCTAGTTTTCTTTTGTTCTCCTTATCTCCTTCTGAATTATCATATTCATGCACCCATAAGCTCCAGGTGATTTTTGTTTTTCGAGCCTTCTATCCATAATTTCCAAGATATTGTCTGTCATGCATTCCTTTTCGTCGTTTTCTTTCAATCAATCAATCAATTTATTTCACTTAGGCCACCATAATTTCCTAGTAAATATTTCTCAGTCGATGTTTTAACTACATTTCTATATATTTATTGATGTTCAAGTTGCTTCTATACTTTCATCATTCGTCGGCATTATGGACTATCAACTTTTGGATTGGCCTTTTAGCAACTGCATATTTATTTCTTTGTGGCGTATTTTCTTTTTTGTTAGTTTTAATTTTAGTCTAATGTTTTCTACTACGGGATTATAATACTTTCCTGTCTGCACCTGAATATGTGCGAATCCTCCGGATATTGTTGCGAAATCTTTTGCTAAATATAATGTATAAAGTCGATCTGGTTCCTCATTATATTTTCTGACTTATCCTGGGGAGTATTCCAGGAGTTGAGTCTTCTTCGTGGGTGTTTGTAACAGGTATTCGTGAAGAATACTTCTAGAATTTTTCATTTCCAATTTTGGCTTTGAAGCCTTCCATTATGAAGTTCAGGTCTTTCTTGTTGGTTAACATCTTTCATGGTTCTCATAGATAAAGGGTGTATCATTTTTGTCAGCTATATGGGCATAAACTTGTATGATATTTACATTTATTGGGTTACCTCTTAAATAAAGTACATAATTCTTTCTGTTAGTGGTATACAGTTCACGACCGTGTTACTTAGCTCCATTGGAAATACAGTAGACGCCGCTTATTAGAATCACGGATAATGTTATCAATCGGATATAGTTATCACTTTTGCGAAGAACGGGCCGGACGTGTAATACTACATACAAAAATTTTCGCTTATAGTAATCATGATTTCGTTTTATGTTATCATTTTTTTCTTAGAAATGTTTTCGTCATGAGCAATGCAACCCCCAACAATTAGCGAAATGAGAAAAGCGCTGGAAGTTTTGCGAAGTGGTGTGCAGCACAGGTCATCTGATTTTCAGACACATTACGTCTATGAAATTTTCGTTAATAACTTGCTCGGCGAAAATCAGAGACAGACAACGCTGGATGGGTTTTTTAATATGAATTTGTTTTTTATTTTGTTTCAAATTTAAATGAAATACATATTGTATGTAGTAATAATGTTTTAAGAGTTTATGTTACGTTATTATAGTTTGTTACGTTATACATTTTTATTTAAAATAAACTTTTGTTTTTTCGGCTATTATTATCAATCGCTTATTGTTATCAAAAACCCCGAGTCCCGTTGTGATCACATTAAGCGGCGTGCACTGTATTATGCTGATTCCATATTTATGTTTCTTAACACTTTCAGAGTAATAGAATGATCCATTTTCAAAATTTTACTTTCCGTTACCTATCCATCTTGTTTCACAGATACCGAATATCTATCGGTTTAATCTTGCCATTTCGTTAATTGCGTTGTCTATCTTTCCTGCTTCCAATAATGTTCTGAAATTCTAGGTTCCTATGTTCATGCACCTGGGATAGTATTTTGGGTTTTTTTGCTTGCTATTTATTGTACAATTTTCCATCATGACAAAAAAATCCTCTTCTGGATTAATGCTACATTTTTATTATTCTGCCTAGCTCTGCTAAAAATTATTCAACATTATCCTACTCTAACTAACCAAAATAATTTCTGTTTTAGAGTGCAAGAAACATTTTCTGAAACAATCATTATAAATACATATAACTTCGAAAAGTTTAACTATAATAGTAACATTGAAAGATTGATAACATATTATTCTAGTGTGATCAATTTGTTTGCAATTTGATGTATCATATTTTGAACCTTTTGTTAGTAATTAAATTAATATAAATAAATAACTAATTAACTAAATATCTTAAAATCACTATACGCTTATTCATCTCATCGTTCATACTGACGTTCAAGATTAAGACCACGAACAACCATTGATACTTAATTTAGTAGAGACGATCAATAATGTTTTAACTTGTATTTAAAATCAAGTATATATTCAAGCTGTACTCATGAGATGTTAAAGATAGAAACACGTGTCTGCACACTTTTTATAAACTTGGTTAATTAAATCGCCGTAAATGTTTTTCTACTCAAAACAAATCTTTTATTGTAAGCTTAAATTCTTATAGTTTATTGCAATACAACGCAATACAATATCTTTATTCTGTTGATTACTATACAGGTTATAGATACATCATCGTCAGTTTAAATAAAAATAATAAGAATAATATATCAAATACTAATAATTCATAAATAAACAAAATAGAATTATATGAACGAAGTTATCACTTACATAAACGATTATAAATCTCAGAAACGGAATAAATTCAATTTGTTATCAGCTTTAAATAGATTTACATTAAGACATTTTATAGTAGTAGTAGTAGTGTTTGGTTATCGACCACGTGGTTCTTCCGCAGTGTGATTTGTGTATTTGTGTATGTGTAAATGAGCTTGTTACTTTAAAGGATCGCCTCCGTCACTCTAAAGCACCATTAATTGTATCCCAATGGTGAATGGTACCGGTCACCCATCCAACTACTAACCCGAACAACGTTGCTGCACGTTCTGGGCCGTAACCGAAGATATTTTATATTTGGTGGTAATTTATTGTACAAATCAGAGCCTACATGAATGAAAGAATGTATATGTTGCATATGGTTGAATTTATCTATGGCAATATTGGTCGATCCACGTGTGTTATGACTGTTAATATTATTTCGGTGATTAAGTGAATGTTTTGTGTTATGGATATAACACAATAATCTATAAATATATATATTTATGGAAATGCCATAATTTAATACAACTGAGATAGTGCAATGTACGATTTGTTTAACTTTCCAAGAAGAGTGGCAATGTGTATTTTTCATAACAAGTTCTTGTCAATTAGTATACCCAGAAATTTAGCGCTTTCACTAATTGGGATGTTGTTGTTCCCCACATTGATGGTATAGTTTGATGCCTGAGTATGAGTATTGTAGAACTCAATACATACTGTCTTTGAGAAGTTTATTATTAAGGTATTTACTGTACACCAATTAGTAAATTTCATAATTTTTAATTTTGTATTACAAAATCTTAATCTGTCCCACTTACTATAATAGATGTATCATCGGTAAACATACATATATGCGCGTCTGTTATATATGTTAGGAGATCATTGATGAATAATATAAATAAAAGAGGACCTCCCATGCTTCCCTGTGGCCCACCTAAAGTTATATCATATTTATCTGAGAATACGTCTTTTAATTTGGCCATTAATTACAACTGGATAAAAATTAGGAATAATACACTTGTTTTGTTTAATATATTTACTATCAGTTTCCTAACACGTGTTTCGGCGATTGCTCGCCATTCTCAAAGGAGTATAAATATATAAGAGCCTAAGATTAATTTTTATACTCCTTTGAGAATGGCGAGCAATTGCCGAAACACGTGTGAGGAAACTGATAGTAAATATATGAAACAAAACAAGTGTATTATTCCTAATCCCTATCCAGTGAGTTATATGTTTCATCAAGAGTGTAGTAAAGGAAGTATCAATCACATTAATTACAAATTCGTAATGCATCAATTTTTTGCAAAATAAAATGACAATGTAAGCTGCCAAAGTTTAGAGACAAGTCAAATAATGCAGCAATCACTTTATTGTTTTTGTCCATCTTATCATATACACACCCACGGCAGAAGTTGTTTCAATAAATCATTTGTTTTATTTTGTTTTTGTTCTTTAATAAGACTCAATATGCCATAGTTTATGTGCAGGTATTACTCTTGGTATAATTGATGAATGAGCGTATTTAGTACTTAGGGTCTTGCCTTGATTGACTAACAGATATTAAGATTTTAAGACTGCTAGCTAGACCTAAGAAGGAAATTTATATAAAGTCTACAGTTACGTCTGAAATAATTATGTAAAGAATAACATCTGAACCACCTGGCGGTGATAAGAAGGATGTTTTTAAAGCTGAAGATGTTGATTTGAAATTTCATAGTGTTATTAATAAAGACATAAGTAGTGCACAATAGTTTTGTTATAAAGTAGGTGGATCGTATATTTTATATTATATAATTTTATAATTTATACGAATCTATTAAGATCAAAAATTTTCCAATAAATCATAAGAATTATTTAACTTAAAATTGATAATTGGAAAATCAGGTTTTAAGCAAATAAACGTCGGCAAACTACGTATATGTGAAAAACTGAAGTTTTACTACCAATGCATTAACCTGACATTCACCTCGTTTACAGAAAACGAAATAAAACTATTAACAAACGGCTTAAATATAATATTATACAAAAATACACACATTCGAAATTATTCTAAATAAAGCAACAAACAAAACTTTAGAAAAATAAATGCATACTAAAATCAAAACTTGTAACTTGAAATTGAAACTTGGTGATACCATCAATGAATTATACAGTGTAGAAAATCCAAATGAATTAAATAAGCACTTCAAATTTGAATTATAAATTGACATTTTTATCGTGTAATACGGTAATTATATATTTCTCAAAACTTACAAATAAAAAGTTTTGCGCTACTTACAAAACTTATAGAATAGAACGCCTCCAAAATTCAAGAAAGGCACAGAACTTCTCTTTGGTGCTAACGACATTTTCGAAAGAAGCAATAGTTCCCACACATTTGTATATTAAGATTTTCAAAATGTGTGTTTATTTTCACTACAATTGTTTCGCAAATTTATTGCTTCTTCAGGTGAATGAAAGTGTGCGAAACAATTATAGTGAAAATAAACACACATTTTGAAAATCTTAGTTATTTACAACTTTAATAAACAAATGAATATGGATTTTCAACACCTCGACGCCTTATCTATCAACCAAGTTCCCACACAAACATGCTTAACAAGCAAGCTGATTTAATGTACACGATTCTTTGAAACATTTTCATAGCTATATATCAGATATAAACTTTTTCGTATATTGTTTTAACTAAAAATAACAACCAATAGATGAAATTTAACTCGTGTTTTGATAATAAATTAGTTGATTGAGTTACGTGAAGATCAAATTAATTTGACGAATAAAGCACTAATAACCTTTCTTCACAATTTTATTTGATTTAGCGCTAATCCATTAATAATGGTCATGTACATTCCGTAAATTAAATAAAATTGTGTTGTTCGTCAACATATACATTACATTTTAGTGACAGAACTATAGTTTAAGTGATTTAATTTAGTGTATTTCACTTAATATTTAATTAATGTGTTTCATTAATTATTTCCTCTCCTTTATTATATAATATTTACTACCATAAACAAAATAATTTAAACTCACACTTTAATAATTCTTTAATTCCATTAATTTACTAGGATTATAGTTATCATTTTCTTAGTAGTATTTTAAAGAAAAAACATAATTACTTTATTTACTTTTTAACGTTGGATATTTATACTTCACTTTGTTATTACTTCGTACGTACCTAAATATAGATATTATGCAGTTTTGTCACTGAATGTATAATTAAAATTTTGAATAAATTATTTACCTGTTAAAAATAAACTGCTCCGGGTTTCGATCTCTTGTTAATCTCGTCAGCGAAGCGCAGTTGGGAAAAGGTAAAGGAAAAAAATGACTATAATCAAATCAAATATTCTTTATTTCAAGCTCTCAAAGGAATTACTTAATTGTGTCAGGTTTCGATATTAATTCTATCTTAACTATGAACATGTTTTAGTATATTACACTTATTACTCATAACTCCTAGTAAACTCCTAGTATTCGTAAATATACAGGATGCTCTATGAATGCAAGAAAATAGCTAAACTATAGATTCCTGGGATCAAGATGTGATAATTTAACATAACTTATCTATAAAAGTTTATTTTAGTTAAGCCGAAATTAGTCTTCAAATTTCCAAAAAATAATATTTATTTTATTTGTAACACTCGAACACATCATTTCAGTTATTAGAGCAATCATTGATGACAATAAATATGAAACTTAGACCTACCACAACTAAAACAAATAATTTATTATTTGAATTCGGGATTAAATATAAAAATGAAAGATATCACTTAGAGATTTTGAACTAATCGACTGCAATTTTTATGTAGAATTATGAACGGTTGATTTTTCTGCAGCAATTACTTTTTAAAGTTTTACTTTGAAATATAATTAGCCTGTTATTGAAATATCTTTATTATCTGCGCTATGTAAGTCTGTTTGAATGATATTATAAAATCCAACAATTCCATTATCATGCATGGAATACCGTAATTTTAGGGCCAGCCTTTACAGTGGTATTTATTAACTTATAAAATTTATCAAATAATGCAAATAATGATTCAAAACAAATAAATTATTCACGAATTAACAAAAACAATAATTAATTAATATTATTATAAAGATATAATAACTATGTGTTTAGGAAGTCAACGGAAGTCACAGACTAAAAACGCGGTATAAATGTTTCTGAGCATATGGGGAAATTTACATATTTTGCTACATTTCACTGCCACTTAACATTATAGGATGATTTCACAATGCTATATTTCAATTATTGTCTTAGAATAACAATATTTTTGAGATACAGTGAGATTCCAGAATAGAATTTTCAAAATCATTTAATCTGACAAGTTTTTGCAATTATTTCTACTTTTCAATTGATTACACTTGAATAAATTATTACAGACATGATATTTGCAAAGCCTTGGTATATAATTTAATAATTGTTTATCACTACTCATTTATATATATATATATATATATATATATATATATTTAAATTAAATTACACTTGGTTTATACCAAAAAAAAGTGAAACAAACCAAGTATATATTAATTTAAACCTTCATCAGTAATAGTTAAAGATATTTCACCAAGTGATGAAAAAGAAAGTAATTCAGAAATATATAACTATGTTGATAAATTTCTTTTAAAAGTGTTTCTCAGTAAATAAATTCTTCTTGTTTGCAATTAAAGAATATTAATTAATAAACATAAATTTGACAAACAAGTATTTAATTTTAGGAAAAATTTAGATGCAATAAATTTTACCATTTTTTCGCATTCTCTGTACGAAAAATTTTTACGACGTTTTAATGAAGACATCCAATTATACGCCGGGCTATAAATTACCCTAGGATCTGGTTTTCTAATTCGCGTCCAATTAGAATTTTGCAGTTTTGTTTATGCTAACGACTCCGATATGCGATTCGATACTTTATTCGTAATTAATGCAAATGATCACCCACCAGCGTCGTACCTCGAGATATTAAAAGTTCTTACACACCGTGTACCGTTAGATCCACTCAACGGTGAGTAATCTGTTTTTCCTGGCTCGCGCGCACGCCGGTGACGATTTTTCACTCTGAATTTCGCGTGCGACCTGGATTTCGGCTTTCCAGAAATCGCGATGGGGCACCGCGAAGGCGCCGCGGACGCCATTGAACCTCGCCCGTGATCTATTAGCGCAAATAAATTGGCCATTAACTGTGATTACCATTTGAACTAATTAGGGACTGTTGATTGAGCAATGGTAAATTGTAGGTGTATGTATTCATTAAATTTAATGATTTCATATATTTAATAATGTTTTCGTCTTAGTTTGGTTTATAATATGGAGTCAAATAAGGCTGTTTCTAATTAAATATAAGATTTTTTTAATTTAGTGTTTATTTCCTACATTTATTTTGATAATCCATAACCTGTAAATTCATGTTCAGGAAATATATCATGCAAATTTTACATTCGTAGGGCCGAATGTAATTTCGATACCGAAACAGCTTCATTATAAATTTCAGTATTGATCGATCTAAAATTCAAGGTATAAGCTGTAACTTTTTAAAGCAAACTCCATGGTGCGTACCCCTTCATCCATAAGATATAATTTTTCCAAAAAGCGTTTCTGTTTAAAACGGCTAAATTCTGAACAGTCATTATTTGCTTGCGTTGGTGAAATGCGTCTTTTCTCTTTTGTTATGCCTTCTCGCATTCTAATTTTCACAAAAGAAAGGAAGAACAAGCTTTAAAAACTGCAATATTATGAGCATCTAGTAAGCGATTGCTATGTGAACTGATTGTAGTTTTTACGCACAATATATTAATATTTCCCGTTTGCTGAGATTGATTGAATATTTCCTAATCAGCATCAGGTTCGTATAATTGGGAACTGGCGTGTTTTTTTTTAATTAATTTAAAATTAACATAATATGTTTCATAATAAGTTAAATAAAACAAAACAGAAAAAAAAAATCCTAAAGGGGTAAAAAAAATGTATAAAATTTAAAAATTTAAAGTTGGCGCGAAATCGCCAGAATGCAGATAGCGGGTTCGTGAGGCATTTGTTCACGTTGTGATCTGTTACGAACTTTCATATCAGTTCATTGAGCATTAAAAGAATCGTTGGAGCTACAGTTGAAAATAAAATAAGTGTATTTTGTGACTCTACATTTATTATTGATCCTAATTTATATACAATGGAAGACATAGGTCCCAGCACTTCGACTTACTATAAATATTGTTTAGTGCCACGCTGTGTAAACACTACCTTTCAAACACCGAACAACATATTTATATAGTTACCAAATGCAGCTAATAATAAACAGCTTAAAAGAAGAAAAATGTAGTTAAAAGCAATGAGGCGAAATGATAAAGTTATCTCAAACAAATCATATGGTACGTTTGTGAGGATCATTTTAATGTAAGTATTAAATCGGTTACGAACTGACTGAGTGGTGCAAAATTTAGAATCAAATTAATTAATTCGCTATTACAGTTAATTTTATTTGATGATAAATTTAGCTCTGCTTTTTGAAACCGTGCATAATAAACATTAATTCAATATGTATAGTTAGAAGAAGACATGGATAACTACATAAAATGGAAGTTGGTTGGTGGATATATAAAAATGAAGGAAAATATTGTTCCACATATTTTACAATGTCAGGCTGAAAGAAAACGATCTTTGCCACTACCACAAAGAAAAGGCTCAAGCAAGAGGGCTCGAACGGAAATGGTTGGACAATTATTAAAAAATGCAGAATTTCAGGATTCCATTCAAGAGCAAGAAAAGACTCAGGATAATCAAATAAGTGAAGAAGTGTCAATTAAAGTTTCTTCACCGCATAATGATATCCAAGAAACATCTGATATTAGTGCGGCGGTATGTGAGAAAAGTTGTCAAACAGATGTAATGTGTTCTATAATTGGTATTCAAACTAGACCAATAAACTTTAAAAGTCGATATATTCAAACAGACAATGTCGGCGATTTAAAGAAGGTAACAAGTGTAGCTTGCTCACCTATTAAAATAAAACCGATAAAGAAATTTACAAGTACAAGCATGTCTCCTTTATTAAAAAGTGGATCCTCTTCTAGCATTACAAGTGTTTCTGAATATTGTCAGTGCAGTGGATCATCATCGAGCCCTAGTCGTGATTTGATTAAAAATAGAATTAGTTCGATTTGTATTGAATGTAGTTTGTATTTATATAAAAAAAAGTGTAGGATTTATTTAGGAATACCAACTGACTGTTATTTTATAATTTTTTTATTAGTAAAAACTACAAAACGGCAGCTACAAGACATTTACATAACTTTAAGAAAAATTAGAAGTAACCTCCCTTTAGATGAAATAGCTGATGATTTCGGAATTTCTCACAGTCAAGCTGCAAAATCCTTTCGGAACACAGTCCCCCAAATTAGTTTTTGTTTGAATGCATATATTTTTTGGCCAGAAAGACAAAAAATTAAACAACTTCTGCCATTAGCATTTCGTGCAAATTATTATAATGTTCAAAGTATTATTGACTGTTTTGAAATAGAAATTGAAAAGCCTAATGATCCCATAAAGCAAGCAGCTACTTGGTCAGAATATAAAAAGGCAAATACTTTTAAATACTTAATATCGATTACACCGAGTGATTTTATTAACTTTATTTCAAAAGGTTTTGGAGGGCGTACAACTGATGTTACAGCCGTTAAAAGATCGGATTACTTAGAAACATTAAAACCAAATTGTTCAGTGATGGCAGATCGTGGTTTTAAACAAATCGATGCAATATTACATCAGAAAAATTGCATTTTAATCAGACCGCCATCTGTAAAAGCAGGTGTAAAGAGTTCTAAAGCAAATGTGTTGGAAACCAAGAGAATTGCATCATTACGTATTCATGTAGAAAGGGTTATCAGAAGAGTACGGGAATACAAAATATTAAAACCTCATGCTTGTGTAAACAATACACTTATAAAATATCTAGACTACATGGTGATTATTGTATGTGGTTTAGTAAATTTACAGTCAAATATAATAGAATTTTAAATATGTTTATTGTTAATTTTTGTTGGTTATTTCAGAGGTTTTAAATATGCTCAAGTGAGAACACAGCGGTATGAATATCGAAATATATTGTAAATATTTTTTTTTTATAAAATCAACAACTATCATTCGTTATACAAATCGGGCGATACTTGATAAATACAACTAATATTATATTTTACGATACGTTAGATGTCATGTGTCGGTGCTCGAGATTTAGATAACGCGTATTTTCCAACACTTGCCCTCCGAGCTCCGGCATCGACATGTTAACCTTCCGTTAATCCTAGCAGCTCGATGCACTTCACGTGCTTATGTCTGGCTAACGATTTCGTCAAAACATCAGCTGGCATGTCTTCAGATGATACGTGGTTCAAATTATAGCTCCCGACATGACGATCTCGCGAACGAAATGGTGCCTTATATCTATGTGCTTAGTCCGGGAGTGGTAGACCGGATTTGAAACGAGCTTCTGCGCACCCAGGTTATCGTTCGATAAATTTATCATGTCGCTGTCTTCGCCCAACTCCTGCATAAGACGACGAAGATACACGGCCTCTTTTGCAGCTTCGCTAAGTGCCATATACTCAGCCTCTGTTGTTGAAAGCGCCACGGTCCTAGGCTTCCTTGAGTCCCATGATATGCAGCCTCAATTCATGGTGAAAACGAAACCGGTGAAAGACCTTCTGTCATCTATAGATCCAGCCCAATCAGCGTCCACAAAACCTTGAATAGAATCTCCGTCGTGCATGAAAGAGATTCCCAGGTTAATAGTCCCTTTCAGGTAGCGCACGACTCTCTTCGTAGCAATCCAATGAGCCTTCCCGTAACATTCATTGAATTGGCTCAATAAGCTAGCAGCGTGAGCCACGTCTGAATGTGTTGCAACAGCAAGATAAAGCAATGCTCCGATCAACTCACGATAAGGCGGTTTCGGTCCGTCTGAGGCAGACCATGGTTCCGATTTCGTCAATTTCGTACTTGCGTCCAATGGCGTTGTCGCTGTTTTGCACTCCTCCATTCCAAATCGTTGTAGAATTTCACAAATATATGTCCTCTGACACAGTCTGATGTTGTCTCCCTTCCTCTCGAAATCGATACCAAGTCATCTTTTTACTTCGCCTAGATTCTTCACACCAAAACTTTTACCTAATGTAGCTCCGATTTCTTCGATATTGCTTGACATAACGAGAATATCGTCAACATAAATGACGATTAACATCAGATTGTTGTTCTTCCCCTTCAGGTATAGACATGGATCACTTTTGGATGGAATTGCTCCGAGTTTTCGTAATTCCTCATCCAAGCGCTTGTGCCAAACGCGCCCCGCTTGTTTCAATCCGTAGAGTGCTTTCTTCATCCGGCACACCTTGTCGCCGCTCTTCAAACTATTCAGCATATTCTTTGCTTCATCTGTAGTGCGACGATCCAGTCCTCTCCTTTTAACCATGAAATTCAATACTTCATCATCTCTGGAACCACCATATACACCTCTTCCTCTAGAACACCATTGAGGTAGGCGGTAGTTATGTCATATTGCTTGATATGCATCTTCTTACGTGCTGCGAGGGCAACTGACAATCTGATGCCCAAACGAGCCACTAGAGCGTACGTATCCAGAAAATCTCTACCTGGAATTTGAGAAAAACCTTTTACTACAATCCTGGCCTTCCGTTTCTCGAAAATTCCATCAACGCCATATTTATTTTTAAGGATAAAACGACTACCAATAACGTGATTTTCTGTTGGTCTGTTCACGAGTTCCTATGTATTATTTAATCTCGCTATCGCTTGCAGCCATTCTTCTGATTCTGGACTTGATATAGCCTCCGTCAACGAAATCTCAGTAATGAGTGCCATGTTCTGTTCATCGTTGGCATACTGGACAATGCTATACTTTTTAGTTGGTCGTCCTTGACGTCCTGTCCGAATCTTTCGTGGTCTACCAGGGCCACGTCCAGCAGTAACTTCTGCATTTGCAGGCGGAATTCCTCTAAGTACATTTGGAAATTCCTCTTCTTGACTGTTTCTATTTCTGTCGTCGTTGTTTTGTGTATTTGATTCTTTTCCGATTAGGTGAATTTTCGCTCGTTTGGAATCCAAACCCTGAAACCTTTTGATTGCTCGCTATATCCAACGAAAATCCCCTTCTTTGATCTCGGTGCCAATTTGCTTCGATTCGGAGTTGTATTTAAAATATGTACTTCACATCCGAAACGTTTAAAAAAACCAACGTCCGGAGATTTCCTGTACCACGCTTCGTATGGCGTTTTTTCATTTAGTTTAGTTGTGGGACATCGATTTCTAATAAAATTAGCGGTATTCACTGCCTCTGCCCAGAAAGAGGCAGGTAGCCCCGATTCAATGAGAAGACATCTCGCCGTCTCCATCAGGGTTCTGTTTCGCCTTTCGGCGACTCCGTTTTGTTCCGGGTTGTATGGCACAGTCAGTCGCCGCGTAATTCCATGCTGTCTAAGAAGATCGTTGAATTGTTTATTCACGTACTCCAGGCCATTGTCCGTTTGAAGTACCTTGATTCTCTTTCCTCTTTGAGTTTCAACAAATGCCCTATAATCCTCGAATTGTTTGATAGCATCACTTCTATGTGCGATGAACCTTACTTCACTCCATCCAGAATAGTCGTCGATGAAAGTAATGACATATCGACTATTTCCATTCGACGTCACTTTCATGGGACCGCAAATGTCTGAATGAATGATATCTCCAAGATTTGATCTCCTTTCGGACTTTTTAGGGAATGGTAATCGTGACATCTTCCCCTTGATGCATACCTCGCATATGAACTCCTTATTTACGTCTTCAACTCGTAATCCTTGGATGGTCCCTTTCTTGATCGCTTCGCGCAGCGTATGCAGGTTGAGTTGTCCTAGACGTGCATGCCAATCCTCCAATGAGCTTATCCTCGATGGTTTGGTAAAGTTCGACTCATTTACCATCTTACACTTTTCACTGGCGCCACCATGAAAATAGTACAACCCATTCGTTCGCTCCGCGACAAGTACAATTTTTCCTGTCGCGTCGATAACGTCAGCCTTTTCTCGGTTGAAAATTACCGTATAACCCTTGTCCGTTATCTTGCCAACGCAAACAATTTTCGTGCGTAGTTCCGGCACGCATAGCGTGTCTCTCAATGTCAATATCTTCTCACACCCATCTACTTTTGTTAAGATTGGTACACTTCCTTTTGCTTTGATATCGACGCATGAATTATTTGCGAGGTTCAACTTCCCGCGTCCGTGACAAAACACTTCTGAGAATGCGTCAGTATCTTTGCACATATGTGCAGTGCATCCGCTGTCCATACACCAAACGCTGTTACCTGTAGTTTCTTCCGCACGGAGAACTTCGTCGCATTCACGTACATCTGACACCGCTGCATACATACTTAAATTGTCGGCACGGCCCGCGATTTCATCTCTCGATTGATTTCCTTCGTATTTTCTGCTCGATCGACACTCTTTGGCAAAATGACCAGGCTTTTGACATTTGAAGCACTTAACATCTTTCTTTGGAAAATGTCTTTTATATTTTGCTTCATCTCTGTCATTCTTACTCTTGGATTTTGAATTTCCATATTTCCGTGCAAGCATTGCATTTTGAGATAAATTACTTCGATCACTATCCTTTCGGGCCTCACATTCTTCTAATATTTTAACGCGCAATGTTTCAGGCGTTGGGAGTTCATCTCGCGATGTGATTGCGCACCGAAAGTTGTCAAATGAATTCGGCAGACTTCGCAAAAGCATCACTGTCAGTAGATCGCTATTTATTTCAATGTCCATCTCGGTCAATTTGTCGACGATATTGAGAAAGTCTTGTGTGCTTCGTCGAGCATCCTCACCGTTCTGCATTTTATGAGAAATCAACTGGTTTAGTAACGCAGCCTTTCGCATGGGTCCCTTCGATTGATGAATCTTCTCTAACTTGATCCAGATATCTCACGCTGTGTTGCATCCCTTCACCGGTTTAATTTCTGAAGGGCTTATTGACAGAATAATGTCCGATTGAGCTTTGAGATCTCCCTCGGTCCAACGTCGCGCAGTCTCAACTGAAACTGCATCACCTGCGATGATTCTGGGTTCTACCGACGCACCGCTGACATATGTCCATTTTTTATTAGTATCGCGCGCATTTGGATTTTCCAGGTATCGAAGTTTTCCTTATTCAATTGCTCAAATCTTACGACACCACTCGTATTCATTCTTAACACTCGATGAAAACAATGTTCAAAAGAAAAAAAAATCGATCAGTCGAAAGAGTTCTGGGAATTCTGGTAACAATCACTATCACTTATAACGTCGCGCAACCCTATGTGCCTGGGCTCATAACCTGTTGGTTATTTTAGAGGTTTTAAATAAGCTCAAGCGAGAACACAGCGGTATGAATATCGAAATATATTGTAACTATGTTTTTTTTATAAAATCAACAACTATCATTCGTTATACAAATCGGGCGTTACTTGATAAATACAACTAATAGTATATTTTACGATACGTTAGATGTCATGTGTCGGTGCTTGAGATTTAGATAACGCGTATTTACCAACAATTTTAATACATTTAATAAAGTAAAATTAAAAATTATAAAACAGTTTCTAATAATCTAGAAAAAATCATTGCTTCCCAAAATATCTTTGCCTTTCCTAATATATTCATGAAATAATTTTCATCGTAATTAATTTTAATTATTGTTATTTTGTTGTTGGTTTCGAATGAAGGATCTGCAACGCATAAATAACCAACTTTGAAATTTAAAATTAACATTTGTAAATGTAATTGTGCTTTGTATTTAGGAGATATGTGACCGTTTATTAACAAATAATCAGTTACAGTTTTTAAAGACGATAGACATTTAATTTCAAGCACTAAATTATTTGATATACCATCGGGTGAAGCACCAAATTCTAGATGCTGGTTATTTAATATTAATCCGCACTTTTTTATTTTAATATTTAATTGTTTTCCCACTTGTTTTCGAACATTATCTTCCAAATATAATCCTCGCTTCATTGCCTTTGTCTGAAACATTTTGGAAACACCAATTACACTTTTCACTAAAACACCATCACTAGTTTTACAGAATGCTGCGGAATATATTTTTGAAGCTGTAATCCTTCCATAACGACGTTCAAACCACAGTTTATTTGAACTTTGTTCAATTGTTGCATTTACAGGATTGTTCATTAATTGCAATGTCGCAAAATTTTAAAAATTCCTTGCAACTATGTTCCTCAAGAGTATTTATGAAACGATGCAATAATAAATGCATACTTAAATTATTAGGTTCATCTCCAGTTTCTGTGTCATCAAAATAATTTAAAATTTGTGCCGAACATTTTAATTCTCTCCCACTTTTAATCGTTTCTTCAAAAAAATGTTTCATCTGCTGGTCGGTTATATACGATTTAGGTAAAACACCAAAATTTTCTGTCGTAACAGTTTCATTTGCAGCACCTGTTAATTTTGGTTGTTTCCAGTAGCATTCAATTTCAGTTGGTGCTGGATGGGTACTTTTACGATGTGCCCACAT
The DNA here is from genome assembly GCA_963969525.1 of Ontholestes murinus. Taxonomy (NCBI): domain Eukaryota; kingdom Metazoa; phylum Arthropoda; class Insecta; order Coleoptera; family Staphylinidae; genus Ontholestes; species Ontholestes murinus. Next base: position 84,016,947 of record OZ018387.1, read on the forward strand.
TAAAAATGCAAGTGCGTGTTTACATCCTCCTTCGGGAGCCGAACAATCCAAACATTTGACTTCCAGAATGTTTTCCTCTTTTTCACATGCCACTAACTTAACTTTATAATTAGAGGCACTAATTCTATGTTCGGGGCAAATGTGTCCAAGAATGGTAGATGTATTTCCTGTTCTTTTAATTTGCACATAACCAATTGCAGTATTGATGTCCCTCATTGATCTAAAATAATTATAAGTTTATTGAATTAGTCACACCTACAATGTTATATTGTCGCAGAAGGGACAGTTTTTATTGTTTGTTGTTTTTAAATTTTTAGGTTAACTATTAGGAATGGGTAAATAAATTTTGGGGACAATATAATTGTATATATTCTCTTCGTTTATCATAATTAATATCAATTAAAATATATTATGTAAATGTTAAATAGGTGTTACTTACTTACAAATCTGCTTTTAATCCACGAATTTCTGCGGCATTATAACAATCATTATGATTGATAAATTTCATTAACATATATGCGTCGATATTCGGCAAATTATCACTGTATGCTATAAAAAACTCGGTATCTTCCATTATTTTAAAATAACACAAGGATTTAACAAATAAAATGTGAATGAACGACGTATAAATACTGCGTATAAATCGTATCATAAACAATGACGTCACGCGATCTTCGGTCAACTTCGTGGCGAGGTCGGAAAATTTAAAAATATTATAATTTTAAAGTGCATTTGTTAAATAAATAAACAAATATTTATAAAGAAAAATATATAAACTGAGATAAATCATTATTAGCAATCATAATAACATAAATTTATTGATATAAAAATTGTATGCGTGTATCCAATTATTGTTAATAATATATCATAGAATCGTTGGTGGTCTGCATTCTGTAACTTGATTTCACGTCTATCAGTAGCCATGAGAAACGAACCCTAGCAGCCATGACAACTACTCTAAAAGATGTTCACTGCATAATTGCTGTGGGTGATATGTCCGTCTTTAATGAAACTTGACTTAAATAAGTATTTGTAATGAAAAACTTGCCTAACTTGCTTCTGAAGTCAAGCATACATCGAAGGAGAAAAATGTGGCTTTTACTCTTTACTTTATTTAGATGTTCATGCATCTAAAATATTTAAATCTATCAAACTGTATCTATATCTTTCAATATTTCCACTAATAATAGTTACTTGCAGGACAGGTGCTTATATTTCAATCGTCTACTTAATTTTACACATAAAAACAATATATAAAATTTTCAAATTGTGCCCACCACATTATTTTGTTAGGTTGAACTAATTCGGTTAAATATTATTTTATCTTTGAGCTGGCCATATGGGCTAGTTTCCGAGGCCAAAAAAAAAATATTATTTTATTGAGTGATCGATAATAGATTTCTAAACTACTGTTATATGAATTAAACTAAATAGAGACTATCCAAACCAGAGTTTAATGTCTAACTAACAAACATATTTTAGCTTATTTAATTTATATCAGAAACTAACTAATTTTTTTAGTATATTCTTTCTGGACTAATATGTTGGACTAATAATATTTAACTATTTATAATCAATCGGCGTTATTTCATATGCATAACGCAAAAAAAACATACTTCGCTTTGAATTTACAAATTAAATATTGTTCCCTGCCATCAGCCACAGACCGGTTTCGATCTATTTTGGATCTCATGAACGTTGCCAATAGATGGCACCTTTATGGTAATATCGTAATTGAATTTACAAAGAAAAGCAATCAGAATAAAGGAGTGATTTCTTTATAAATTATTTTAAAGTATTTCTCAAGTTCAAGCGTACGCTAGAGCAATGATTAATTCATTGGGATAGTTACGATAGGGCAATGGATAATTAATAAGGCTAGGTCCACAAATTATTTATTAGCCTTGGTCAAGAGAACGCAAGTGCAATTTTTAATTTATTGAAATAAGCTAAGAGTAGGATATGGTAATAAATAATATAATGTTATAAGATTGTTAAGATTACGCTGGGGTAATGAATAATTTATTTGCCTAAGTCAAGAGTACGTGGTAATAAATAATATATTGGAATAGGCCAAGAGAACGCAAGGGAAATAAATAATACATTAAATGGGCCAATAGTGCACTAGGGCAGCATTAGTGAATTAGCAATGAACTATTTATTAGGATAAGTCAAGCGTACGCTATGGTAAATATATAATGTATTAAGTTAGGTCAAGAGTAGTCTAGGACAACTATTTATTAATCGGGATATGAGAAGAGTACGATAGTATGCTGAAACATTTATTTAGATGGGTACAAAGAATTGCAGAACATCAAAAAATATTGTGGTGGGTTAAGACTACTTTCAAATATTTTCCTCCAATTTCTACTCTTTTGACAATTATTTATTGTTTGATAAAATTTTAAAATGCTATTTCATAAATCTTTATTTTTATATATTTTTTAAGGATTTCAGGATAATAAAACAATTCTTTATATTTATCAATTTTAATGTTATAAAAAATAATATAGAATCATTATAAAGATTGGTGCGTCTTCCACGTTGAAGAGAAGAAGGAACCCTTGGGTCACCTACTTGTCTTCGGGGTAGGAAAAAAGGATGCCCAGTTCATCAAAGAAAAGGGAGGGAGGATTAGCTATAAATTCTCCACTCTCCCCATAAAACTGGCTAATTCAGCCACAACAGAAACACCTCGGGTGGAGGTCCCGATGGAAACGGAGGATGGAGGCACACCGGGCGGAAGCGTCATCCAAGAACCATGGATTGTTAAATCCAAGGTCTGTGGATTTGGTAAGTTAAATGGGAACATATTCACACATCCCACAAATAATAAGCCTAGATCATGTATTTACATACCTAAGCACATAACATCCTATCTTATGCCACAGCTTTCCACCAGTGACATCACAGTGGTAAGGCTGTCAGCAGGAGACGGCAACAAAGGCGTCAGTTTACCTCCCTCACGACGCCCCCGCACCAACCAGGGGGCTGGAGCAACTCGTGCTACACTGTGAGATGGAGAAACTTCACGTCGTCATTGGCTGCGACGCTAACGCACACCATATCATGTGGGGCAGCGTGGACACCAACAACAGAGGTAAGTCACTACATGAATTTATCATTAGTAACAATTTAAAAATACTAAACCGAGGCTCTGAACCCACGTTCGTGACAACTCGGAGCCAAACTGTAATAGACATTACATTGGCGACTAGCGGTATTTCAAACAAAATCCACGACTGGCATGTGTCACCGTCGGTTTCAATGTCAGATCATAGGTGGATCAAATACACACTAACACATACAACCGGTAAGAAAACACGTTACCTTCGCAACCCAAGACTAACGGACAGGAATGCCTACACAGACAACCTCTCGCGGAGTCTGCGAACTTGCGAAGCTACCGGCCAACTTAATACAATGGAAGACATTGAAGCCTATGTAAATACGCTTCAACACTCCATTATAAAAGCATATAAGGACTCCTGCCCTGCGAGAAAGGTGGAAGACTCCGAGAACGCCACACCTTGGTGGTGCGGAGAACTCGACCATCTCAGAAGAGCTGCGAGAAAATCCTTTAACAAAGCAAAGAAATCTAAACAACAGTCGGACTGGATGGTCTATAAAAACATCCAACAAGACTACAAAAAACTAATAAGGCAAAAACAAAGGGCAGCCTGGCGGTCTTTTTGTGAGGAGGTTGAAACTACCTCGGCAGCTGCAAGGCTCAAAAAGATCCTCTCAAAGGATCCCTCACGACAACCAGGTTGCCTAAAACGAGAGGATGGAAGTTACTCTTCTAAGCTCTCGGAAGCAGCTGAGATTCTCATCAACACCCATTTCCCAGGATGTACGAACACCTCCGATGAAGGTTGGTCAGAACCCACACCCTCAAACCCCTCCAAGGAGGATTGGGAGGTGGCAGATCACCTCACGGAAGGGACACGTATAACCTGGGCAATCAAAAGCTTTTCACCATTTAAAGCGCCAGGCTTGGACGGTATATTCCCGGCCCTCCTCCAATGGGGGCTGGATATATTATCAGCCCACCTAGCCAAAATCTTCAGGGCATGTATTGCGTTCAGATACATCCCTCTAGCTTGGAGAGAAGTAAAAGTTATCTTCATACCGAAACCTGGTCGTATAGATTATACACTAGCCAAATCACACCGCCCAATTAGTCTAACGTCATTTCTTCTGAAAACGTTAGAGAAATTGTGCAAAAGACTAATTCGCGAGACGAGGCTTTGATTACGAATCCGATCCACGCTAACCAACATGCATACACTCAGGGGAAATCAACGGAGTCGGCTCTGCACACTGTTGTAGACCGAATCGAAAGATCTCTGGACAACAAAATGTCCACCTTGGGCGTGTTCATTGATATAGAAGGTGCTTTTGATAAAACGACCTTCAGAAAAATGGAAACTGCTCTCTCCACGCATGGTGTGAACCCCACAGTTAGTGGATGGATCAAAAGCATGCTGGAGAATAGGGCAGTCACAGTAAATGTAGGAAATACCACTGTCAGAAAGATCGTTGCTAAAGGCTGCCCACAGGGTGGAGTACTCTCACCACTCCTGTGGAACATAGTTGTTGACAGCCTACTGCGGCGACTTAACGACAATGGCTTCCACACCATAGGATATGCAGATGACATAACCATCCTGCTAACAGGCAGATTTGAGATGCAGCAAGCCCTCAAAATAATCGAATACTGGTGTAACGACGAGTCTCTGACCATAAACCCGTCAAAGACTGAAATGGTCCTCTTCACAAAGAAAAGGAAACTAGGTAAGCTAAAGCTCCCTATGCTCCTCAACACCCAGTTGACATTGTCGTCAGAAGTCAAATACCTGGAAGTGATCCTCGACGGCAATCTGACGTGGGAACCACATCTCAAAATGAAATGTAAAAAAGCATGCGTCTCCCTCTGGCAATGCCGGAGGGCTGTGGGGCAGACATGGGGCCTATCTCCCAAGATAGCACTTTGGCTGTACACAGCGGTAGTAAGACCAATGCTAATCTATGGAGCACTGGTTTAGTGGCCCAGAGCCAGACAGAAAACCTCAGCAAAGCAGCTTACTCAGTTGCAAAGGATAGCATGCCTCAGCACGACCGGAGCAATGCGAACAACACCCACTGCAGCAATGGAAGCAACGCTCTGCCTTCCACCTCTCGACTTATACGTAGAGGAGATGGCCACGGCGGCAGCACTGCGCCTAAACTCAGTTGGACTTTGGTACAAAGGAGGCAGGGCTGGCAGACACTGTCACCTTTTAGAGGAGGCTGTCAAAAAGACACCCCTCCTTGGAAAGAAGACAGACAATTTGCCACCCTGCTACGTCTTCAATAGACCCTATAATGTATCGATAAAAAGAGGAACCGGGAGTGTAGAGGGTGGGGAAACCCTCCGAATTTACACCGATGGTTCTAAAACCAAAAGAGGATCCGGGGCGGGAATTTACTCGCAACAAATGGACATCTCATTAGCTATACCCCTAAAGAAGCACATAACTACTCTGCAAGCAGAGATCGTTGGCATCATCCAAGGGGCGAAAGAAATCCTACACCGAGACATCCGCAATAGGAACATCCAAATCCTTACAGACAGTAGGGCAGCAATACTAGCAGTGAGTAGTCACAAGATCACCTCAACACTAGTAAAAGAATGTCACAACACCCTTAAACAAGCAGCACAATCAAACAGTATTGAGCTGCGCTGGGTCAAGGGACACAATAATGAAGAAGGGAACAGCAAGGCAGACGAGTTGGCGCGAGCTGGATCGGTTCTCAGTGATACCACGGACGGGCCTTCGATCGCGCCAACACCGAAATGCCTCACTGATATCCTCAAACAAAATACTCTCAAGATGCTAAAACAACGTTGGGACAACACCTCAGGCTGCAGACAGGCCAAGGAAGCAATACGCTCACCCAATCTGAAAACAGCTGAATATTATTTGCGACTATCCCGGGGGAATCTGCGTCTTATCACAGGTATCCTTACGGGTCACTGTCAGCTAAGGAAACACTTGTTTACTATGGGACTGGTGGAAACCCCCATATGTAGAGCATGTGAAGAAGAGGACGAGACAGTGGAACATGTGTTAACCACCTGCCCGGCTCTCGCCCACCTTAGAGAGTCCATGCTAGGGGAGCTCTGGCCGAACATGGCCAACATAAGGGATAACCCTCCAAGCGTTGTGCTGTCCTTTGCTCGCCACCTTGGATGGCTAAATGAGTGATAGAACAACGCAGGGCTGTCCCAGTCAGGGGGGCACAATGGGCCTAGTGAGGCCTAAGTGCTCTGGTCAATGATTTGATCACCCTTGGCAAACTCAATCCAGATATAAAGAAATGGTGAATTGCTTAGAAATGTTGGCTAATGTTTTTGACAGTTTATCGATTGTTTTTTTTAAATAATTTTCTTGTGTTTTTGTATTTTTTTAATAATAATAATAATAATAATAATAATAATAATAATTCTTTATTCGTGCTAGAACAGAGTTTACACATGTCATAAAAAGTAGTAGACATAGATATATATGTACAATACAAATAAGATAATGAAAATAGTGTATAAGTAAAATTAATATAAACAATGTATAACTAAAGCTAATAGAAATAATTAATGACAATATATAAATAATAAATTTTATTGAAAATTGTCAATTATTTCTTTAGTTAGAAAGAAGTTTTCTGAAACTACTTTTTAGTATATTCTTTCTAGTTCAACGTAATAATATTTAACTATAAGTAGAATAATTTCTTAAAGACTACATTTTTTTTAATCAATCGTCATATTTCACAAGCTAACGAAAAAAAAAACTTATTTTTGTTTAAATTTACAAAGAAAAATAAAAAATTAAGAATCCAAAAAAATAAAAGAGTGATTTATTTATCAATTACTTTAAAGTATTTCTCAAGATCAAGAGTACGCTAAGGTAATAATTAATTTATTGGGATAGGTCAAGATTACGCTAGATCAATAAATAATTTGTTAACCTACGTTAAGGCAATGATTAGGATAGGTTAAAAGTACGCTAGGGCAATAAATAACTAATTAGGATACGTCAAGAATACGCTAGGATCACAATCAATCAATCAAGAGAAAGCAATGGCCATTTTTAATTTATTGAAGTAGATTTAGAGTTTATTTATAATTTATTAGCCTAAGTCAAGAGTACGTTGGGGCAATAAATAATATATTGGGATAGGTCAAGAGAACACAAAGCCAATAAGTAATTTATTATATAGGCCAATAATAGTACGCTAGGGCAATATTAGAGAATCAGCAATGAATTATTTATTAGGATAGGTTAAGCGTATACAAGGGCAATGAATAATATATTAGCTTAGGTCAAGACCACGCCAGAGCAATTAATTATTTATTGTTATAGGTGAAAAGTAAGATAGTATGCTGAAAGATTTAATAGAATAAGGGCAGAATATTGTAGAAAATTAAAAAATATTGTGGTGAGTTAATACTACATTTTTGACAATAATTCATTCTTTCTTAGGAATTTTTAAATGCTGTTTTATAAATCATTATGCTTTAAACTGTCGTTCTGCTTTCTATCTTTTTCTAGATGTTTTCAGGGTAATAAAATAAGTTCCTTTTAATTATGAATTTTACAATTGTAAAAATTAATTTAAAATAATGATGGTGACTTTTTTAGAAATGTTTAAACGTTTTCTATTTCTATTGTTCTTAACAGTTATTATTTTTTATAATTTTCTTGTGTTTTTGACAATTATCATTTTGTTAAGTATTAAAGTAAAATCACTTTTTTAATTTTCAAAAACTTTAATTTGTTGGAATTACACGCAACAATTGTTTCGCCACACTGTGGCTTCTAATGGTAGCGGTACAGAGTTGTGTATGATTTAAATACTAATTAGGGTGGTGGGAAGGGGGTTGGAGGATTTTTAGTTTTATTTTTAAAATTGAACATATTAAGTAACGGTGATCTTTTTAATATCCGTTTGGTCGTTTAGGAGGAGGCCGGTGTCTTTCCTCTTGTTGATTTCTAAATTTTCCAAGAAATTTAGTTTCCCTTTTGCTTTTGGTGGAGTATTTTGAATTCGTCATTGAACGAGTGTCCTTCTTCTAGTAGGTGGTTTGCGAATGTGGAAGTCTTCTTGTGGTTAATGTAATTATCATTTTTGTTAGTTTTAAACAATTATTTTCGAAAATTGTCAATTAAAGTTTTTAATATTTAAGAAATGCAAATTTCCCTTTTTTAGAATATGCAGTTTTGTTCAACAATTTTATATTATTTTAGAAAATATTTAAAATTCTGCACGATCTGTCAATAATTTTCTTTTCGTTTTTTTTTTCTTATCAGAGCTGTATGGCAAGGATCTGCTGTGTTGAGGGATTATTTCATGTCATAAAAATTTCAGCCCTTCATTTATAATAGTTTGTGGATGTTGTTTTATAGTATTTAACCTATCTTATGGAAATAATTGCTGCGAATAGAATGTATACGTCGTGAAAATATTTTTTTATTATTTTCTATTAATGAGCAATATATAAATTGATTTGATAGGAGTCAAATGAAAAATACTGATAGACTAAACGACTTGTTGTCAGTAAAAGCTAATTTGTTTAATTAATTATGATGATTTTCTGAAAGCCAAGCTAGAAGATTAATCTGCAGATTATTCATTGCGCTAATTAAATCTAAAGGAGCGTAATGAACGTCTGGATGAAATGTGGGTTAGGGTCTCGCCAAGTTCTTGCAAATTAGGCGCCGTCTCATTCTCCCATTCGACCTGGAAGACTGACTTAGACCGTTACAGTGCCTAGTAAAAATACACTTTAAATTACCACCAATTGAATAACTCCTAATAATTAGATATGGTGATATCTAGAGTAATGTAATAAATCATTCTCAGAATTTTATATGTAGGTACTTGTTATAAAACATTTAAATTAAATATAATTTAATAAACATTTATTATTCATTTATTATTAGATTATTATATACTTATTTTAAAATATTTTGACTCACTCTATGTTTCTTAAAAAAAAAATTTAGACTTAAACTTTCTTAAGTTTAAACAATGTTTCGCTACCCTGTGGCTGTTTCAGACTGTAGCGAAAAGTTTGTAATGCTTAAGAACAAATTAAAAATTATTATTACTCAATATACAGTGCGTTTATTAAACAAACGTCAAAAATACAAAGGGTTATTCCTTAAGCTATTCTAAGAATATTTTGTCTTTTGATGAATTTCTAAAACACGTTTTGTTTTGAAGATATCTTTCAAACAAAATTTTCAACAATAACAACATTTTATTGCAAAAATTAAAAATGTAAAATTTGTCAATCTTCAAGAACTATTGAAAACAACTACTTCCAGCTAAGATACAATAATCTAATCTTAATCTCGTTGACTGCCGAATACTTTAAAAAATACCAAGATCGTTTCTTATTGCTGGGTGTAAGAGGAATTATCCGATTTTGCAAGTGCAAGTGGTGTAAACTAATGACTTTGGATAGCCCCATAAGGCATATTTCAGCGAGTTTAATTCCAGTGATCAAGCAGGCTATAAGTGAGGTCTACCTCGACCAATCCAGAGATCTTCGTATATTTCTTTTAAAAACACCAAAAAATCAATGGTCTATCCTCCAGAAACTGATGCAGAGTTTGTTCTAAAAAGTTTGATATTTATTTATTTATCTATTTAATTTGAATATAATTAACTGTTTCGAAACTTACAAATAATACTATAGGTATATGTATATAAAAAAATCTACTTCACATAGAATGGCTCAAGTTCACGTCCACTTGATCTTCCACTCTCGCCCAATTTTCATGACTGCTGACACTAGAGGTAATTTTGGTGGTCCTTCACCAGTTTATTTGCCACATATGACTTATTTGTTTTCAAAATGAATCTCATATATTATGATACGTTGCGATACACCTCGACAGAAAGTCTTCCTAATAGAAGTACCAATCCAATTAGCTAATCATCCGCAATTCCAACCTAAACGTTCAACGAAAACTGATGTTGAAGCAGATCTTTAAGTATCTCATATAGATTTTTTTAATATGACAATGGATCTATCGTAGATTTTGCCATTAGTTCTATAATTAACCCAATGAGAAAATATATACTGATTTTATTTTCTGTAGTTGGTGCTAGAATCATAGAAAAACATTAAATAGACTTCATTATTGAATGATGCATAGGGGGTTTAATTTACAGCACCAAAGGGAATTTGTTTACAATAATTAATAAAATTTTATATATAAATCTTATAATTGGGGAACATCAATTATATTAATAATTATTTTGTAAACAGATAGACCATATCTTTACTTTGCCTAGCTAGTAAAGACTGAAAATTGAAAAATGCCAGAAAATCTTCATATATAAGGCTATAATTGCTTTGTGACACAGAATTCTTGAAAGTTTTTGTTGAATGTATCTAATTGGCAGAGTATGGATATATTATATGAAGGACAATATTACACTTATACAGGGTCCTGTAACAGTGCGTCAAGCTTTCCTAGCGCCTTTCTCGTAAGAGATAGAAAAAAATGTTTCATATAAAAATTTATTGAATTAAAAATCTCTATGCCGTAAAATTATTTTAAAATATACAGGGTGTCCCAATTTTGCGTTATAACAAAAGCAAACATTTTTTTAAATGGAACACCCTGTATATTTTTTCATTTTATAATTTGGATAGTATTTTATAACTTAAACCTTTTTTTGGTTTTTAATTTCGATATGGCATTTCCAAGTTATTGACGTTTTTCTGAAAAAAATGTAAAAAGCGGAGGTTCACAAAAAAAAATTATTTTGATTTTGTATTTAAAATTTAAGAAATTTTCTTTTTCCTATGGTTGGTCATAAGTACTGTTTATGTACCAGTGTTAAAAATTTTCACTTTTGAGGAACCCTGCCTTTGTATCAGACACGCCATTTTCTAAAATTTCAAATTGTCGTAACTCTTTTTTTTTTAAATGGAATCATATATTTTTTTAAATTTTATATTATTCTGCATCTAAGTTTCTACAAAAAATGTTAAGCATACCCTATACCTAAAAGTGATAATTTTCAAGATATAAAAGAATTTATATTTCAAACGGTCCTTGAATGCGAATTTGTTTTTGAATAGATAGCCATGACTGAAAAAAATGCATCTGTCAATTAAACAATTAGTTTGACATGTAAATGGGAGGTGTGAATTACAAAAAAACAAAAGAAGAAAGCCCATCATCAACGAGGAACCAAAAAGACATTGGTGTAGGAACTGGCATAAGCGAGAGGTCAGTACAAAGCATTCTGAAGAAAAATCGATATCAAGCATATGATATTCAGTGCTATTGGTGATTCCTTATAAACAATTTCATGTTTTGTTAGATCCTTAGATCTAGCAGGTCATTTGGTGGGTCCATTCCTACCAATCCACTGGTTGGGAAAAATGAAATGCCCTCACGTCTTGTGAAAATTGGGCAGGTGCTCCGTCTTGTTAAAACCACACCCTGTTTCTTGTTAGTTAGGGTACATTAGCTAACGTTCCGGGTAATTCAATTTGCAAGAAGTACAAATACATAGACCTACTGAGATGGCCCTCGAAGAAATGTTGACCTACAACATGGTTTCCAAAAATTCCGCCCCAGACATTCAATGCTGATGATCAACTTGTCTCATAACATGCAGATTATCAGTTAAATAATAGTGAAAATTGTACCTATTGACAGATCCGTTGTTATGGGATGACGCCTCATCCGTGAATAAAATATATTGGAAAAACAAAAGATCCTCCTGTATTTTCTGTCTTCCCCAGAAACAAAATTCGGAACGAAATTGAAAATCAGTATTACTCAGTTCTTTATGTAGCTGAATATGATATGCTTGATATCGATTTTTCTTCAGAATGCTTTGTACTGACCTCTCGCTTATGCCAGTTCCTTCACCAATGTCATTTTGGTTCCTCGTTGATGATAGGCTTTCTTCTTTTGTTTTTTGTAATTCACACCTCCCATTTACATGTCAAACTAATTGTTTAATTGACAGATGCATTTTTTCAGTCATGGCTATCTATTCAAAAACAAATTCGTATTCAAGGACCGTTTGAAATATAATTTTTTTTATATCTTGAAAAATATCACTTTTAGGTATAGGGTATGCTTAATATTTTTTGTAGGAAATTAGATGCAGAATAATATGAAATTTAAAAAAATATATGATTCCATTTTAAAAGAATTACGACAATTTGAAATTTTAGAAAATGGCGTGTCTGATACAAAGGCAGGGTTCCTCAAAAGTGAAAATTTTTAACACTGGTACATAAACAGTACTTATGACCAACCATAGGAAAAAGAAAATTTCTTAAATTTTAAATACAACATCAGAATATTTTTTTTGTGAACCTCCGCTTTTTACATTTTTTTCAGAAAAACGTCAATAACTCGGAAATGCCATATCGAAATTAAAAACCAAAAAAAGGTTTAAATTATAAAATACTATCCAAATTATAAAATGAAAAAATATACAGGGTGTTCCATTTAAAAAAATGTTTGCTTTTGTTATAACGCAAAATTGGGACACCCTGTATATTTGAAAATAATTTTACGGCATAGAGATTTTTAATTCAATAAATTTTTATATGAAACATTTTTTTCTATCTCTTACGAGAAAGGCGCTAGGAAAGCTTGACGCACTGTTGCAGGACCCTGTATATTCCAACTTCGAAAAGATGGAAAGTTAGATCTATTTCACATTTTTAAGATTGTTAAATACTCTACAAATTTATTGCAAAAACGATCGTCTTCAAGCTATCTGTACAAATAGTCTTTATATGCAGGATGAATAATAGCTTTTAATCAAAAGGTCTTTGATGGTCACATATTTTTCTAGCAATTCACCATTAAGACAATATTCGAACATTATCAATACATATACATTTACGTTTTCATGTGTTAAATACCAATGTATAAAAATTACACCATCATTAAGCATGCATTAAGCTGAAATAAATACACACTCTCGGGTGGGGAGTTAACATATTTAAAAGCCATGAACTTTATCAGATCATAAATAAAATTGTACTTTGTTACTACAACATGCGAGATTTATTCAGTGACTATTGTTTCAACCTTTTCAAGGCTATTATCAAACGTACAGTGATAATTGCCTTATAAAGTTTGAAGCTATAGTCACTGAATAAATCTTTTGTGTGATATTAACAAAGTACAGTTTTATTTATCATCTAATAAAATTTCTAATTCAAGATATATGACAAAGTTATGTCTCCAAGCATCCAAAAAACTCTTTAAAAGTTTTGAAATAATCATTGAAACAATTAAACTTTGAATAATAACATCAAACGCCTCTCAAAAATCTGTGTAAAGAATTTCAAGATGTGAGTTTTAAAAGCTTGTGGTAAACAAATTCTGTGAAGCTTAGCATGTTTCTCACTGTATTACGCTTCTTTAAAAAACCATGATTTTTAAAAGTGACGTAACTATGCAAATGAGCATATATCATTGTTATAATTATTGCCTCAAAAATTTCTGATTTAAAGACAGGATAACTTTGGATATCTTCCATCTTCTGCCTAGTGTTGTCGTACGTATTGACTTACTAAAGATATATAAAAAAGGTAAAATTAAACATAACAAACAATCTCTTAACTAAATACGTGAAAAAGTTATCAGAACTTTAAGTGATTTTACCTTTAAGTTTTTTATAAGCATTAATTACATCATTGACAGAAATATCTCCGAAATGTAAAGTATATTTTGATGAATATTTGAAGAAATAACTTTAATGAAACACACCCAAAAAGTAGTTGATAAATGCATTTAATATATCTACCGGATACATTCTATGTAATATCAGTCTTAACTGCAGAGATATGTGTGCTATTTATTCTTTTTGTTGAGAAATGACCACAAACGTTGCAAATTGTGAATAATGGAATTCTCAGCAGATTTTTGTGAATATACTGTAATCAATAGTTAAGGTTTTCTAATTAGATATAAAAGGATTGAATATTAACCGCTCAATGCTCCACCACTCCTTCTATGCTGTCAATCACATCTATATACATTAAAATGGTCTTGAAACAATTCTAAGTGGTTTATATATTTCGAAAGCTAAATCTAAGTTAACATAACTATGCTTTATAGTTTAGTAGTCATAGATGAGTAAATGCGACCATTGTTTCACTTTGCAAGGAACTGGAAGATTTGTTTTGGCTGTCAAGACATTTGAACGCTCATTAAGATATAAATATTTTATAGAATTAAAATAAAAGGGTATATAAATCCTTGATTTATGATACTAAACAAAAGTATTATAAAAAAATTAAAAAAACCGTATTGAATTTTGTAACAAAAACTTTTTAAAAATAAACAACTTCAAGCGAAGGCTAATAAATTTGCATCACATTTTATAAGTAAGTTAAATACAAAATTGAGTGCTCATTTTGCAAACAATTTTACAATTGAGTGCAGAGTGTCGCAGTCTCTTTCAAACACTTTTTTCTTTAAACCTATAGATCGTTTAGAAGTTTTTAAAGCCATAACTGCACTAAAAAAACAAAAGCAGTTGTGACCCCAATGGCATTGAATTATCAAGATTATTGCTAAAAGAGTGGCAAATCAGCTGATTTACCCACTAAATAAGTGAATAGATAATTTTTCCTGATGTGCTTAAAATTTAAACTTGTAATTGAGGCACAATAACTTTGTTTTACCTCTAGATTTAAAAAAATGACAGTGACTATAGTTTCTACTATAAGCTAGTCATTATTAAAACTCTTTTGTTTTGATAATGATTAGCTTATAGTCGAAACTATAGTTACAATAATTACTAAAAATATAGTGGCAAAACAAAGTTAATATGTCTCAATTACAAGTCGTACAAAATGTACCACAAAGTAAACGCATCTACCATCAAATGTTTATTAAAATTTAAACAATTGTGAATATTCCTAAGAAAAGTGATGCCAATGAATTATGTGATTTAAGATCAATTACACTAATAAACGTGATTAGTAAAATATTTGAAGAAATTATTGCAGAAATATTACATTCCTGTACAATTGTAAATGATTTTTTAGAGATTATAAATAAACAGTTTGATAACGGAAAATTTGTTTGTGGATTACTTCTTATATGTCCATTGCCTTTGATTGTTTGCAACCTTTATTTATAAAAAATATATATATGCAGTTGGATTTAGGGGTAAATTCCTCGAGTTTGTAATGTTGCATTTACACAATCGTATAATTGTGGTCTAAGTTAACAAAAATATTTCTCCAGAATATGATGTTCCTTTAGGGGTACTACATGGGGTCGATTTTAGGGCCTTAATTTTTCACTTTTATTTATAAATGATTTACCGCAAAGCATCAGTGAAGGTGCCAAAGTGATGTATGTTGGTAATACTTCTATTGTTATATCATATGCATCATACCAAGATATGTGCTCTACAATGCCCATCATATCAAATTATTTAATTCACTTCCCAATAATATTAAAGTCCACAAACAGGACTTTAAACGTTTAAAAAGAGAATTATTTGAGTTCCTAGTTTAATGTGAGCCCTACTTAATTGAAGAATTTATTAGTAAATGTAGATATAAGTAGATTTAAGCCAACAATTTTGTCACCTTTATGTATACTTCTTCTTTAAGATTAAATTAAGTAATATTAGATTTAAGCTAGTTCATAAGTTTTGACGCAAATTTCATTTTGCACATGTACATTACACTTTGAAATAAAGAAATATTATTATTATTATTATTATGTAAAAATATTAAAACTTGGCGTGATGCTAATATTATGATACTTATTGAAAACAAAGGAGTATTAATTCATTTTCAACATCTCAAAGGAATCCTTAATGCAGCTAGCAATAAATCATTTACTTTTTCAAATACTACACTTTTCCTTCGTATCATTCTTAATAATGTAATGCGTGGTAAATACAGATTAAATAATAATGGTCTCAATTGGATTGAACATATTACCCAAGTAAATTTAATAATTAATAGAAGTTATTGCGCAATTTTAACTAAAAAGCACTCTAGGCACGGCTGAGTTAATTTCAATGTATTATTCCCTTGTCTATTCGAACTTGTACTATAGTGCTGTACTCTGAGGTAACTCTGTTCAGTCCACTAAGATTTTTATTACTCAGGTTAATGTTTAATATGGTATTTCAAATGTTCCGCAAAGACTATTTCCAGAAATAGAGAATACTTACATTTCCTTGCATTTATCTACCGGGTGTGGCACTTAAGACGCCTCGGACCATAGCTCCCTTACGATAAAAGCGATCGAAAAAAATCTAAGAGCAAAGTGGTGCATAATTACCGTCGCTATGTTTCAAAAATATTTCTAATCATCAGTGGCATGCCGTGCTCCAGTGGCGTACCAAACTTATGTTTTTTTTAAATGGAATGCCCTATTTTTTATTGCAGATTTGGAAAGTGCTCGGAGAGTACTTATCTTTTCATCTAACATGTTATACCCTTCACTTTAGCGGTTTCGCTGTTATAACCCCTTCTTTCAAAATTGCGCCCCATTTTTGAGATGTTTTTGTAGAGAAACTAATTGACGCCGGCGCCTAAATTTTGAATTGAGGTACAGGTTAAGACCTAGTATACCTTCACATAATTTTTTTCGGGTAATTTATGGAAAAAAAAATAATTTTTGATTGATCTTCGCATGTTGTCATTTTTTTCGAAAATTTCAAATGGCACCCCCCTAAAAAAATTACGGCGTTGTACAGCCAAAACTCTAAATTTTTCATTGGTACAAAAAAAAATACACATTGCATAACAAAATTTCGGAGAAAAAAGGAATTGCTCCCATTAGAACTATCAATGTGCATAATAAATATACAGGGTGTGCAAATAAAAAATAATTGAAAAAAGCACAAGAATACAAATAACTCTTTTAATATTTATGTATATATCGGTGAAAGTAACATGATGGCCCCATTACCATTTTTATTTTTAATACTTTGTTCATACTAAAAGTATACGTAAATTTAAGGCGGTCTCTTTTTGATGATGCAATATATAACTACGACCATGCGAAAGTGTTTTATACGAACCCAACTACGGTCAACAGCTAGTATATTCTAATGCATCCAAAAATTGGAATAGGAAGAGAAAAAATCTTTCTGGAGCTCAATTTCGAAATCAAAAATGAGCAAAGGAGATACAGAAAGTAAAAAATGACTGGTTCGAAGATTAAATTTTTAAACAAACCAGAAAATAAGGATTTTCAAGAAATTATTAAAACTATCACAGCACAACTTCGGCTCTCGGACCTATGGAAGATTATGAAGAGCACACAATTAGTTGCAGCCCAAGTCCTTTAGAAAGTGACTATAGAAGTGATAAAAGTGAAGGTACTTCTAAAGAACATAGAAGCGGTACATCGTCATCAGTTGTTTCTATCAGTTTGATATGTAGTGACGACCCGAGTTTGTGGCCTACTAGTAGTAGTAGGTCCTGTACAGGTGCGTAACCACAGTTTTTCCGTTAATGACAATGAACGAACAATTAGTGACTATTACTATTATAGAAAACTTTCTAAAAGCGATGAAATTAATAGAGATTCGCTTGTTTACTCTATTTAAAAATATTCCATTTATTGTTTTTGTTGGAAACTGTTTGGTAAAACTGCAAGTAGTCTGTCTGATTTAAGCGGTTGTTCGGATTGGCAATATTTATCATTAACTTTGAAAAGACATGAAACGAGTGATTTCCACAAATTAACAAAATATGAAGTAAAGCTGGTCACTTCATATTTTGAAGAACGTATTCAACACGTTATTTTCTGTAAAACTTATCCCAACATAGTTGATTACCTTTAATATAGGAGGCTAACATGGTTTTAATCACACGATTGACTCGTTCTGTTCGATTTGCTTGGGGGTGATAATTTGCTGTATATGAAATCGTAATACCATACACCTTTGCTAGATTTCTAAATTCATGACTTCTAAATTGTACATTATCTACAATTTTTAGGCGCACCAAATATCAATAAAACATGGCCCTCAGCACATTTCTTCACCGCGAAAGCAGTTGCAGATCTCAAAGGGAATGTTAGACAAAATTTACTAAACACATTAAAAACAAGTATGTATATATTACCACTTCAATAACGTAGTAACGTAGTAGTGGACCTATCAAATCCATACTAATAACCTGCCATGGGCGCACTACATCGACCCGACTAACCATATGACCTATCATGGGTGTAATTAAATAATATGATCAAAACTGTCAATCAGATATAACTGAGACTATTGGAGTCAGAAAAACAGCATTTGTATGATGCATAAGAAAGAATTATTGCCGTATTATCTGTAAAGATCTATACCTGATACCTGATCACGTCAATGTCTGGCTTTTAAAGGTTCTTCGAAACATTTTTTTAAGCATGATAAAGGCAATTTTCTAAAAGCATTAAAATGATAGCTTCTTTTGATTCAGTTATGCAGGAACACCTTTGTGGAATTGAAATCTAATTCTAGTCGGAAGGGCATGGCCCACTATTTAGGAAATCAAATTACGCTGCTCAGAGATAAAAAATTGTATTTTGGCCAAAGTTAAAAAATCGAAATATTTTTCTGTCTTGTTAGACTGTACTCCGGATGCAAGTCATACAGAACAAATAACAGTAATACTTAGACATGTTTACCTAAACAATACAGATAAAAAAGTAGAGGTATGCAAACACTTTATTGGTTTTTGTGCAGTCACCAGTTCAACTGGCGTGGGTTTTGAAATTTTGTATTGAATTTATTTTCACAATTAAACCTTGATATTCAAAATATACGCAGGCAAGGTTATGTTATCATAACATGCGTGGAAAACACAATGGGTTGCAGAACACGATTTTGGAAATCAACCATCGTGCATTTTACGTTCCATGCTCAATTCATAGTCTAAATTTAACAGTAGTCAGTGATCCATACTTATTGAATAAATATTACAAATAGTGATGTAAGTTTGCAAAAAGAATATTGCTTAAAAATTATTTTAAAACAGTGTGAATTAAACTTTTAAAGTATTTGTAGGGTGGGTGGGTGGCCACTATCCCCCCTTCAATTTACAAGACTATCAACATAGGTTTGTTGTTGTAAATAACAAAAAAAGCACAAGAATTCATAATTAAGGTTTTCGATTAATTCAATTCCTTAAAGAGAAAGTAAATATTTGTACCGCATTTCTGACCTACTACAAAAATTTATACATTCTATACATAAGCCGTTTTATTTTTTATTAATATACCCATAATCCGTAGTATAAAGTTCATTTTTGTATTATTTAAATTATATTTACAGAAAAACTTACAAGAAATTTTATTATCGCATAATTAATATAAAAATAAAAATTATGGTTAATGTTAAAGTAACTGGAAGTTAGGATAGTGGACAATCACCCACCCTACATATATTTTTAACTTTAATTGATACACAGTTTGTTTTAATTATTAAAAGAAATATTCACCCATTTTGATCCTATTTTAATTTGTTCTTATCTTAAAACTTAATCCATCATGATTGATAATTCTAAACTTTGACATAGTTCAAGAAATCTATGATTTCTTTTCATTGTCAATTATAAATTTTAATGCCCTGTAGAAAATCTGGTACAAAATTTTGAATGAAATTATTTATTTAAATAACATGATGCAAAGTCGAATATGCATACATTTGCTAAATAAATTTGATCGATAAGTTAACAAATAATCGCACGGATGAATATTTTGGAAGTATTTTACAGGAAGCTACTGAAATTGCACAAAATCCAAATGCTGAAACAAACTTCCGACCATTAAATACATTTCGTCTAAGAAGAAAACCAACACAATTTAAGTAGGAACTACGCGATGAAGTTATATTAGACCTAAAAATCAATTACAAAGTTTTTTTTAGAATTTTAGATCAGACATTAATTTCCTTAAAAAATAGTTTTGGAGAGTTAAAAACATTATACAACGTATTTGACTATCTCTGTAGTTCATTATTGAGTAACCCCAATTGATGAAACATTGTAAAAATTTATATCTGAAACTAAAAGACGACTCAAGAAATGAAGCTGACATTGACGGTATTTATTTGTACAATGAAATTAACCCTTTGAAGCTACATTTTGTAGAAACTCAGTCTACCGATCAGTTTTGCAATATCTTTACACAAATAATTTAATGCCAACTTTTCCAAGCACATCAATAGCATTAAGAATACTTTTTACTCTACCAGCTATAGTAGCATCTGGAGAAAAATCTATTTCTAAGTTAAAATTGATTAAGAATTATTTCAGGTAAACTATGGATCATGGACTGAATAATGTATTCACTATTTTGATATAATCTGAATATTAGATAGTTTAGATACAATACAAATGAAAGCTGATTTCGCAAGTGTAAAATCCAGAAAAGTTAGGTACTTGCTTGTACACTTTATCTTATTCTAGAGCAAATGCACTTAGAACATTGACCATATCAATAATGACTTCCAATTTTAATAATATTACTACATTCTGTGATATTTTGAACCACTTAAAAACATTAATATTTTGACCACACTTTATACTCTGATTTATTATTGTCGTTTTTACTAATTTTAACAAATATTTTTGACTTAAACTGACATCTATTTGATATAAAATTACAAAAAGTTATCTAGGTATATATTGACAATTATTTAACTTGAATTATTGAGTTACTTTAAATTATGTTTATTTTAAATGTAAACAATATTTATTGGGGCTCCAACAGGGAAATAAATTACATCTATATTAGTTGTTAAAGAAATATTTTTTTTATTAATTGCTCGCAGTTTATTCGCATGTTGGAATCCAACTATGCGTGTTCCGCTCTTAGATACCTTCAACTCCCTGGAAGCATTTCCCACCCTTATTCGCGCACTTACAACCATCTGTAATTTATAAGAGGAATAATAAAACCATAATGGATGACTCCCAGCATTCTTCGGGTATTGTGAACGGATATTATGGCTTGGATGTGAAGAATGAAGAATGGATGCGTTCTGTAATAAGGCGGACCGCCGATGCACAGGACTATTATGTAGTAAATAATTGCCTCTTTTGTCGACTGAATAAATACTTCGGCTGAATATTGTAATCGTGGATGGATTTAGTTGATTGTGGCGTAAGGTTGTCTAAATCGTTATTTATATATTTTGTATACCGGCATGATTTTCTTCAGTGCTGGATTAGTTTATTGTGAAATAATGCGACGAAAGCTGCTTTAATTAATTTATTATTGTTGGGTGTTATTATTTGTGAATTATTGTATTACTGGGGGATTAGATTAAGCAGCGTATATTCAGGCACACCTGAAGAATGATTCTCAAAATTATATATTCTTAGATAGCCGCTTAATGGGATAGAGTTTTGAAGTATAATTCATGATATAGTTAAGGCTTATTGCATTACATTATTCACACAAATAGATACAATATCAAGAAATATATTTTGTTCTGAAATATTTCAATTCCAATTTAATTTATTTTACAGTTAATAGAAAACCAAAAGTAAAATCAGAATATTTATGAAAAATATTTTGATAAAATTACATATTTGTTCATGGTGACGGTTGCGATCGTTACTATAATACTATTATACATAGTAATCCACAATATAGATATTAAACATAGTAAACATTTTATTTAATATTTATATGCTTATATTTATTAATGATAATCATTGAAAATGCAATACAAATATTTTATAATAAGTAAAAAAGTTATAATGAGTAATGAGACGACCAACGTGGTGATAAAACGTATGTATTGTAATTTATTTTATGTGATAGATCACATTAGAACATTTTAGCAATTGTCAAATCAAATAGTGTAATTATCTTGGTGTTGTAGTCGACAACGATAATTAAATCGAACAGCGTGATGCATGCTAACAAGCAGTCCATGCAGACACTCGCATAATCGAATTAGATCATCAGATTAAGAGAAAGCAGACAGGAACAAAGGCCAACACCCACACACAGCTGCACAGCAAGAACTGGTAACATGATCTTTGACTCTGAATTAAAGTACCAAGTTCGACCATGCAAATACA
The DNA here is from genome assembly GCA_963969525.1 of Ontholestes murinus. Lineage (NCBI taxonomy): Eukaryota > Metazoa > Arthropoda > Insecta > Coleoptera > Staphylinidae > Ontholestes > Ontholestes murinus. Next base: position 84,039,058 of record OZ018387.1, read on the forward strand.
TTGTCTGCTACTGATAAACAAAAGAATGTCAGCAGTACACTGTGATACGGCCATGGAATACATGCGATAAATCTTTAAATCCGAAGGAGAACTGTTGAAGGTTTAAATTAATGGAAGAAACATAAATTTATTCGCGAATAAATTAAAGGTAGCAATTTTCAATAGGGCATTCTTAAAAAAATATTTACTGGATATAAGCTCAAAGTCAGAAATATTTAAGTTATATAAAAAATTGATTTTTCGCTTCTTTGGATTCTTCTATATAAAGATAATTTATGCACACATGTAGCACAAGAATTTACACTTTTTTATTTTTCTTCTATAAAGGCGAATGTAGAAATATATCTGAATAGATTTAAACAGTCAGAATTTAAAATTTCCTTTGAGACTAATCAATAAACCAAAAAAGCGTAATTTTTGCAAAGAAAATGCATTTTGTGTATATTCGAAATCTAACCAATAAAATTCCACAGTATACATTGTCTAACATCATAATTTTGACAAAATTTTAAACAATTAATTATTTAATATATATTATTTTTCAATAGAAATATTAAAGAGGTCCAAATCACGTCTATATTTATGCTAGTTTGACATTGCAATGACAATTGTGGGTTGGAAGTTCATCATGATATAAATACCCAAAATAATTCACTGTTGATGATTCACCATAGACTAGATTAATAGTTATGACCGCATGCTGCCATCATCCAAACAAAATGACTTAAAGAATTACATATAAACATAGGATTTACATAATATTATTTTTAGTGCTTTCAAACTGCAAAAAAAGGAGCAGGAATGAGTTGATTCATTATTTGCATTTTCTTACTATGTAACTAAGTTTATTGACCCTAATATTTAACAGATATTTTAATTGAAACTAATAATGATTTTTGTCTTTCCCTTTAAAATAAATATTGTAACGTTTTCGCACGTTATACGGGTGTGTAAATAATTGCAAATGATTTATTGAAGTCAATTAATATTACCAGCACGTATTTATATCTGACATTTATCTGACACTTCTATCTGACACTTGTTTTTTTTTATTTCGATCCAGTCGGCACGTCCATGACGCATCCCTTCTCCCCACGCGTTTCGCGACACTGCCCCCTCCCTAGGCATGTATCGTCCCGAAATGAGTCCTCCGACACCTTATGACGATAACTGCACTGGGACCCCTTTGTACATTTTGACGTTCGAAAGAAATAGCATTCTATGGGCTTCTCATGTCGTATACCACTGGAATTATAACAGCATACCAAAATCTCGATCCCAGAATTGGAAAATCGGACTTCAACCATTCTTCCGATTGTTCTCCAGTCAAATTGGTCCAACCCACAAGCTAGTTTCGGTATTGCCAATTTCTTGATACCCTCACGTAGAAGTGAATCCCTCAACTCATTTAATGATAGCCATACATCCCTGTAGGTTGGCTTCTGATGAGAGTACTTATTCGTTACCAGATAGTAAATGATCCTTTTCGGTAGGTGGCTACTAACATCTAGGTAGACTATGCTTCCGACTTTAGGACATTGAGTACGTAGTTCCTCCAACCTTCCAAATTTCTTCCTGAAGACGCTAGCAATTCCTCATGACATCTTCAAATCCTGGGCCACACAATGGGCAAGACAATAGTCCGAAGGTACTTGGAATAGATCTCGTTGTTCTTCTCTCTTTACATCAAAACGACTCTTACGTCCATTAGAGTGCTGAACCATGAAGTCTTCTGGTCGCTTTGTTCAACCACCGCACGAATCGCTGCGCCATCTTCTTCGCCAGTATAAGAGGTCAGGCGATTGAAATGGACAACTCTTGGTTTTCCTCGGGGTGGTTTTTGCTATTTTGGGGAGAGACCTCGGCGTCTTTGTGGGTTAAATAACCACACCATATCTCCATCTTTATAACCACTGCGATCCGTTTTTAGGTCATAATTCTCTTTCATTCGGTCGCTAGCACGTTGGATGTTGGATCGCACATGATTATGGATTTCATCCATTTTTCGTCTCAGGTCGCTCACATAGTCTTCCCCTGCCAAATCTTCTCCCGGAGGGCAGCCGAACTTTAAATCACATGGAAGTCGTAGCTCTCGACCCATGACGATGCTCGCTGGAGTCTGCCCGGTTGTTTCGTGTACAGCCGATCGATTCGCCAGCAAGAAAAGATGGATATGTTGGCCCCAGTCTCTTTGATGGTCAGAGACTACTTTTGACAAATAGCGATTGATGGTCCTATTCATTGGTTCCACCATACCATCTGATTGTGGATGCAGAGCTGTTGTCCTTGTCTTATGAATCTTAAGGATTTTGCATACCTCTTGAAAAAGATTCGATTCGAAATTTCTTCCTTGGTCAGAATGTAGTTCTAAGGGAACGCCGAAACGACATATCCACTCCTTAATTAGTACTTCCGCTATTGTTAAAGCGGAAAAAGTCTTGGTTTGGTAACGCATAGGCATCCACCCATTTACTGAAGTAATCCATTACCACCACGATGTATTTATTTCCTTGGGGAGACTCGGGGAATGGCCCAGTGACATCAATTGCGATTCGCTCAAAAGGACTACCAACGTTGTACTGACGCACAGGTGCTTTCCTTCGTCGTTGTGGACCGTTACTTGCTGCACAAATCATACATTTCTTGCACCATTCCCTGACGTCTACCTTACAGTTCACCCAGTAGAATCTCTCCCGAAGTTTGTTTAAAGTCTTTGACATACCCAGGTGTCCACCGGAAGATCCACTATGAATCTCTTTCATCACTTCAGGTATTCTACTCTTTGGAATTATAATCTGCTTTCGTTCTTCGCGGCCTTCTGAATCTTTTAATATGCGTTTAAGCAGTCCCTTGTCCAGTACAATAGAATCCCACTGAGCCCAGTATGACTTCAATTCAGGCGAATATTTGGAGACTTCACCCCATGTTGGCCTGGTTCCACTTTCCGTCGTCGTCTTGGTCCTGCCGGATTTCTTTTAAATTCCAGTCATCGCTTTCTACAGCTGTTCGGAGTACTTGACTTTCCTTTGATTCTGCGTTGTTACAGTGCTTGCAATTTTCTGGGCATGGCCTTCGCGACAAAGCATCTGCATTCCTGTGGATCGCTCCAGCTCTGTGTTCAGTGTCAAAGTCAAACTCCTGAAGTCTTACCAACCGTCTTGCGACTTGTCCTTCCGGATTCTTGAACTGAAGAAGCCATTTAAGAGCAGCATGATCTACTGATTTGACTACTGAAAGCAACTCTTTCCTCGTTACGAAGTAGTTCCGCTCCGGCTTGGATAAAGTCTAGCTAAAATAGCTGATCACTTTTTCCTGTCCATCCTGTATTTGTGATAAAACAGCTCCAATTCCTACATTGCTTGCATCGGTATCCAACAAGAACCTTCCCTCTGACAACGGATAACTTAGAACTGGTGCGCTGGTAAGTGCGTTTTTCAGTTTTTGGAACGCCTCCTGACATTCCCCGTTCTAGAAGAACCGTTGTTTTCCTTCAGTGAGGCGGGTTAATGGTTTAGCGATGTTTGAAAATCCCGCAACGTAACGACGGTAATACGTGCATAATCCAAGAAAACTCCGGAGTTGGCGTAAATCCTTTGGAACTGGCCATTCCCTCACCGTTGAGATCTTTTGGCCGTCGACTACAATACCTTGGCTTGAAACAATGTGTCCTAGGTACTGCACCTCTTTCTTGAAAAGGTGACACTTCTTCGGGCTGAGTTTCAGTCCAGAATCCCTTAATCGTCGGAACACCTCTTCTAAGTTCTTCATGTGGTCTTCGAAGGATTTTCCCATTACGATTATATCGTCGAGGTAAACCAAACATGCTTTCCAAGATAGTCCTGTTAGTACCGTCTCCATTAGTCTCTCGAACGTCGCGGGTGCATTACATTCAATGCCTACTGTAAATGCTGTTCTTTCTCTGTCCTCGGGAGCTACTTCAACTTGCCAATATCCGCTTTTAAGATCCAGTGTGGAGAAAATAGTAGATCCAGCCAAGGTATCCAATGTGTCGTCAATTCGGGGTAAAGGATAACTGTCCTTTTTGGTCACATTATTTAGTTGACGATAGTCAACACAGAAGCGAGTTGATCCGTCCTTCTTCTTTACTAATACCACTGACGAGGCCCACGGACTACTAGATGGTTCTATAATGCCCTCGCTCCCCATGTCTTGCACAATCCTATCAGCTTCCTCCCGCTTTGCCAGTGGCAGTCTTCTGGCTGTCTGCCTAATCGGTCGGTATTAATTTTATGTTGAACGATATTGGTTCTTCCTTTTTGTCCAATATCAAATACGTCCTGATATTCCATGATCAACTTTTTTACTTTTTCTCTTTATTTGGATTACAATCTTGGGTCGAAAGGGAAATCAACTTTTCTAGTTCCGGGTAACTCATTTCATTGTTTTTATTCTCTGCTGTGGTTTTCCGCAATATCGATGAAGCAGCAGAATAATGTCCTAGCAGCACTTCCTTCCTCAAATGAACAGAGTAATAGTTAGTATTCATTATTCTAACTAATACATTGTTATCGGTGCAAACGAGGGTTTTTCCTATTGCTACTCCTCGTCCCAGTTTATCGTCATCAACGATAGGTTCAAAGATCATAATGTTTTTGTGATGGGATGCTTCTTCCAATTGGCCTCCAATAATTACCTCACTTCTCTCCAGAGCTGATGTTTTCGTTGGAAGGGTTACCCGGACTCTACCAATATTCCGTCTGTGGAGTACCACTTCCTCCCCATTAAATTTTAGGATTCCATTCTTAAGATCCAACAGGAAGCCTCTAGTATTCATGATGTCCATAACGAGAATTAATTCGTCTTCAATGTCAGCTACTATGAGTTGGTGTTGGAATGATGTGTTCCCTATGGTAATCGTGGATTTTATTTCACCATGAATATTAGCAGGTTCTCCTGTTGCTGTTCGTAATTTCCAGGTCGTTGGTCGTACATTTTGCGGTTTTGACACAATATCAGGACCCGTGTCTAGTAGCAGTCGACAAGAGTTTCCATCAATGTATGCTACTTTTGCAGTTTTTCTAGGGACTTGATGTTTTTAGCCGACGGACACCCCCTGAGGTCGGCTTCTTCTAGTTTTCCGACTTTTCATTGGTGCGATTATTTGATCTTTCTCTGCACCGACGTTGTATATGACCGTGATTTCCACATTTCCAGCATTCCACTTTCTTCCTGTTTGCTAACGATTCCTTGATGATATCTTGTATCATTTTTCTAAGATCATCCAATCCTTCTCGTGAATCTTCCATTTTCCGAACACGGCCTTGACTCCTAACTGTACTTTTCGCTGCTTCTATCTCGAGCGCACGAGACAGTGCAGTGCGTCTACTAATTTAATTGGTCGAGCGAGTATCAATGCCTGATGTATGTCTTTATCCTTCAATCCATCTAAAAATGCCTGCACAGCTAATGTTTCCAAGATGTTCTCTGTTGCACCAGGATACGCCAGTCATGTTAATCGAGCTATATCTGCTTCAAATTCTTGCAAACTCTCATCAGATTTCTGGCAGCGATTTTTAAGCTGTGAATGGTACACGTGTTCAAGGTGTGTTTGACCATTCCTTATTTCTAGATGCTTGATTAATTGGTCGTAATTCATCTCACCCTGGGACACTCTCTGCAAGACATTTGTTGCATCCCCACGCAGTGTTAGAATTAAAGCTGTAGCCTTCTCTGTTGCGTTCCATCCATTGGCTGATGCTGCGGCCTCAAATTGTCTAAAGAAATTATTCCAAGAAGTTTGGCCATCAAAATTAGGTGGTTTCATTTTTATCGAGTGGACAGGATAATTATTTATGTCATTTAATTCAATTCCTCCGAAATTTCTTTTTATTTCCGTTAATTTTTCTTCCAGATTCCTAGAAATTTCCAACATTTTCTCTGTCATTTTATCGGAATTTTGCCTCAATTGCTCCATAATTGATGCTGTATCGCCTCCGATATCAAATAAAAATGTGTCTGTATCATGGCCTTCTTCTTGCAGCGCTTCCTTAAGTCTCTGTTGTAACACACTCTTCTTGCCGCTCGTATCCAAATCCCGTTCTTCCAGTTGCACTTTTAATTCAGCTACTTTTAGGTCCGTTATTGTAACGCACTTCGCCATTTTGTTTGCAATTTTTCACACCCCACACCTGACACCAAAGTAACGTTTTCGCACGTTATACGGGTGTGTAAATAATTGCAAATGATTTATTGAAGTCAATTAATATTACCAGCACGTATTTATATCTGACATTTATCTGAAACTTCTATCTGACACTTGTTTTTTTTATTTCGATCCAGTCGGCACGTCCATGACGCATCCCTTCTCCCCACGCGTCTCGCGACAATATTTCCCTCTCCAAAATCCCAAAATCCTACCCAAATATAAATGCCCTTCAATAACATAACATCAATTCATTCTTTCTAAACAGTTCAGTCAAGCAACTTTACTTATTTTTTTTATACATACATTTAAATTGTTTATTACTGACAAGAATTAACCGGAAAATACATTTTTATGACACAACATAAATGCTCATTGCCTTGCACAAAACTCTAAAGAATTTCAATTAATTGTTTTTGAGTACTTTTATATAATTTAGCGACCACAGATAAATTTTTAAATTAATGTAAAGATAAAAATGTTGTCATAACAGAATTTGAATTTGAAGGGCAATTATCCATTGTATAGCTACGAAAATATTCTTAGTTTTATTATTAACAATAATCTCAACAATATTTGTCATTTAATCTCTGAAAACAGCTGTTACAATCTACATCTCTATTCTAAATAATAAATAAACTTTTCACAGCCCTCTTGAGATTTTCCTTCTATTTCATGCCTTATTGATGAATTCAATTTCTTTCACAAAACTTACTTATTTTCCTGCTGGATGTACCAGCTTAATCTAAAGTGTTTAACAATATAATTTACAAAAACAATATTTATAATGATGTTTGTCATCAATGCCAATATGATTGTTAAAGCGTCATTGCATTTTGTAAATGTAATCATTTTCATTTTGTGATTCTGATTGTAGTCATTATGTGATTGTAAACAAGTTATTTGGTATCAAAAGTTTTATTAGTTTAACAAAATGACATTGTTTTCGTTTTGTGATAGTAAATAAAACTTTTGTGACTGTAAACAAACTCATTTTGAGACGTTTCTTTCTTACTATAAATGTTATTTTGTTGGAGTAAACAATGTCGTAAATTGTATTTCTATTGACAATATCATGGTTGTCAACCACATCAAAGAAGTGAACAACGTATTTTGTGATGATCTTTGATAACTGTTAAATAATCATGTAGCAATTGTCAACAATGTCAAGGGTTTGTGAAAAGTTCCACATGTGACATTACTATAATTCGATGATTGAATGAGTTTTTAATGAATAACCATGCGGCAACGGTCGCAACCATCATTATGATTACAATCTACTCTCTTTGTCACTGTTAAGGCATTATTAATGCAATTTTGTAAATATTTTATAATATCTTGTTGTAACTCAGAAACAAGATGTTTTGTTCAGTGATTTTAAATGTTAATTGTAGTTAAAAAACCATTAGATTAAATTAAAAATCACTTAACGAGATATCTCGTTTCTGAGTCAGTGCAAGTACCATTAACTGTTCGCTAAGTAAAAATCTTCTAGTTTGTGACTCCTCTGAAACATTGTTTGAAAATTATGATGCTGAAACAGTGTCATTTTATGCAGTATCGTTGTCATATTATTAATTAACTCAACACTTGTGTTCCTTTTTATGTAATTTTACGATTATCAATGATAATTTATCATTTTTACCTTTGTCATTACGTGATTATGAAGAATTATATTTTGTAATTCTAGCTAATATAATTTTTTTGAAAGACAAACGTAAGTTGCAAAGTATTTCACTTAGTGGCTGTTAATAAAGTAATTATGTCACTATTCACAAAATATTATTTTGTAATTTTTAACTGTCTTAAAATATTTTCTGAAGAAGAGAAAAAAAAAAGGCTACATGAAACCAATGTCATTTATTGATAACCAATAATTCAATTGACAATGTCAACAATTTTATTTTGCGCTTCTGAACAGCGAAATTTTGGGATTAACAATAATGACAATTTTCAATTACGAACAACATTTGTCTTAGTGAACAATGTTTAAGAACACTTTAGTATTTTATGATTGTCAAAGATATCATTTTGGGACTATCGATAATGTCATTTTATTGACATAATCAATGTCACTCAATAACGTCACTTCATGAGTTAATGCCATTTTTGGTTCTCACATTTGATTTTGTAATTACTAACGATGCATATTTTTAATGATTATTATCAATCAATAATCAGACTGAAATTGTTTGTGTGCATGGATTCGATGATGTATATCAAATCCATTCCAGCTGCTACAAGAAACACAAAATATTTGACCTACATGGACATTACAAACTTCAGCAGGAGAACCTGCTACTTTTTACAATAAAATATTTTCTGCGACTGCTAGTGGCGATACATGACTTCAAACAACATTTTGCCAGGATGAAATATTTACTGATTATTGTCTGTTATAGTATCCTTATCTAGAAACCATATTTGAATTCTGCTCGTTGTCAAGGAAATAATTGTATTATAAAAAAGTAACTTATTACAGAAAAACTAAGTACTTATTTGAAATCAGCATATTTTAATTTATGGAAATCAACTATTTTTGGATATTTTTAGATTTGGCAAATAAAAATATAAAAATTTGTTGTACAGTGTAATTTGAGTCAAATAGACGTGACGAATACCAAAAGCTTCCACTTGGGTGTCAAGAAAAGGACCTTATAAATTAATAGAAAACAAAATAAATTTTAAGGTGAATCGCAAAATTTAGATTCAATTGGATATTATACAATTGGTATTATCTAATTCTTCTTCTTCTTGTTCTATTCAGCGCCTCCCTCGACGATTACTGATTAACATGGCAATACTTACTTTAGACATAGCTGCGCGGAATAATTCAGTGGATGAGAGTTTGATCCAATCGCGTAGATTGCACAATCATGAGATTCTGCGACGGCCTATATTTCTGCGTCCCACGATTTTGCCTTGTATAATGAGCTTCTGAATTTTATATTTTGAGTTGCGAGCAACGTGCCAATAGAATTCCAATTTTCTTCATTTTGGGCTAAATGAAACTTCCATTTCTTTGTCCATTCCTTCTAGAACCACTTTTTTCGTGATGTTGACCACCGAGGGGATTTTTAACATCCGTCTGTAGGCCCACATCTTAAAGGCTTCCAATCTGTTTGATGTTTCCTTATTTAGTTCATTCTTCTAGTCCAGAAGTACTTTGAATACGTAACAACGTCTTGTTCAGATTCAAGGAGAGATTCTGGGCTGTTAGCAGTTTCTTTAGTTTGATAAATATTTAAATATTCTTTTCGCATGCTCAATTCTTGCCAAGATGTTGTCTCGATGTTATATTTGGTAATTGATTTTGATACCAAGGTATTTAAAATATGAAACTTGTTCTATTATCGTATTATCCACCACTAGTTGGCCGTTAATAATATTATTTTGGGATATTAGTATAATTTTTGTTTTGGTGGTCTTTATGTGAAGTCCTTATTCTCTGCTTATTGTTGTCACTCTCTTCATCGTTGCTTGTAGGTTATCTTGATCGCTTGCTAACAGTGTAGTGTCATCAGCGTACCTATATTGTTCATAGGTCTTCCGTTGATTAATATTCCTACCGACTCACTTCCCAATACTTTCCGGAAAATGTAATCCGAGTAGATATTGAATAATATTGGGGAGAGGATACATCAAACTCAAATTCAAATCTTTATTGGTCAGGTAAAATTACAAACGGAATAATTATTTGACAGGTCAATTTTACTAAAAACTAAAATAAGCTAAATTACAATTTAAATAAATAAAACTAGAAACTTAAAATAAAAAATATACTTAGTGTTTGTAGATTAAGTTGAAGCTTTAATTGTATTGAAGTAATCTTTAATCTCACTTACACGTAAAAGGCATTTTGAATAAGGATTTCTTTAACTTGTCTTTTGAATTTCTTAAAGCCTAGTCTAACTAATGATGTTTGCAATAAATTAAATAATCGATTGCCTGCATTTTCGGGGGATTTAATTTAATTAAATTATTTTATTAACTTTAGATTGAGCTACGCTTTGTGAGACATCTGATACAACAATCGTTTTATCATCCGCATATATGTACCTGGAACCATCAAATATGTTTCCAGGGAGATCTTTTACATATAGTACGAATAACAAAGGACCTAGTGTGCTGCCCTGAGGCGTTCCTCTATTAACAGTTAATTGATCAGAAGTCTCCCCATTATAAGTGACTAATAGTTTTCTGTTACTGAGGAACGATTGTAGCTATTTACAATACCTCTTATTCCTATGAAATGCAGTTTTGTAGACAAAAACTCTAAATCAATCGTATCGAAGGCCTTCGTGAGATCGAATAATACACCGCATACTGTATACTGTATGTTTCGAGTCTAGCTTGTTATTTATATGTTGAACCAGACAGTCAGATACCGTTTCAGTGGAGTGAATCTTCCTGAAACCATGTTGATTTTTAAAAATAATGTTGTTGCGATTTAAAAATGTGAAAAATCTTTCAAGAACAGTTTTGTCAAAGATTTTAGAGAAACAGCTAAGCAGTGATATAAGTCTATAGTTATCCATGCAATGATCGTCGCCCTTCTTAAGTATCGGTACTGTTTTAGCGTTCTTTAACAGAGTGGGGAAACGACCTGTGGAAATTGACATGTTGATTAAATTACACAGGAAGGGAGCGATTAAATCGGCACATTCTTTTACGAGATATATTGGTTATAGGTTAAGTAGGGTCTTAGTGAGGTGTGTTAGCCTCTTGTGAACTGCGACCTAACAGATCTATTGTTCTACCCTTAACCAATCACTTCCCAAGCAGTCCTACGTCCACCATGCACCTGGTAACTATCTTGGGGGTGATAATGCTCACTTCTTCGGGGGATAATCGGTCCCTGCCGAAGTGTGAAAGACGCTTGTGAGCGATCGCGACACAAGTGCATAGTATGTGCTTGGTAGTTTCATCTGCCGAATCACACAACCTGCAGTTTCCACTTTCCTCTTTTCCCATTTTCCACAAATGGTATCGGAGGGCACAATGCCCTGTCATGAGTCCGGTGAAAGTTCTTAGCTCGTTCCTTGTGAGTTCAAGCACCTTGTGGCTGTAATCGAGTTTCAGGAGTCGTTTTGATTGACGTAGACCTGGTACATTGTTCCAATGCTTACGTCTTCTGTCCTCTTTCCATTTTTGCACCACCTCTCTTCTATGCGCCATGGGGAGTCCACAAAACGGCTCTGGTCCTATAGGAGTGGTATTTGCACCTCTTTTTGCCAGTTCATCGGTCACTTCGTTGCCTTTAATATCCCCGTGCCCTGGGACCCACATGAGGGTCAACAAGTTGTTCTTCGCCAGTTGCGAAAGGGATCTTCGACATTCCAAGACAGTCCGTGAGCCGTGACTATAGGCTCGAACGGCCTTTAATGCGGCTTGGCTGTCTGAGCAGATGTATATATGCGCGCCATTTAGGTGCCTATCCAAGTATTCTCTGGCGCACATATCAATTGCAATCGTTTCCGCTTGCAAAATCGTGGGCGTCGTGCCCAGAGCCATGAAGCTCCTGTGGTTTTGGTTAGGGCCATAAATGCCTATTCCAGTACCTCTGGTATTCTTGGCACCATCCGTGTGCTAGGCTGATATCCCTCGTCCAAACTCCTTGACTCTCATCGAAGCCGTTTTGGGGTCCTCGATCAACACCTTAAACGGTAATTCGAATTCGAGCTTCCTGGACATAATGTCCGTCGTTTGGACAGAAGGGCCGGGTCTATTTGCTGGTATATCATCACACCCAGGTGATGTGTTTTTTGAGTTTTTGATAATAGTCATAATTTCGCTGTTTGTAGTAGAATTAAAAAACATTGAGTCGGGAATTATCTCAGATATTGTACATTCACAAGTATGATAGTATAATCTATTTGTGAGCTTAATAAATTATCTAAATTATTAACATGCGTGGATCAAAACTCATTTGGAATTATTTTATTATCCGTATACTTATTATTATTTATGAGTATGTACTCAGGTCGTTTACGACGATTAGATACACTAGAGTTGTGTTAACCAATTCCCAGAGGGACTTTATTTTATTACCAGCTTTATCAATAAGATTTTGAGTGTAGGCGATTTTTTCATTTTTTATCAACCTATTTAATATTTTTTTGTTTGATTTATAGTCATTTATTTGGTTGCTATTTATGGTATTTTTAATTGAGCAAGTTGTTTAACTTCTAAATATTTGTAGTCCATCTGAAAAATTTATTTTATTATTTTTGTTACTTTTTTATGCAATTTGAAAACACCAATTAAAGTGCTCCCAGAAAAAGGTAAAATACTGATCAATTTCTATAGTCTCATCAATATTTGGTGTATATTTTCAGAACAACAATCTAAACTCGTTAATCTCGATAGTATTAATGCGTCTAGACGTTATTTGACTCGTACAATTATCAGAATCATTGTCATTTGTCCCAGCCAGTGTTCGCTGATACACATGATATCCTAATTGTGTAAATTACTAATGAAATCAATATTATTAATTTTATTAGAGAGTGACTGAACATTAAGATGAAACAAATTTAAACGCCTTTCGTCAGGTCTTTCGCTCGGAATAAAAAACGACGTACAACTGCGCCTTTGGGCCAGATATTAGAGTCATATACATTCTTGACATCATCAATTAGGAACGATATCTTAAAGGAACAGGATTTGTCATCCTTCCTCAGCTCTTCATAGTGGAAATCCCTAGGGAAAGTCAATTTTAAAAATTGGAGAAGACTATTACTAGTAGTCGACGGGTTGATGCGGAATAATAACAATAATAATAATAATAAACGAATTTATTCAACTTAGGAACAATATAATTGACAAAAATAAACATAATTATAATTAAATCACAATTATCCGCTAAATGAATACGTCAAATACGTGTAGATATCTACGATAAGGAATAGCGGTTACACCTTTGACATCGTTATTTGTTCCAATGACTAGTCTAGGCCAATGCGTATTTCCATGAGAATTCTTTATTTCCCGTACTTCCTTGGATTGCTTTTGATTTTCTATATTGTTAGTGGCCCGTTCATTAGATGGAGAGGAAGATATTGAATCAGCATTTTGCTCTAATGCAGTCGGTTTAGTACTCTCCGGTTTTTTTATATTCTTGTTCTTTAACCTATTCTTTTTCGATATTGAGCTATTATTATTGTTTTTATTAGTCGCAGAGTTTTTAGCCATTTGATTGGCATTCACTTTTTGCGCTCCGTCTGGGACCTTGTTGAGTGTATTCGTTTCCATCACTTTTGAATTAAAATTAAAAATGCTGCTCGTGTCGTCCTCTTGTGGATTAGAATTAGGATGAAGAGCAGTGCTATGCATTACCAACATCTTGTTCAACATTCTTATTTGTTCTTGTAGAAATATCACATTATTATTTAAATTCATGATTGTCTATATGATGAATTAGTTTCTCACTTAACCCGTGGTGAAACATTTTTGTATTAATTTGATTGAATTAAAACACTTGGTATGATTTCACTTGTTATTTATTTTACTCCGACTAGTTTCGACTATAAGTCATTCTTAAGGACAAGAATGACTTATAGTCGAAACTAGCCGGAGTAAAATAAATAACAAGTGAAATCATACCAAGTGTTTTAATTCAATCAAATTAATTCATGATTGTCTGTTCCTTGGATTTTGATAACGCCTTCATGTACTTTAACTCAATATTGGCGCTTGCTTCGATGACGGTGTCTCCACTACTATTCGTAGTCTCGAGTTCATCATCACTATCACTATCATTTTCACATTGGTTTCCTCGAGGTCTTCACAACAAATAATGGTATCCTTTTATGCATCCTCTGTCCATTTTTACACCACATTTAACACATTTAAGTCCACTTTGTGGAATATTACAGCACTGTTTACATTTTCGGCAAAGAGCAGACTCGTACACGTGTGTTGCGGTTGCCGCCATTTTTATTACATGAAGAGACATCGTTGTCTAACTTTTAATTGGATATAGACTTCTTCCGTGAGGTTGTTATCATGTCGGGAGTAAGACATATCCAATAATAAGTTAGAAAAGGTTGTATCCTCTTCCCAATACAATTTGTCCCCAACAGAGCTTAGATATTATCCTTATGTCCTGATAATCAATATTAATCTTCTGCAAAATATCCACGAGTTTATCATGTTTCACATTATCAAAAGCTTTGCTGTAGCCTATAAGCACATGTATACGCCTTGATTTACATCCAGACATATTTGTGCTAGGACATTAAAGGCAAAAGTGGTTTCCCTGGTTCAAATTCTATTTCGGAAGCCAATTTATATGAATAACAGAAAAACGTTTAACTTTTTTTATACTACTTTTTATTTTTATATACACTTGTGACTAGTTTCGAATTACACAGTAATAATTATCAAACTAAGTACTTAAAATGTAAATAACAGGTGTATATATAATAAATCTAAAATGCTTCGAAGAGAGGGGTGTACATCAGGTCAAGCTGGTCGTTAAGGATGGAAATTCCCGGATTAATTTTGGCTTTGTGTATTTCGATGGCCTCTAATAAATCCATTTTTCTACATTTTTCGGTAAGGTGAATTACCGAGAGTACATCCTTGTCAAAATTATGGTTTGATTCTAATAGGTGATTAGCAAAGGTTGAACTATTGTTTTTTTAAATTATATGATCTAAAATGTTCTTTTAATCTTGTTTGAAAATTACGACTTGATTGCCCGATGTACAACCCTCCACAATCTGGACATCTTAAGCTGTAAATTCCTGATTTGTACATATAATTAATTGGCGTTTTTGCATTAAAAATTAAATTTGACAGATTAACACTAGATTTAAAAATTATGTCGACGTCACGTTTTTTAAAGATATTTTTAATTTTTAAACTTATTTCTCCAAAGAATGTTAATGTTTTATATGTATTATTTTTTGTGGTTGGGATAGCGTATAAATAATTTTGAATTTGTTTTGTTTCGAATTTATTAATTAATTTGGGGACAAGTGAATCAGGATAGCCGTTATTTTTAGAAATCTGTTTAATAATGTTAATTTCATTATTACGGGATTCAGGAGTCAGAGGTATTTTAAATGCACGAGTTATCATGGAATAAAAGCTAGCTATTTTGTGTTTATATGGATGACGGGAAATATTTGGGATGGTAGTATCTGGTAAAAGTGGGTTTTCGGTAAATGTCGAAGGTAAGTTTATTATTTGTTTTGGTTATTGTTAAATCTAAAAAGTTTATTTTGGAATCGCATTCGGTTTCGGCTGTGAACTTTATAGATGGATGAATGAAATTGAGGAACGTTAGGAACTGGTTAATTTGTCGGTCTGTACTTTCGAAGCATGCTAGGATGTCGTCTATATATCTGTGGCACCATTTTATGTGTTTTTTGCCTAGAAATGAGTTTATTATTTTGTTAGTGAGGTTCTTCATAAATAGTTCGGCTAACAATGGGCTCAGGGGGGAACCCATTGCTAGACCTTCTTTCTGAGTATAAAATTTATTATTAAAAGAAAAATGATAATGTTTTAGAATAGGGTCAATTAAATTAATGAAATCTGCTTTGACTATTGGGTTCGCATTATTATAATCTAGATGTTCAATTATTAGTTGAAGGCATTCATTAGGAGGGATTTTCCCAAACATGTTAGATACATCGAAGGATACTAACTTGGAACTGTTAGGAATGGATAGATTCTTTAGGTTGTTAGCTAATTCTACCGAGTTTTTAATGGAGTGTGGATCTTTGAAGTTGGTTATGGTATTAAAAATTGAAATAAGTTCAATTGATATTTTGTGGGCAGGTGAGTTTATATAGGACACTACAGGACGAATGGGATCTTCCGGTTTATGAACTTTAATTAAACCGTATAGTCTAGGGGCTCTGGGATTCATAGGAAATAGGTATCTAGTATTATTGTCAGAAAATAAGGCGTTATCTTGTACTATGGATTTGAGTTTGTTTAATAAGAGAACAGTAGGATCTTAACGTACTACGAAGTAAACGCCTCCAAAATTCAAGATCCAATTTATATGTTTGAGGTCTTAGTCTCACACATATAATATATTCTGGTGTGTAGAAATCATAGGAATATTTTTAGTATTTGGCTCGTCGTTACACTTTGACACTCGGGCTTTCTTAGGTTTTGGGATAAAAGTGGAAAGAAGCAATTCTTTTGGGATTTGACCTGTTCTGCATATATATCGTTGAATAATTCTGTGATATATATTTCGCTAGTTTAATGGCATGTTCGACCTTTACGATGGTTATTTGTGATGCGTTCTCTGAAACTGTTATTTCGCACTTTTCCGGTCTTTCGTCACTAAAAAGTTGGGCTATGTATTTTCCCATAGTTTTGAATTTGTGTTTAGTTCGATTGTTTTCTCTCCGCGTGACTCTCGTTTTGATGTAATGTTTGTGATATCTTTCTGCCACCCAATTCTCTTTTGCGGCTCTTACTTTGCTTCTTATTAGGTTCTGTGTTTCTTATTTATTGTCATTTCTGGATTTACATTTCCTTCTGTTTTCCGTTACTGCTAAGATGTCCTGCGTCGTCCACCTTTGTCTACCTTGTTTCTCGTTCTTGCTAATTTTTCTCTCTGTGTTGTTTGTATAGCCTTTTTGATTTTTCGCTATTTCATCTCGCTGTTGATGTTGTGTTCTTCTTGCAGCGTATAGAGTTTTTGATTTATACCGATTGTTAAAGCATCTCAGGTTTCTGTTTGTTGTATTGCCCTGATATTAATGCGGTTGTTTTGTCTATTTTACTTTAAAGTTTTCTTCATTTTTATGTACACGCCTACTACTGGATTGTGATCACTACCGATGTCTGTTACAGAGTATGTTTTCTCCGCGTTTAGGCATTTCCGAAATCTCTTGTTGAGTAATACATAGTCGATTTGGTTTCTAATTATGTTATCCACATTGTCACCATGTGTACAGTCTCCATTTAGGCAATTTAAACATATTACTTTTAATTATTAGTACTTTCTCTATACAAAACTGTAACATACGTTCACTACGCTTATTCCTCACGCCTAGTCCGAAATTGCCCCGAATTGAAGCTACCTTCCTCAATTTCAGTGTTGTAATCTCACTATCATTCTCATTACTAGTGTTATGTCTCGCTTTTTTTGTCATAGAATAATTCTAACTCATCTTTATTTTTATTGGCTATATTTAGATTAAATTCCTCTTGCCGGTGTTCTTTTACAACTGTATCTTCATGATTCTGTCGGAATGGGATATGAATCCTACTAAAGAGTCACTGATGGTATCATTTAGAATAATTCCTACTCCGTTGAAAATGATGATGAAAATGAATGGATGTATCCTAATTAAAATAGTATAATGTTATCCATAAGACATTTTCCAGATCCTAGCCATCGGACTTCGCCTAGTACTAATAATTTTATTTCCAACCTATTCATCCCAAAATTTACATTGTCCCGTTTGTTTACTTGAAACAGGCTAAGTACGTTAAATGTTGCAGGTCTGACGGTTCTCCTATATATGTTTAAAAGTTTACAATGGGTTCTATCCAATACGCATAGGATATTTAAGACACTAACAAAAACAATACTAGAAACACTATTCTGAAAAACCTTAATGTTATAATCGGCCTAAAAAAATTCTTTAATGACTAGTGGGGAACATAAAATTGGTGTTTTAACGATGTTTAATTTAATTATTACATTTTTAAGAATGATCTACAATATCTATGATACATTCTTTCAAGTAAAAGTACAAAATGTTGCAACGGTAAAAGAAAATTCGATTGCGAATGATTTAAACCAACACCTGAGTTTTATTTTTAATTTACGCACGTATTTCGCTGTAACGTGAATATTTCTAAACCATTAAACCGCCTTACCAGAGTAATATAAGGTTTTAATGCCAAGAGGCATTCCAAAAATTGCGGACAACACTTATTTTAAGTTATTTATTATCAGAAAGAAAAATTCTATTAGAAACAAAAGCAAGTAATATGGTAATTAGGGCTATTTTATTCATAATCCATGGTAAACATAAAAGGTGATTTACTATTAAATTAAGATCTTCTCAGGGTCAAAACGGAATCACAGCATGATAAGGAAAAAATAATTTGAACTTCTAGTCAATTGTGTATATATAAAAATCGATACGATAATACCATAAAGGTGACATCTATCGTATCGATGGTTAACCCTGAGAGTTAAATACCTCCTAAGTGAATCTCGATTCCCTGTCTCCAACTGTGCTACGCTGCTGATGAAATCCAAAAAGATCGAAACCGGTCCGTATCTGTTGTTGACGAGGAACAATATATACAGGGTGACTGACGAAAAACCTTTGGTGCTGTATCTCGCTTATTTTTGATCCGATTTGAATAAATAAAACATCAAATTAAATGATTTTTAAAAGACTTCAATATGAACTGTACTGATATTTTTTCTTGCATCCAGTTTTCACAAAAGACGATCAACTTTTTTTTTAAATTGCACTGTATATATATTTTGTACTGATCCGCAAGGAGATTTTTTTCTGAATCTAAATTTGTTCCATTCATCAAACCAAAGTCGAGAAATTGAGGATTAAAAAAAATTAAAAATCAAATACCCATAGTAAACAATATACAGAGCCTATTCCAAATGACAAAAATGACAGTGTCAATCATTGGTACAATACTGCAATGATTTTTAATAATTTCATAATAAAAATGTTGCAAGATTTCAAAAACTGAAAAACGATTTCTGTAGAAGCACAAAATTCTAGTACAATGTTTGAAATATTGCAACATTTTAATTATGAAATAATTAAAAATCGTTGCAGTATTGTATCAATGGCTGTCACTGTCACTTTTGACATTTAAAATAGGGTCTGTATATTGTTTACAATGGATACTTATGACTCCATTTTAAAGCTCCTAAGGTTTGCGTTGGAGGAAACTGCAGATATCTTCGTAGACTTTCGATGTAAGAAAGAAAATTGTGTAAAAGATTATTAAAACAAAGATGAAATGCAAAAGGATTTGTAGGATAACTCAATTTTAAAACTGCGCGTAAAATGAAAGAATTATTCTAAACCAAAACGAGATGAACTTGTAAAATATTGGCCAACATTGAAATCTTAGTATGTTGTACTAATAAAATAACAAAAAAAATTGATTAATGGTTGAACTTCGTGATACATTTTGGAAAATTAAACAAAAACGTTTACTTTGTTAATATCACACTCTAAAGTGGCCGGCTATGTATGTTGTATTATTTA
Source organism: Ontholestes murinus (assembly GCA_963969525.1). Lineage (NCBI taxonomy): Eukaryota > Metazoa > Arthropoda > Insecta > Coleoptera > Staphylinidae > Ontholestes > Ontholestes murinus. The sequence goes on from OZ018387.1 coordinate 84,058,459, forward strand.
AAAGATTGCTGAAATATATATTTAAAAATTCAAATGGCGAAGAAACAGAATATCCAACGAGATAAGAGGAGATTAATGGGTTGTCAACGTTGTATCGGTAAAAAGTGCTTTCCTTAGTCATTTGTCACAAAAACAATGCGGTTTTGCATAATTTATTCACATTTTCTTTATAATTTGCCCAGTAGAACTTCTCAAAATCTTTAACCAAATTTCTACAATAGATCCGTTTTTAAAACGCAACAATATTAATGTTGCTGAACCATTGTTTGAGTCTTACTAGGAAATAAATACATTGTCATAGTAATGGTTTATATCAGTAGATTTATGGCATACTAGTTACCAACAACAATCGCGAAAGTATTAAAGAAGGTGTAGATATGCCGTTAGATCAAGGCAGAAATTTAATTCATTAGAATAAGTCAAGAATAAAAGCTTTATATACACAATCAGTCGGTATGATGGACTTAATAACCAAACACTATTTGTCAAAGTTAATCCGAGACCATCAAAATGACGATACCAAAACTTTCATGTGTTAAAAGGTAAATGAAGCATCCAAAATAGCTGGGGAAGATTATGTCTGTGATCTGAGACGAATAATAGACGATATCTATGACCAAATACGCTCCAACACTAAACGGGTTAACGATTGAATTAAAGAATTTTCTGACGAAGACAATCACAATGGCCCAAAAACTTTTCTATGTGTGAAAATATTTTAAAAATAGCTATATTAAATAGCAAGGTTTAATCACGTAGTCTTCCGGATGTCAAAATCACAATGATGTAAGATGACAATTGTTTATTTTTACCTCTTATAAAAAGGAAGACACTACAGTAGTTTTCGCAGTATTGTCTTAGAAGCATTTAGGAAATTATGGCTCAGAACAGATATAAGAGTTGATATTAATAACATTTGTTCTTGTTCCAAGTACCTTTTATTATTTTCGGACACATTGTGTAACAGAAATGTCTGGAGAAATACCTGCTGTTTTCAGAAAGAAGTTATAAAATCTATTTAACCAAGGCCCTAGAAATCTGCAGGATCTTTGGGCCAACGGTAAATGATCGCTCCCTTAATAAAGCCAATACCCTATTATATTTTAGGTTGATACATAATATATTAGGTTGATAGAGTGGTGGCAATAAAAATATTTAATAAATGATTATTTCGGATCGTAGTCGCCATCTACTAGAAGGATTGCTTCTCATTTTCTTGGCAAAAAAAATCGTGAATTCTTTACCTTTGGGAATCGACGATCGAATTCACGGTTTTTCGATAAAATCTTAGTTTTAACATCGACTACTAAGTCATCTAAATCGTCGTAAATTTTGTTAGTTTGCTAGTGTTTAATAGTCATTGACGTAATAGTCTATGAGAGATTCGGTTGGTGAATATTGCACATGTGGGAGCAGCCTCCACCTCTTATTGACAATAAATTCTACGATATGGCGCCCAACATGAAGATGTGGTGAATACATGTGTAAGAAACGTATAGTTTTTGTGACAAATAATGGTTTAGAGCGACTAAAGCACATTTTACTAGTACAACGTTGGTCCATTAGAAACATCACAATTAATGTTGCTGGACCATTAGTCGAGTCTATCTAGGAAATAAACACATCGCTGTAGTAATGGATTATATCAGTAGAAGGGTATTACCATGGTAGAAGGTGATATGTCTGATAAAATATATAAGTCCTTTACGTTGTAGAAAATTAACTAATTATTAGTGATATGTCTGATTATGGTAGTTTTGTCTTGATTGCAGCGCAAAGGTCATCGGCTGAGTCAGGTAGACGACACTGCTTGTCATTTTTATCCGGAATAAATTTCACTAAAAACAAATACTATTTAAGATGATTTTCCAATGGGTGATATAGGCCTACCATACACCTTACATAACAATATTTTTGTATTATTTTTGGAGAAATGCCCAGCGACACGCAAACTCTTTTTCTTTTCGCATTTTTGAAGTGTGCTTATTTCCTTGCAACAGATGGGTTGTCGAAAAGGCCGTGGAAAACCCATCCTGCCATCCGGAAGTTTTTGAGACGACGAATGATTCCGAATTGGTTGGCATTGTAGTCTTAGACTGCATTCGTGCTGTTTGGTTTTTGGCCTCTTTAACGTCTGATAAAAGGATCTGGTCTACGAAATTGGATGGTAGTTTTATTCCTTCTTTATCTAAAATGTTCGTGAAGCCCGTTTTGAACCTCATGAATCATTTTCAACATTTTGCTGAATGTTCCCTCGCCGAATAACTTATTGGATCACCTCCTTTCAACTCACCTAAAATTATCCTAGATAATTACATTACATGAATATGTAAAATGAAGTAGAAGCCTTAAGAATCAAGAATAAAAATGTGCATGATTTTAAACACGCATTTTTACAACAAATAGAGACAATTATTTAAAAAGGCATAGAAAAACCTTTTTCAAAGGCGTTAAAACTAAAACAATAAGTAATGAAGAAGGAATCTCATCAAAAGCCACTCTATATAAATGACATAACCTTATTAAAAGCGCTCAAGAAGATTGTAAAGAATAAAAAACTTAGTTATTCTAAAACTATACTCTATATTGTAACAACTGAACCAATGAATAATTAGAAGTATTCTAGAAGCCATTTTTACCCAGAAAACACAATTTAAAGCGAACTGGCATTAAGAATAGAAGATAGTTTTCTTTTGAAAACCAATATGTACGGAAAGTGTCAAATGCAGATATCTCCGTATACTGCATGATGACTCATTTTATTACCACCAACTTTAAAGACAGTGTAGCGAAGCTCAGATTATACTACTGTTTATTTTTTGATGCAAAGTATCTCCTTGTCAAGAAATGTGTTATTTTAAGAAATTGCTCTTACTTTAATGCACTTTAGTTTATTTCAGAAGTTACTGTAGTCTTTAGTAATTTTGAATAGACACAATCGTATTTCAAATTACGCGTGTGAAACTAATAAAGCGCGGTTTATTTAATTACGACTAAAACGGTGTATAGATTTTTTCTTTCACTTCTTTCATTAATTTGTCATGGCCAGTTGAATACACTCATAAATTATTTAAAGGTGTCTCAAATACACTGATACAAGTATAACTTGTAAACAAGTGCAATAAAAGTTTACTGGCATTGAGTCATAAAGATTTACGATTTTGTGTGGTACCGAACATGCCATCCAAAAAAGAGTCATATATACATGGGCGTGTTTTTTTATGTTTTGATTTTTAATTTTTAAAAACGTTATTAAAGTTCTGTACATAATATGTAAGTCAATAATTATTTATTGTGGTAAAATGAAGTAAAAAGTGTTTTATTTATTTTTGATATGTAAGGGTTTACTTTATTCAGTATAGAGGCAAAACATGCTTAAATTATAATAAATTATTTTCTGCTTTCTGAAGGCTAAGAAAATTTGTAAATTGTAATCATAATTCGCATTCATGAATTACAGGTCGGTTTATTCCCATAATTTCAAACCGGTGTAATTTAATTTAACAAAAATGCGAAGCAGACAGACCTTGGCTTATATATTATTGTAGCTATTATTGGCCGGCCTTTTAATTTTACACGTTGAATTCCGTGCAATTACCGGGAGATATTAATAAATACTTAACCTAGCCTAGAAGGTATATATAATTAGCAACATGTCACAGAATAATAATTTAAAAATTTTATTAATAATAATAATAACTTACTGTGTATTATTGGAATTTTAATCATTTAATATGTTAGATTTGCATTAACATGCAGTCAGCCTTACAGATAGGTGCAAATTATTACTTGAAATTGAATGTAGTTAGATAATTTAGAGCAAATCATATGAAACACTTGTTTACTTTGTTTGTGTAATTCTTTTATTTTTCGTTGACTGTAGTTTTGGCAAATAAATTGCTATTATCATATACAGGGTGGAAAAACCAAATAGAATAAATTCATTATTTCGGTTACTGTACATATTTATAGAAAATCCCGAAACATGTCAAATTTAAATTAGAAATTTACATTCTTCTACGTGAAAATTTCATATAAAATTCCTTAACCTACAAGAACTGTTTAATTTGACTACCTATAGCGAGGATACAATAATCTAATTTTCTCTTGAACTCTTTCAAAGGTAGTTTCGTATTGTGTGGCAAGCAGCAATTATCCGATTTCGCAAATTTTCCACATTTCCACGGGAGTAGTATAAAGTAAAATAAAGAAGTATTTATATTGACTTTAGATAGCCTCATAGGTAATAATCCGAGGAGTTTAAGTCCGGGAATCGAGCTGACCATGAGTGAGGTCTACCTCGATCAAAGCAATGAAATAAGGACTCTTCTGTGCGACAATCGGGATAGCAATGACTCTGTTGAATCAGTCATTTATGAAATGGGGGAACGCAACAAAAGAAAATGCAATGTATTACTTTATAATATTCCGGAGCCGTCCGCTCCTACGGTAAATGAGAAAATTCAGATTGATACAGCTCATATTGAAAACATTTTTCATACTATTAACATTCAAAATAAACCAGATAAAATTATTAGAATTGGCAAGATAAATTCCGCAACTCACGTTAGGCCAATGAAAATTATATTCGGGGACGAACACGCTGCAAAGGAGGTGCTTCGATCCAATGCTCGTAATAATAATAAATCTACACACTGCTGATAGAACCAAGAAACAACGGGAGTACTTTAAAAAGATTCAAACAGAACTTAAATGTAGACGTTCTAATGGAGAAGTTGCTCTTAAGATCGCCTATAATAATGATAGGCCATCTATTGTTTCCTCCAACATGGAAGTTAAAGAAAAATTATCAAAAAAGTAACCATTTATTATCAAAATGCCGGGGGATTACGTACTAAATTAGATAAGTTATTATTGGCTGTTAATAGCAATGATTATGACATTTTAATTATTACAGAAACGTGGCTATTTGACGACATAAGTAATAGCTCTTTGCAGCTCGATAATTATAATATATACAGAACTAATAGAACCGTCAGCGGTCACATTCGAGGCGGTGGCATTTTAATCGCTATCAAAAAATGTCTTAGTTCAAAATTGATTATTGCTGATAATGCAGTTGAACACTTGTTCGTTTCTACCACTATCAATAAGTCTCATTACATAATTGGTGGCTTATATATTGACCCTAATTCTCCGGCAACATTGTACCAATCCCATTGTGACATGCTCGAGGATTTATTCAACACTTACAGTCATAGTCAGTTCTTAATTTGCGGAGACTTCAACCTCCCTACTTTGAAATGGGATTCGAGCAGCTTAATATATAATTCTCTACAGCCAAATGATATTCAAGCAGACACAATTCTTAGTACATATTCCTTTATAAATTTAAAACAAATCAATACAATTCCTAATCTCAGGGGAAATTTCTAGGACTTATTTTATTCAAATGTACAAGATATTGATTGTTATGAATCGCGCTTTTGAATACTAGTGAACACCTCAAAGCTTACTGTTTATCCATGAATATTAATCCCTGTGATACCTTACAATCTTGTGAAAGAGTCTACTTGTATAATCAAGCAGATTTTGATAGTTTAAATTCACATCTTGCATCAATCGATTGGATGGCAGCTTTAGACCAACCAGATGTTGATATTGCTGTAGAAACTTTCTATAGAATTATTAAAACAGGAATGGATATGTTTATTCCAACGCGAAATATTAATAGGAAATGTGATCGCTACTCTAAATGGATGAACACCGAACTAAAAAAGCTAATACAAAATAAGAAGCTTGCCCACATTAAATACAAGAGGACCAGTAAAAATGAAGACTATTTAATCTTTAGTCAATTACGTGGTCAATGTAAATATTTACCTGAGTCTTTATATCGAAACTACATCCGTCGCGTAGAAATGGGCATTGAAGATGATGCCAATTTCTTCTGGAAGTACATAAAGGATTTGAAGAATGAAAATGGTGTTCCCTCTGATATGACGTTCCAAGGTGGTGGTGTTTCATCAGCCGAAGATATAATTGAGTCGTTTGCACAACACTTTAAGTCACATGTTATTCTGATGAGCTTCTGGAATACGGTCCATGAGGCGCCATTGGTTGACAATCAAGTTCCAGATAATCAACTCTAAATAAGCCGTGAAGAGGTATTCAATCATGTAATGGCTCTGGATAACAGCTACACTTCTGGTCCTGATGGAATTCCTAGCTGCATAATAAAGCATTGTATTTTTTAACTAGTGACACCAATACATAGACTTTTTCAAACTTCGATCAGCTCCCGTAAATTTCCGTCTATGTGGAAACACAGTTTTATCGCGCCAATATTTAAATCGGGTAGGCGAGACATTGTCGAAAATTATCGCGGAATAGCAATCCAATCCGTTATACTAAAATTATTTGACATTATTGTAGCCGAGCAATTAACGTGGTTGGCTCGCCAAATAATTTCTTGCGATCAACATGGTTTCATGACTGGAAAGTCAACTTTGACTAATTTACTTGTTTACAAACAATTTCTGTCTGATGCCTTGGCAAATAACAAACAAGTCGATGTCGTATACACGTATTTCTCCAAGGCATTCGACAGAGTGAATGTTAATTTATTGCTGCTGAAACTTAAAATTCTCGGATTCAACACAAATATTGTATGCTGGTTAGAATCTTTCCTTAAGGGCCGAACACAATCTGTAAAAATTAATGGAATTTCATCAAATAGCTTTAATGTTACCTCGGGGGTCCCTCAAGGCTCACACTGCGGTCCTGTTTTATTTCTAGTCTTTATTAACGATATTTGTAACATATTTAAGAATTGTAAGTATTTATTATATGCAGACGTTTTGAATATTTTTTTTAGAATATTAAATAATATTGCGGACTGCGCCATGATTCAAGAAGACCTAGATAGACTATCAATTTCGTGCCTAAGAAATAAACTTCATTTAAACACTGATAAGTGTGTCGCGGTAACATTTTACAGGGGTCGAAACTATATTGGGTTTAGTTATAGCCATAATGATGTTGTATTACGAAAGGAGTCTGAGATAAAGGATCTAGGTGTCATATTTGACAGCAAATGAACGTTTCGGTCCCATATAATATCAAAGTGCAATAAAGCCAGAAGTTTATGAGGATTCATATGGCGAACATGTAAGATTCTCAACACTTAATGCTTAAAGATATTATATTGTTCGCTTGTTAGGTCACACTTAGAATATGCAACTGTTGTCTGGAATCCGTTTCTACTGAGAGATGTTACCCTTATCGAGAGCGTCCAAAGAAAGTTTTTAAGATGCATTGAGTTAAAGTTAGGACTGCAGCATGTATATGGATCTTACTGCCACATCATGTCTCGATTAAACATCCTTTCTTTAGAAGCGCGAAGAAAGATACAGGATTTATGTTTTTTGCACGCCATAATGAATGGTCGTATTTCTTGTTCTGGGATATTAGGGCACATAGATTTTCACGTGAATATTAATAATCGCCAAACAAGAAATATACCTATTTTTAGAATCCCTACTCATACTTCCAATTTTGCATATCATCACAGTATGGTACGTATATTAAGATCTGTAAATTTTTACAACGGATTTAATTGGTTTCAATTATTTAATTCATCTTATTCCCACTTTAAATGTCAATTAAACATTAATATAAAATAATCTATTTATAATAATACTACATTAATTCCATATTTATTATCTTTTTGTTTGTTGTCTTTCACTAAGTGGTTATCTTAATAATGTTACTTCATCAATTATGTTTTAGTTTATATTTTAGTTTTAGTTAGCTAATTACACATGTAAATTATGTATTATAGAGGGGTTTCCCGTTAATAAACTTAAAAAAAAACTTCGTATGTTACTGTTAAATACTCACGAGGAACCACACTAAAAGGCTCTGGTGCACCATGGTGCATAAACGATATTGAATTTCTTATTGCCAGTAGTACATTCTCCGAAAACTAAGATAGCATATGTTTTAAAAAGTTGCGATACATCTCGTCAGTAAGTCTTTTTGGTCAAAATAATGGTCCAATTATCCAGTCATCATAAAACCCAAACGTTCAACGATAACATCAGTTCTCGTTCGAACGATCTTCCAGTATCTCATGTAGGTATTTTTCAGCCCACACCTGGTTGTTATGAAAATTTCTTATTGGATTACTTGAAAATCCGCATTATCGGTTAAAATAATGTGTGCCTTCCTGATCATCCACTTCCTTTCAATGTGCGTGCAATCAAGACGTTGATAATTACTCTGAAAAGTATTTTTTCAGGAACAAACGCTTCAGGAAATTGTTCAATGCACAATTATCTAGTTCGTAATGCATTTCCATTAGAAAGTCTATAAATAGCATGTATTTATTTTCGATATCTGCACTTGCCTGTTGTTAGTGGATAAAAGCCGTTATTTGTAATTAGAAATTTTCGTACAGTATCCAATTATCGTACAATATCCAAAATGGTTTTATCAAAAATATTGTTTGCCTTGTATCTTCGAAACAGCGGGCTTTCAAAAATCATCGAAAGACAAAATATTCTTAGAATAGCCCAGGGAATAGCCTCTTGAATTTAACTGTATTTTTCAATAGATTTCATCTTTATGAAAATGTTTTATTTCCCACAACATTTATTTTATTGCGTACAGGTAACATGAACGAAATACCTGACGCACATGCGCAACCATACATCAACCACCAACACCGCAGATATAAATACAGCACTCCAACAAAGCAGGATCGCAGCAGAGTGCTTAATTTCGGACGACACTCCTGCAATGTTGTCTGCCAAATGCCAGGCTGCACACCCACCTAATTACTACGGATGCTAAGCATTTACTCAACTGCAACGCAAAAAGCCTGCGAGCTACATACTGGTGAACTCAATTGAATTGGGTGTTTGCTTCTCACGAGCGTTCAGTGGTCATACCGCCACCACACCCTAATCACCAAGCGCCCCTCAGATATGTTGACCTGTTAACTAAGCCCAAATCTTCGTAGATCTCCTATTGAAGACCATCGACCAGTCGGATCGCGACGTCATTAGAATGGCGTACGCAAAAATCGCAAGGCATCAAGCTAAAAAATCTTTTAAGGATTTTAAAATCATTCTAAACTTCCTGCGCCTCTCTTTGAAATTCTAATGGCTCACTGACTGAACCCATGAGCTTGAGCATTTAACATGCTAGTGAATGAAACGCATCACAGTGTACGTCAGCGTCCAAGAATCCCGGATTATATTAAACATATTCAAGACACTAATATCGATACCCGCCATTGCGGTAGTGCCATTTACGTTAAAAGGGGAACATACAATTCCTAATTTTATCTGAACGCTTTCACTAACCTCGAAGCAACTGCGATTATTGTTAACCGCTAAATATCATGTCAGCCAATCAATAACCTAGTAAGCTGACGATTTAAACCTTGTGTTTCTGGTAATTTAAATTCTAACAGAAACGGGAAATTCCTTTCCTCAATGACTTGAGACTTGACATCAGAGCAGTGGGACCTAGAAAGTACACGTTAGATTCCTCTAATGCTCACCTGGACGACTGTGAATCCGTTCTCCGATCAGAATCCAGTTTTTTTGGACCTTGCGTTGAGAACCGTTAATAAAGAGTTAAACTGCAAACTGAATAAATACAAAAGAAACCTTCTCCCCATTTTAGATGATCAGATCTAAAGCCGACCTTGATAATGTCGACTTTAACAATGAAGTAAGCGATAACGTTGCGACCTACATTATTAACTATAACAATCCCAGTTGAGCTAGAGATCCGGCCACCTCCTAAAAGCTGTACAAACTAAATAAGGAGCTTAAAATCCGTAACGCTCCGAGTATTAAATGTCACAATGCATCTGGTTTGGTTTCCCTCCGGCTGTAAGCTATCATTCGTGGTTAGCAGCCTCAAAGCGGGAAGCTAATTCTACCGGGTCGTAGTTCGGTCGGTCTTCGTCGAAGATCAAAAATGTATCCTAAACTCTCATGATGTTTTTCGGGCTGGCCTGTCTCCTATCTTTAAGTTTTCGAAGGTGACTATTCGATAAGATGCGACTATCTGATCATAGTCGTGCACAATTTTCTTTGGAACAGACAGTTTCGCTGCAAAATCAACACCACGCTATCAAGCGAGAGTAAAATCTATTTAGGCCTACCTCTGGCCTCTACACTATCTACAACAGTGTATAACGTCTATACACGCGACATTTCGAATATGCCTCCTGTAATGATCGCCCAGTGCGCAAACTACACAACCCTATTTTGTACAGGAAGTACCACAATTCATCTTGAGAGAATTCTGCAAGCTGCTCTCGATACTTGGGAGAAGTGGGCGACCCAAGGTCAACGCTAATAAAGAGTGCATTTCAGCTGACACACCTCAATCGAAAGATTGGTTCCCCTATGCGGAATAGGCAGATCCATAGTGACACGAAGATCCCGAGTGTCCTGAAGTACATTAAACCGATCGCTGTAGACTTCTACAGTAAAATAAATGCCCCTTCCGAAATAAACTTCCGAAATACGATGATATTGCCGAAGGCCACGCAAGATTCTAATTGGCACTCAATTAGCTCCCCAAAACCTGAGCTACCGTAATCCGCACGTTGTTGCTACTTCTTTCGAGGATAGCGGCACTCAAAAACGCCGGATTCCCAAAAATCATAGCGATCATTTTGCTTGGGACCAGACTAGAGAAGACCTTTTGGTCCTTAGTCCTGGACTAATCACACCAGCGATAGTGGAGTAGTGTCACAACAACCTCCACCTAAAAAAGACTAACGGTTCTTTTCAGAATAATTAAAACTTCCCTAAAAACAAAAATAGAAGTAACATTATGCTGTATACCAGAGACAATAAAATATATGGCGAAAACACTAAAAAGTTATAATGGCAAAAATATAATAGCTTATACCATAAAAATAACATATACTTATGAAAATAATTAAGGTAAATCGGAAAATATTGACAAAGAAACAAGAAAAACTTACAAACAAAGTTAAGATAGGTAAATAAGGTAAAATATAGAACAAATAAAAAATTATTAATAATACTTTGCGACAATCATTTAAGACAAAGTTAGATAAAGAAATAAAAAAGAGAGTAGCAAGAACTGATTAGCTATATATGTTAAAACTTCTATCGACAAGAGGTAATAAAAATAAAAATCATAATCAAAGTCACAGAAGACCAATATTAACATATAACAGCAAAATTCTAGCAATTAGTAAGCTTAATATACCTTTAGGAAGATCGTAGTTGAGATAATATTGTGTAAATAAAAGTAATCCTATATTTTGTGTCACTTAAAGCTTAAAAAAAACAACTTAAAAGGTAGAATTATAAGTACACACAAATATAATATAAACGAAATGAGTCCCATTTTTTCTTTGGGATTCATAATGTTAATCCAGAACTGTCGACAAACTGCTCATATATCAAGAAGATTAAATATAAAAGGTTAAATTGACTCAATTTAAAATATGTAATTAAAGATTATATGATTATTTGTACCAAACTTATTTAAAAATAATCAACTTTTCTTCCCGAAAAACTCGAATAGGCGAAAACAAGTCCGTAACAGGTATTGTCAGGGAAACATAATTCAAAGATTGCATTATAATGGTTAATTTCCACTACATATTGTTTTCTAATTGTCAGTAGTTTGCCCAGTGAATTAAAGAAATTAGTGCTAAGACCAATCAATAGATATTATTCCATCCTAATGGAGGACAGTAAATATATAACATCTTAGTAATATTCCCATCATCAACTGCAGCGTGCTGATGAGACTCTAATACAGTGTTTTCCAACCTTTTTTGTGCCATACCCTACCAAAGCCTTTCTAAAATTCTTATGACCCCCTTATGTAGCAAATACATAATTTATAATATTAAAAAAATTAAATTTTTCACTTAAGAAACAAACGATAGGCTTTAGGAAGAAATCACTAGGTCGTTGCTAACGAAACACAGTAAGTAAATTTGCAAAACCTATAATGAAAAACTGAAATTCAAATTGGAAATAATTTTAATAAAGATTTGTCTATATTTATTCATTTTTTTAATTTAGTGAGATCCTTACGCTTAATGCTTGCTGCACAGATATTTTATGAAACGGTAACAATAGTTTTCTTGTACATTTGGTTGAATTTGGGAATTTGATTTCTCTTTCTTCACAAAGCCATGCAATCACTCCTTTTTTATTAAATAAAGTTTAAATCAGCCGATATAATTTTCAGATGATCGACAATAACAATTTTGGGGCCAAGTTTTACTTGTTCCTTAAAGTTGCTTATTTTTTATATTTAGTTTTTCAAAGATATAGGATAAATAACTCACCAACTCTTTACAATCGACTGTTAATAGATACTTCATTTCAGATTTGTCGCTTAAAAAATCACTAAGAGTACAGTTCCATAAATATTTTCAAGCAGTTCCCTTTAGAGAGCCATCTTACTTTAGTGTGAAGTAAAAGTCTCACATGGTCTGCATTTTGTTCATCACAAAATAGCTTGAAGAGACGATCACATTTGGCATTAGCTCTAATAGCATTGATACGCTTTATTAGTGAATGTAGTACTTATATATATCTTTAGAGGTAATGTTGCTTTCTAACCTTTTACGACGAAATTTGTGAAGATATTAAAAAACAACTTGTTGAAAAGCAGAAAACCAGAAAACCAGAAAATATTCAGTGCAAATGGATGAATCAACCTTAAGAGACAGTACGGCAGTATTGATAACTTTCGAACATTTCTTCAGCAAAATGCCAACCAATATATCTTTCGAAAGTTATCAACACTGCCTTACTGTTTCTTAAGGTTGATTCATCCATTTGCACTGAGAATTTTCTGGTTTTCTGGTTTTCTGCATTTCAACAAGTTGTTTTTTAATATCTTCACAAATTTCGTCGTAAAAGGTTAGAAAGCAACATTACCTCTAAAGATTTTCATTCATTAAATATATCACAATAAGACGATACCTGATTACAATTAGCGCAAAACGATGTTTATCGGAGACTTCAGTCGATAATTGGTTTTATGTGGTAAAATCTTAAAAGTTGGTTTTTGTCTACTACTAAAGGATGGAATATGCAACCTAATATTATGTAAAATGTCAGCTGTATCAATAGAACCGTGAAGTATTTTGTATCCAAAGACAATGCTCGATATATATCGTCGGGATTCAAGAGATTGAAAGTTAAACTTTTTAAGTAACGTTGCATGATCGAACCATCTATTAGGATAATAACCTTCCGACTTAAAATATAAATATTTTAAAAATGTACGTTGAATGCCCTCAACCATGTATTTCTGCTGTTGGGTTTGGGGAAACCAAATTAAGGAAGCATATTCCAACTTAGACCTCACATAAGCATTATATAAAGTAATTAAGGTATTTATATTTTTAAAACTTTTAGTATTGCGATATATGAAACCTAGAGCTCTTAATGAACCCTTAATTACTTCACCAATGTGACAGTTAAAACTTAATTTTGTGTCAAAATGTACACCTAAATCTTTAAATGTTGAAACATTTTCAATTAAAGTGGCATTGATTGAATAAGTGAACCTCACAGGATTAATTTTTCTAGTAAATGACATGAACTTGCACTTATTAATATTTAATTCCAGTCCATTTACTTCACACCATGTAACGACCTTGCCAAGCTCGTCCTACAAATACAAGCAATCATTATGATTGTTGATTGTCGCATATATTTTGAGATCATCCGCATATAAAAGATGTTGACAGGTTAATGTTGTGGAAAGGTCATTAATAAATATATTAAAAAGCAAGGGGCCTAAAATTGATCCTTGAGGGACACCAGACGTAGGGAAATAAGAACTAGATTTAAAATTATCGAAAGTGACATACGATTCAAGTTTACTTAAGTAATACGACATTAGAGAGGTAGATGAATTGCAAAAGCCAAAGTTATCCAACTTTGAAATTAAAAGATTATGGTTAACTTTGTCGAAGGCTTTCGACATATCCGTGTATATGACATCAATTTGACTAGCGGAGTCAAGAACTTCAGCAATGTTATGAGTAAGAGCAAATAGATTAGTTACTGTCGAGCGATTAGGAATGAATCCATGCTGATTATCAGAGAGGTAAGGTTTAATATGAATGTAAATCTGGTCATATAGCACACGTTCAAAAACTTTAGCAATATGTGATAAAATTGCTATAGGTCGATAGTTATTAATTTTGAGAATATTGGCACTTGATTTAGGTATTGGACAGACTGATGTTATTTTCAATTTATTAGGAAAGGTAGAAGTTTGAATAGATAAGTTGAAAATAATTGTAAACGGATAACAAAGAATAGGAGCACAATCTTTTTAAATAAAAGCAGGTATATTGTCATCACCGGAAGAAAATTTATTAGGAAGTTTCTTAAGAATGTTATATACAACTTTATCTGAAACAGGGGAAAAGGAAAAACTGGTAATATAGCTGAAATTAGATAAATGAACATTTTTAGATGGGGAAACATGAACAGATTCAAAAAAATTACGAAAACCATTAGCGATCTTTTCAGGGTTGTCCAGTTTATTATCATTATCTATCAATGTCGAAGGAATTCTGGATGTACTAGAACTCTTAGAGTTTATGTACGTCCAAAACTGACCTGGGTTTGAAGTAACTTGATTTTCAATGGTGGACATGTATGAGTTATAAGCAGATTTGATTTTACGTTTAATTAATGCTCGGAGGTGTCGAAAATTAGCCCTCATGGAGATTGAGTTAGATTTAAGTTTAGTTCTAATGGTATTCTTTTCTTTAATTAAATGTATTATTTCTGAATTATACCAAGGCGGGTACTTTCTTTTATTTTTATTAAATTTATAAGTTGGAATAAACTTTAAAAGAGCAGAGTTCAATATATTATAAAATTCAGAAAGAGCGAGATTAACGTCAGAGAAACTTAATAGTATATCTCAATCAATACCACATAAATGTTCATATAATTCAGGATAATTTCCTTTTTCAAAGTTTAATTTAATAACATCACTATTAATTGAAGCCATGGTCGGAGAGCATTGCAAAGTAAATTTAAGAGCGGGATGCTAAGAATCTTCCAAAACAAGCGGAAATGTTTCTCTATCAATTTGACAGCTAACGTTGGAATATATTAAATCTAAAACATTATTTGAAGAATTTCTAATTGTGTTATATTGTCGAAGGCCTAGAAAAGTACAAAAATATTAGAAATAAAGGTTGCTTTAGTAACAAAATTATCTAGAGAATTTGAAATTGATGGACAGTTAAAGTCGCCAGCAAAAATAATGTTATCATTATCAAAATTTAGTTGAGATAACAAATTAAAAAATAATTTAACATCGTCAGTAGAAGTGTCTGGTGGAATGTATACTAGAATAATAAACAATGAGCTAGATTTCAGTTTCAATTTACATAATGTAATGTCTATTATTGGCACGTGTAATTTAATAAAATCCGTGGAAATTATATCAACTTAAAAAAAATTACGGACTGCTATCAACACTCCACCACCCTTCGATCTACCAGTTGTTTCATTATCACGATCTGACCTAAAAACTAAATAAGAATCACTAAATAATGCACTGCTGCTCACAGGAGATGTTAGCCAGGTTTCAGTAAGAAGCACAACATTATGATCACAATCACTAACATTAGAGTAGAAAGTATCGATTTTAGTATTTAATCCACGAACGTTCTGATAAAAAACTGAAATATTTCCAGAGGGTAACGATTTTCATGCGGAGTTCGTAATGACACGAGGATGCCCCTTAATGAATTTAATAGTTAGATTTGTTTCGCCGCCCTGCTGCCTTAGTTTCAATTCAGTTCGTGCTGCATTAAATAATTCCATTTGCTGAGGAGTACGATCAGGTCCCACTCGGATATTGCCTAAGTCCATACTCTTGCAAAGCTTTAAAAAAATACTGGCGTTGGATTTACAATCAAAGCGAAGCTTAAGGGGTCTAGGTCGTGATCCAACTTTACATACTCTAAATAAGGATATTTTAGAGAGTAAATTAACAGTACTTAAGTCAGTGAAACTTTTTTTAAGTTGTCTAAATCCTCCTGTCGTCTAATCAAAGAATCAGTGTTGAGAGATTCGGGAAGATTATAAACCATACAATTGTTTAACCTATTTTCCCTGTCTTCAATTTTCCGAATAATATTTTCAGTGGATATTTGCGATTTTGCAAGATATGCCATTTCAGCTTTCAGAAGTGCATTTTCTGCCTTTAATTCAGACACTTGCTTAGTAAGAGATGAAACTGCCTGCGTACAAGTGTCAATCTGTTATTTAATTTCAGCAGAGAATGGATTAAAATAGCTCTTAAAAATATTATTAATTGCCTCAATAATTTCAGATTTTAAAGTACTATCAAGTACTTGTTCAGTTCGATTAGAATTCGAGGAACTGTTCATTAAATTACGGCAGGTAGAGCAAATCCACTTACCATCTTCAGATTTCAAACAGTGTTTAATTTTATTGGGTGCTATAAACTTATGAATTAGATATGAAATTATTTAAGTTAAGTATAAAATAAAACAACTCATTCATTTATCATCATTAAGATTCTTAATAAAAATGACAATGCAGAACCTTTACAATCCAGCAAGTAAAAGTAACGCGTTCAGTAATTACCTCATTATAATACCTGTAAGTGTCAATAACAATCGAGCGAATTGAAATCGCGTTATGTAACCGGCGCGGCGCACAGAAAAACCAGCAACCGGATAAGCGGCTAGGAAAAGGTTAAGGAAAATCTGCCATTCCATTACGCAATCCGCGCATATTTTTCTCGACTGTCGCTCGGTCGCCCGCAACTTGTCCTTTAAGGAATTTATTAATTATTGATCGTTTATTTGTCGAGCGATATAAATCTAAGTGGTGCACATTTTCATGGACGCGCGTTATAAAAATTAACAGTAAAACTTTTGCATAACAGCTCGCCGAGTTATTATTCGTTCGAGTCGGTGATCTATTTTTTTTTTCTTGCGTTGCACAATTGCCTTAATGAAGTTATAATCGATTTGAGATATTTATTTATGCGGTTTAATGGAGGTAGTTGTTGCATTTTTGCTTTAAAGTTGTTGAACATGTGGACGTAATAGCAAATTACTTCCTAGATTTGCTACTTGATTCTGTTTGTAATATACATATACTTACAAAATAATGTTTGTATTTCTTGTAGAAATATTTTATGATGTATATTATAATGTATATTATCAAATTACACCCAGAAAAAAAAATGTTTTAAATGTTTTTGTATTAAATTTATGTTCAGTTTTCGTGCCAGAACAAATGATTACACTTTGGCGCAGGTTGAACAAAAAAATACTGACAAAAATTCAATAATGTGTTGGCCCGCCGCGGACCGAATCAAGTAGTCGATGTCTTCTTGTAGCAAGAGGCCCCAGGCCTGTTGAACACAGATGCGCAATTGGTCTAAAGTCCTTGGTGGCTGTGTCAATCGCTGAAGTGTTCTTCCATTGTTATCCCATACATGTTCTATTGGCGAAAATTCAGGGGATATTGCAGGCCAATCTAAAAGCTCTATGCTCTAAGAAATGTGTATAAAGCCCATGGTTTGACGGGCCTTAAGTGCTCTGGCGTAGAATAGCTGAATAATGGTGTTTGGGATAGTCTCAATGTATTGTATTGCAACAGGTTGTAGAACTTCAGCGATGTACCGTTGGCCTGTTAGACTACCCCTAATGAACACCAGGGGAGACCTACTTTCAAGACATATAGCACTCCATAGCATGATGCCAGAGGTATTGGCTGTGTGGCGTTCTAACAAGAACTCTTCGATTAACTGTTTGCCTAGAAACCATACGTCCCGTTGCTGTAACAAAGGCATCTCGAACTTTCCGCAAAGCGTCGTGACGATTACGTATCGCAAGCAGTGTTAGGTACCGTACTTGACCACCCCGTATAATCCTAGGCCTACAGGACGTCTCTGTTGCTGATAGTCATTTTCTTCAAACCATCTTCTCCATACTCGCATTAGAGTTGAGGGTGTAATTTCGAGTCTTCGGGATAACTCCCTCAAACTAAAGCTCGCCTGGTTCATACCAACAATGCGACCTTTTTAAAATTATTTAATTGATAGAATCGACAGGGTGCACGAATTCTAGGCATATTAGCAAGGTTTTTCAATATACTGAAGAGCTGAGAAAGGATCAGAGTAGAACAGGTGACTAGTTATTAACATTATTAAATTTGCCTCAATTTTCGGATAAGTGTAAAAATCGTACACAACAAATTGAGATAAAACTTGCATATTTGTTGCTGGAACCACATCTAAGGGATATATGTTTCTCTGTCTAGAACCCGTTTAGAAAGCTACGAATTTTCTTCACCTGAAGAAGCCGCAGTGTGTCGAAATAATTGTAGTGAGTTAAATAAAAATTTGAAAATAAAATACTTATTATTAATTAAATACAGGGTGATTCATTAAGGGTGGCCACTGGCCGTATCTTGGAAACCATATATCCTATAATTTGGGGAAACAAATTCTAATGACATAATCGGCTAAAAGAAGATGCGTTAAAATATTTTTAAATGCGTAGCTTTCCGCTAGGTGGCGCATTTTATTATTTGCATAATTAATTTGCGTTTTTTACAAAATATTACCGCATTAAGGCTATTGAAAATTATCAAAATTAGAAACTACTGTACTTGGTTTACAATTTTTGCTTAAGTCATTTTTTCTATCACCTACAGTTAAGTGGTGGGGGAAGTATACTTTTCTTTACAGAAAATGGTCTGTAACTTCCGTATACCTTAACCGATTTTCACAAGCTTAGGCTCAATGGAAAGAGTATTAGAAGTTGATTACAAAAATAAATAACATTAACACATTTAATCTATGCGCTGGCAACTAGAGGGCGTTATGTAACACTTAACCCTATTTATGTATTTTTCTAAGAAATATCAAATGGAATGATATAACTCGAAGCAGCTTACAAAAAAGAAAATAAAATTACATATTGTTTCGTCAAAACCGCAAACTGATATCTCTTGTCATTCCAAAGATATTTAGATTAGATAGTAAGTTGTAAGTGAAAACATACTGCTACAGTTACATTTCAAAAAAAATATCAAGTTAAATCGAATGGCACAATATTTATTAACATAGTTAATGAAAAAAAAAATACAAAAAACTAAAATTGATAACTGCACTTATTACTTAGTTATTTTATTTTATTCATTTGCTATGTTCAAATTCAGTCTTTCTATAGTGGAATTGACACTGGCCTCATTTTCAGCACCAGAAATACCTCTTACTGCTTGCCGAATCCTTTCTTTCATATCCTCACGTGTAGTTGGACGTGTTTTAAAAACCAAATCTTTAATTCTACCCCATAAAAAGAAATCTAAAACCGTAAGATCTGGTGACCTTGCTGGCCATGGAAAAATACTTCCTCTTCCAATCCATTTATTTGAAAATACAATATCTAAATAATTTCGGACACCTGCGGCAAAATGTTATGGGCAACCATCTTGTTGATACCACATGTCTAATCTGTTACGAATTGGAACGTCTTCTAGGAAGATAGGCAAATCGTTAGTTAAAAAATCTAAGTACCTTTGGCCCGTTAATTTTTCTTCAAAGAAAAAAGGTCGTATTATCTTCCTATTTAAAATACCACAAATGGAATGATATAACTCGAAGCAGCTTACAAAAAAGAAAATAAAATTACATATTGTTTCGTCAAAACCGCAAACTGATATCTCTTGTCATTCCAAAGATATTTAGATTTTTTAAATTTTCGTTGTTGTTTTTCGTTGTTTTCGAAGTTTTGGTTCACCCTGTAAGTTGTAAGTGAAAACATACTGCTACAGTTACATTTCAAAAAAATATCAAGTTAAATCGAATGGCACAATATTTATTAACATAATTAATTTTTTTTTAAATACAAAAAACTAAAATTGATAACTGCAGTTATTGCTTAGTTATTTTAGGTACTCAAAATTTTTCCCATCATTTGCTATGCACAAATTCAGTCTTTCTATAGTGGAATTGACACTGGCCTCATTTTCAGCACCAGAAATACCTCTTACTGCTTGCCGAATCCTTTCTTTCATATCCTCACGTGTAGTTGGACGTGTTTTAAAAACCAAATCTTTAATTCTGCCCCATAAAAAGAAATCTAAAACCGTAAGATCTGGTGACCTTGCTGGCCATGGAAAAATACTTCCTCTTCCAATCCATTTATTTGAAAATACAATATCTAAATAATTTCGGACACCTGCGGCAAAATGTTATGGGCAACCATCTTGTTGATACCACATGTCTAATCTGTTACGAATTGGAACGTCTTCTAGGAAGATAGGCAAATTGTTAGTTAAAAAATCTAAGAACCTTTGGCCCGTTAATTTTTCTTCAAAGAAAAAAGGTCGTATTATCTTCCTATTTAAAATACCACACCACACATTTATGCTCTAGCGATTTTAGTAATTTGGTAATTTTACCAGAGCTTGAAAATGTAGCCTCAGTCGTCCATAATATTGCAGATAGAAATTGTTGATTATCATTTAACATTCCTCTAAACCAGTTGCAATAATCTAGTCGTCGATCAAAATCTATGTCTTTTAACTCTTGATGTAAAACAACATGGTAAGGATGCATTTTATGTTCTTTTAGTATTTTATTCACCAAAGAATAATTTAATTCTAGATCTCTTGCAATTTCCCTAATACTTGCACGTGGTTCAGTGTTAACGTATGCCAAGACGTTAATAACATTTTCTTCATTTTGTCTTCTACGTACCCTATTTCTTACCGAAACAGGTTGAACATTGTCAGTTTTTCGTAATCGTTCTGCCAGTCTTTTAAAAACTTTTCTTGAATGACGCCGTCTTCCAGGAAATCGTAACACATATTCTCTTTCAGCAATGACTGCATTTTGTAGACTTTCAAAATACACTGCTAGCATATCATATGCTTCTTCATTTGAAAAATAAAGCATTATAATAAAGTGATTTTTCAAACGTTCAAAAATACTTTGGCAGCAACAACAAATTATAAATAAACAATCACAAAACAGAAATGTCATTTCCAAAGGTGACTTGATTACTTTTACAACATCGACCAGGAAAATAGTTTGACATACTCGTAATGTTACCATTGAAGAAATTTTAAGGAATCTAGGATAAAATTTTACTCTAGAAGGACTGAATTTGTGTATGTACAGCAAATAAGGGGAAACATTTTGAGTTTCTAAAATAACTAGATAAAGTGGTAAATTTCTGTTATGGGTAAAAAGTTTTATTATTTTTCATTAATTATGCTAATAAATATTGTTGTCATTTGTTTTTACATGAAATTTTTTATAAAAGTAACTTTAGCCATATATTTTCATTTACACCTTACAAGGTGAACCAACACTTTGAAAACAACGAAAAACAACAACGAAAATTTAAAAAATCTAAATATCTTTGGAATGACAAGAGATATCAGTTTGCGGTTTTGACGAAACAATATGTAATTTCATTTTCTTTTTTGTAAGCTGCTTCGAATTATATCATTCCATTTGATATTTCTGAGAAAAATACATAAATAGGGTTAAGTGTTACATAACGCCTTCTAGTTGACAGCGCATAGATTAAATGTGTGAATGTTATTTATTTTTGTAATCAACTTCTAATACTCTTTCCATTGAGCCTAAGCTTGTGAAAATCGGTTAAGGTATACGGAAGTTACAGACCATTTTCTGTAAACAAAAGTATACTTCCCCCACCACTTAACTGTAGGTGATAGAAAAAAATGACTTAAGCAAAAATTGTAAACCAAGTACAGTAGTTTCTAATTTTGATAATTTTCAATAGCCTTAATGCGGTAATATTTTGTAAAAAACGCAAATTAATTATGTAAATGATAAAATGCGCCATCTAGCGGAAAGCTAAGCATTTAAAAATGTTTTTACGCATTTTCTTTTGGCCGATTATGTGATAAGAATTTTTCCCCCCAAATTCTAGGATATACGGTTTCCGAGATAAGGCCGGTGGCCACCCTTAATGAATCACCCTGTACAATGAATTTTTATTTAAATTTAGGAAATTTCTAAAATCTTGGAAAAAGCTGGTACACTAATTTATTATTATGACTCATAGAAATAAATCCAATGGCTTCAGCCTAGTTTACCTGAAATCCACATCTGCTAATTCAGTGATCTTTATATGTGGCTTATAATAGAATTAGGACCACCATACTGAAATATATTAGTGTACTATCTTGTATAATCCATATTGCAGTTTTTGTTATTAAAAGTACATCCTCTTGTAGTGATTATGAAAACTGCAGAATGAATGGAATTAATGTATCATATGAATACGAACAATTGAAAGCCAAGAAAAGGAAGTGAGTGATTCAACGATTATTAGAAACAGCAAAAGGAGTCGGCCATTTATTCTCTCTGGAAACTCTGGAATTATCTAGTCTTTCGGTAGGTTATTATGGAAAGAGCAGTAAACCAACTATTGAGATTCTATATCGGAGATAAGTCATTCATGAATGCTAAAGATTCTAGTGAGATATACTTTAAGGTAATAGTTGATGTCAAGTTTTAACCCTACTACTTGAAAAATATTTTATATGTACCTGGTACTTGCAAAAAAAAATATGTTCAGTCATATCTACTTTGGATAAGGGCTGGTCGTTCAACGCAACAAAGACCACTGTAAATGTGAAATGGATTTGGGATTAAATACTGTAGCAGTCCGATAAATCAAAGATTATGTCCGTCTCTGTAAATTCTGTAGTAAAATTTAAGCCAAAAGCATCAGTTTTCTAAATCATTCATTAAACGTAAAGATTAGAAAATAATACTTCATTCAAGTACACTTGATTGTGCAAGAGTCATGCATGTTAAATAGAAATTGCAATACTTGGAGAGGCCAAATACTTCGTATACTTAGTACTCCAGTATGCGTTTCATCTATTGCAGGAAAGCAAAATCAAAAATAATCGTGATATCATTCAATGTGATGGTGAGCTGGAATTTAATAAAGCGGTACTAAAAAAACTTAGCGTTGTGAACGATGTGTTTTGAAAGAGATGTACCAAAATTACTCTATACCAAAATGGTTAATACCACCATATATGTGATGGTTCCAGTAATGATGAAAATAAAACGCATTTCAAGTTCTATATGGGTCAATCTGGGCGTTTGGGGGAGATGCATACATTTAGTACTAAGTGTTTCGTGTATTTAGCAATAACTTCATGTCTTAGGGTAGTTCGAATAAAATGATGGATTAAGTAACCGGGTCATTTAGGCTAAGAATGTCGTATTTGTCCTGGAATATCTTGGAAGAAGGATTTTTTAAATCTAGTATCAATAAACTAAATAGATATCGGAAAACTTAAGGAATTTTACACAGTTCATGACATAAAAGCTCGCTAATCAATCGCAGAAATTTATTAGGAAGGCACACTCAAGCCACCCAATCATCTGATCGAAACAATTATTTCTGAGATGAGCGAGCCGAAAATTTTCTAAAAGACGATAACATCACCAAAATAGCAACATTAGAAGCTAGCTAAAATCGGATGTAGTCAACACGATCGCTTGTTGGTGAATCAGAAAGCAAACTTCAATGGTTATGTGGTATTAAAAGTAACACTGAATTAGAAATTACACGCTATAAAGCTTGCCCCGTTTGCATCTATAGCTATCGCAAGAGTGTGGACTATACTGGGATATTTGCTCTTGTCTTCTTATTTAAGCCTGTGAGGGCCTTTAATTGCATCTTGAAGGAACTTTTGGGTGAAGTAATTTTCATAAAGTAGTACAAAGCAGATATTATGAGTTTATGTAACGTGATAAAAAAATAAAACATAATGGTTTAATAAAAAACGGTACACTTCGGAGGTGGCGCATTCGGTTGCGACCCCGAACTAATATCATCAACGTTAGTTTGGGTCAACAGTTGGATGAGTGGCCGGTATCATTCACCATTAGGATACAATTAATGGTGCTTTAGAGTGACGGGAGCGATGCTTTAGAGTAACAAGCTCATTTACACACACACATAAATCACACGGCAGAAGGACCACGTGGTCGATAGCCAAACACTAGTACTACTACTCAAATACCAAACCCTGAACAATCTGGAGAATATTTTTACGACGGATAACAGTAATACTGCTTGTTATAGTAGCAAGCAAGTTGAATGTCGGCATGAAAGATTAAAGATAAGAAAGCATTTGCAAAGGAGCTTTTGCAAATTTTTTTGGCCAGAAACAGTGATAAGAATCATTGATAAGGTTCAGAATTTGATAACTTATGGATCATCTACTCTAGGGCTATTGATCACTGGAGGAAATCTATATTGAAGAGAAGAAGAATGCTACTTACACATTTATATTTTGTGATATCAACTTTGTACTTGTCGTTCAACTCAACAAAAGAATGAAGTATTTAAATCAAGAGGTATTTTATACTGAAAACTATTTAATATGGTAATTTCAGTAAAGAAAACTGAAGTAGTACGAGACATCACAGTCAAAATGTCATTCAGAGATTTGTTTTAGGTGTGGCATGAGACTAAGCATGGTTTTGTAGACTCTGCTCTGCTGTTGACGAGATTAGCCGAGCATGCGTCGAGAGCGTTCTTTAAATTATGCAGACAGCGTGCATTAGATTGTGTAGATGTCTTGTACGCTAAATGGTGCATATCGGTGGATACGTTACTTAAAAAGAGTTAAATACGTATGTTTCATGTGTAACTAATAATGTTATTTCATTAGGTTGAATTTTGTATGAGCTGCAGATAATCAAGTAAAGCTACAGAAAATTTCATTGACACTGTTTACACTCCAGATCTAAACGACTTTGCAATTATTATGCAAGTGCAAATCAAGTTTGCATACATTTTTGGAAAATATCTACCAGTCACTCAACGTTGAAAACAAAAGAAAAAGAGAGTTACATTTTCAGAGCATTCTAAAGACATTGATGGGTTCCGAGTTTTTCAGAATCCAAGGACTATATAGGTTATATAGGTTATAGGTTAAGTAGGGTCTTAGTGAGGTGTGTTAGCCTCTCGTGAACTGCGACCTAACAGATCTATTGTTCTACCCTTAACCAATCACTTCCCAAGCAGTCCCACGTCCACCATGAACCTGGTAACTATCTTGGGGGTGATAATGCTCACTTCTTCGGGGGATAATTGGTCCCTGCCGAATTGTGAAAGAGCTTGTGAGCAATCGCGACACAAGTGCATAGTATGTGCTCGGTAGTTTCATCTGCCGAATCACACAATCTGCAGTTTCCACTTTCCTCTTTTCCCATTTTCCACAAATGGTATCGGAGGGCACAATGCCCTGTCATGAGTCAGGTGAAAGTTCTTAGCTCGTTCCTTGTTAGTTCAAGCACCTTGTGGCTGTGATCGAGTTTCAGGAGTCGTTTTGATTGACGTAGACCTGGTACATTGTTCCAATGCTTACGTCTTCTGTCCTCTTCCCATTTTTGCACCACCTCTCTTCTATGCGCCATAGACATATGGATTTTCAACACTTAAGTGCCTCAAAAATCAATCAATCTAACTTTTTGTGTCAAATACATTTCTCGAGAGCTCTTAAGAAGATTACTAGTTCATATTAAAACTTATAATGAAGCATAGTTTAAAGGCATATCTGACCTTAATATAGGGTACAACACAAACTAGAGATCTAGATTTAGAGATCCAGAGGAATATAGTGATGCAGATTACGCAAAAATGACATAAGCCTTGGATATTTTATAGCGAATTACTAGGAGTGGCAAGCCAAGGACTAAATACCTTATTTTCATTTAGAAAGTTCTGGAAAAACACGAGCATTATGTTCATCGAAAGTATAATAAGTTCTTATATTTTGAAAGAAATGAAGCGAAGGTGAAAATGATATCATAGCTCTAGAACCAACCGGAGAAGTTTATATGAGGAAAGCAACTACTAAACTGGATAATACTTAAGGTTAATGTTCACCTGATCTAAACAATAGTTTTCAAGATGGCGTACCGAAGAGTTTCCGAAAGGTGATGACATCATTTAAAAAAACAACATTAAAAGATGTGATCCTTTGCTGAAATATCAGTTGGTTGGAAGAAAATATATAGGAGATATATGAATCGTATTAAATGAACTGCAGGAGGAGAAAATCTCTTTATAAAGCTTACCTAATTGTTCACGGCTACAGTCAATGCAATAATATAGACTACATTAACAAACTCTCTATATGATGAAGTAATTTCTGATTAAACACATGGTGAAATATATTTATGTTAATTAGAATGCTAATTAAACACTTGTTTCACTACTTTATTTTTAATTTAATTTTAAATTAGTGAATCAAAACCTGGTGTATAATAAACTTTCTAATATTATATTATTCTAATATTCTCTAATATTCTAATATGCTCTCTATATTAGTTGCTGATAAATTAGACAAACAGAACGAAGCCACAGAATAAGCACTCGCCTCAAATCTTCAGACATTTGATTGTTAGATCTAACTTTTTGTGAAAATACATTTCTCGAGAGCTCTTAAGAGGAACACTAGTTCATATTAAAACTTATAATGAAGGGTAGTTTAAAGGCATATCTGACCTTAATATCGGGTACAGCACAAACTAGAGATCTAGATATAGAGATCCAGAGGCCTATAGTGATGCAGATTACGCAAAAATGACATAAGTCTTGGATATTTTATAGCGAATTACTCTTTAAGTATGTTGAAGAAGCCAAAGTGAAATATTATTTGGGTCTAGGTATTTCACTTTCTACTACCATGTAGATGAATTTCACGTTGCTACCAACAAGGTTTGATGTCTTTTCGAAAATATTACGTCTTTGAAAAATTTTTTAGTATTCTGGGTGGATACCGCAATCATGATCATACTTGCCAAGAACCTAAAGTTTCATTGTCGTTCTTAGACATAAACATTTGTAACCATTATATGCAATAGCGAGTTCAACAATCTATATCTTACTAAATTTAGTCTTTGAGATTGTAGAAATAATCGGCGGAAACTAAGCTCAGTATATGTTATTGGGTTTGGCAAGTACAAACATATAAATTTGCATTAGATATATAAAATTTGTCTGTTATGCAAGTAAATTTATCTAGACCAATCAATTTGCTATCCCGAATAGTTGAGACATTTTTTTTTTAAATTCTAAATATTTTATTATTAATGTCCACATATTATTTTTTCTTACTAAAGTTTTTGATTTATTTGTCTCGTTAAGAGATATTTGAATCACTAATTTTTATCCTTAATATTCAATATATAATAATTTCTGTTTAGCGAATTCTTTCCATCTTCAATTATAAAAAGCTGTAAACACTAAAGCCACTTTTAAAATATTAATTAGTGGACAAAAAATAACTTTCTGATTTAAAAAATCATATCTCTTTACTTTGTGAATATTTTTGGCAATTTTTGCTTTTGTTTGCAAAAAATAAACTTGGGCGATTGTAATATGGAAGGATACACCATTGTACAGCGCAAAAAAAGTAGTTTTATTATTTTTGGAAAACGGCTGGCCTATAATTGCCACTCAACTTGTATAGTGGCCATTTTATGGAGTTAGCACTGCACCAACAGCTCTTATTTTTCGTGCTATGGTGATTAAATTTATGATAACGTTGGAAATTTGAGACATTCTGGCAGACCTTGTTCTAGACGATCGGGCGAAAATATGGTGTTCTTTAGGCAAAATATTGCAGAAAACTCTGAAACATCAACACAGTTGAATATATCGCGTGGTACGCTTCGCCAAATTATGATTTGCACCTATACCCCTATCAAATCCAGTTGGTTTAAGAGCTCCATCCTAGTTTTCAAGAATTTTTGGAGAATTTAGTAATGACCGACGAGGCGTATTTAAGTAGTTTTATTAACAAGCAAAACTGCAGATTTTGGGGCACACAGAATCCTTAAAATTTTCAGCAACGTTGATTACACCCACTTCGTGTGACTTTTTGGTGTAACATAACCTCGTGCAGAATTTATGGACCATATTTCTTTGAAAAATTAGCAACTGCAAATGTTACCATCAGTGGAGATCGCTACCGAACAATGCTTCAAGACTTCTTCTTACTACTCTTGCAAGCGGACAACAACATTGGCACCAGATAAGAAATACGACTGAAAATCTTTTAAGAACACCATATATTGTGCTGTTGTCGATCAGCGAGGTTGTGTTTTATAGAGAGTCCGCTTTATTTGCAATTTTAAACGGTATATTCTAATATTAATTGGTGAAAGTGCCATCACCTTGTGACCCATAGTGCTTTTAGTGTAATACTGGTAACATAAAAGTACATTAATATTAGATAATCCGGATTTTGATATATTTACTGCAGTTGAACTTTATATACAGCTGCAATAAGGGCGAAACTCTTTCAAATGTACGTGCTGTCTTGCGGCCGTACTGTCTTATCTGCTCTCCAAATACGCTTGTTTTTTGCGTTGCAATAATTTTGTCCCGTTGTTGATTTTAATACTATTTACAATCTTTCCTTTGTATTTATTGTGTGTACCTTCTGTGGCCCATCGGTATCTGTCTGAGTTAATCACCCTGATAGACCCCTGGGTGTAGTGTCCCTGTTATTGTCCTTAAACAATTAACAAAACGTGAAACTTTGCTCACACACCCGTTAATTGAATCATTAAAATTTGTCACGACAAAAATCTAAAGAGAAAAATAAAAATATAAATGATGGTGTATGCGACTCTGGAGAGTCAGTAACAATGACGGACGTCTTGCGCGAACTACGAGAATTAAGACGATCAATGGATTTTATGTCGTCACAGTTTGATGACATGCTAAAAGATAATAAAATGCTGCACGAAACTCTGTCAACGATAAATAAAGAAAATACTATTTTGAAAGAAAAAGTAGCAAGTCTGGAATCAAGAGTGAACATTCTGGATCAGGGCAGATTATCAAAGAATATTGAAATCAAAGGAATACCCTGTCAAGACAAAAATGAAGATATTTTAGATATTTTATTGAAACTAGGAAATGGAATTAATTTAAAACTGAATAAAGCAGATATAAAACGTTGCTATCGTAGAACTGGCAAGAACGAAGATATAATAGTCGAGCTTATGGAGGAGGCCGGAAAAAGAAGGATATTACAAAGACGGAAAGAATTAAAAATTGTTAAAGTTAAAGACTGTGGATTAAGTGGCGCAAATAATAATATTTATATTAATGAGCAACTAACTAATTATGATAAAAATATTTTTTATGAAGCTCGGAAATTAAGAACGGAATACGGATATAAATATGGACGGAGATCGAGCCATACACATTACAACAATTGACGATATCCAGAAACTATGCATTTCAAAAATTAAAAATTAAAAATAAATTAGGTTAAATCTAGTGATATATGTAAAATTTATAGCCCTCCTTAAAATAGGTCATTTAAATATAAGGTCTCTAATACCCAAAATTGCTTATGTAAAAAATATTCTTATAGAATATAATTTTGATTGGTATAACTGAAACCTGGCTTCATAATGATATTGACAACTTTTTAGTTAATATTGATGGGTACACCCCTTTTAGAAGTGATAGGCAGAATAGAGGTGGGGGGGGGCTAGCTATTTACATAAAAAATAAATACCGGGTGCGGCGTCTTATAACCTCTCAGGATATAGAGCAAATTTGGGTCCTGTTTACTTTAAATAAAATTAAATACGGATGTATATTTCTTGATATTTTCGAATCAACATTGACAGAATTATGTATTGATTCTACCGATATAATATGTGTTAAAGATTTGAATATGGATGTGCTAAAATTTGATGGCATTCCTACTTGTGATTTATTAAATGTACTTGAAGTATTCGAGTTGAAGCAGAGTGTGCAGTCTCCAACTCGTATAACGGCTACAACATCGTCTTTATTGGACTTAATAATCACTTCTAAATCGCTTATAGTTACGGCATTGGATACTGTCAATGTGCCAGAGATATCTGATCACGAACTTGTACATTGCACTTTAAATATTTTGGGTAAAAGAGAGCCAAGTGTTATCAGAACATATAGCGACTACAGCAAACTAGATTATAATCAATTCGAAGCGGATCTGGAATCTATACCATGGAATAATATTTTTGACATAGATGATATTAATGAGAAAATACTTTTCTTAAATCAAAATTAATTGAGCCATATGACTTACATGTTCCCTTAATAACTCGTCGTTTCACTAAAAAGTGCAGTCCATAGATTACCGAAACTATTAAAAAGCTTATTTCAGATCGCAATGCTGCATTAAGTAGATATAAGAAGACTAAGTTCTATGAACACTGGGAATTTTATAAAAATCTTCGTAATGCAGTTACATCTTTAATCAGGCATGAAAAGAAAGCGTTTGTTGAATATCAGTTACGAGTTGGCAGTAATATGTGGCAATCTTTTAATAAACGGGATATTTATAAAAAGAAGCCCAAAGTTGAAATTCCAGAAAATTTAAAAGATGCGAATAAACTAAATGAGTTCTTTGTAAATTTCATTATGACAAATGAAAATTATAATATGGTAAAATTTTATAATGAAAACAAAATTGGGGTTAAGGAACTTCATTTTGTACCTATAACAGAAATCATGGTCTTAAAGTATATTTGTAGCATTAAAGCTGTGGGCCATGATGGAATTGACATAAGATTCATAAAATTGTGCTGTCCTTTCATACTTCCGTTCTTAAGAAACATAATAATTTTTTGTATTATTAACTCGGTATTTCCAGATGTATGGAAAGTGGCACATGTAATACCTCTGCCGAAAGTAACGACACTAAAAGATTTTAAGGATTTAAGACCAGTCAGTATTCTGCCAACGCTATCAAAGGTTATTGACAATTACAATTATTTGTTGATAGGAACAATGTTTTACCAGATACGCAATCTGGTTTTAGAAGTGGGCATAATTGCTGTACCTCTTTGCTAAATGTTGTTGATAATATTGTTAGGGAAACTGATAACGACAAATTAACAATATTGGTACTACTTGATTTTTCAAGCGCTTTTAATACAATGAATCATAATGTTCTGCTCGCCATTCTAAATTACATTGGCTTGAGTCCACAAGCAGTATTACTGTTTCAAAATTATCTATGCAATCGTCCACAACAATTTGTTACTAGTACCGATACTTCGTTACCATTATCTGTCCAGAGTGGGGTACCCCCGGGATCGATCATCGGCCCCTTATTGTATATAATATATTCTTCGGTTTTAACAAAATATCTTAAATTCTGTTCATCGCAATATTATGCAGATGACACTCAAATATATTTATCTATCCAAAAGGACGACATTGCAGGCGCTTGTAATAAGATAAATGAAGACCTGCAGAACTTATATAAAGGTTGTTATAACCATTCATTATTTTTAAATCTGAATAAGTCTTGTGCCATGGTTTTTGGAAGAAAAAAACGAGGGAACTTGCAATGGAATATATAAATAGGACAATTTGTATCAATAATGTACCAATAGATTTTCAGAGTGAAGTTAAGGTGCTGGGAGTCACAATAGATAAAGATCTTCGGTTTAAAAGTTATGTTGCAAAATGTTGCCAACGGGCCTTTTATCAATTAAAAATATTGTATAGTTCTAGGCATTTATTACCACGGAATTGCAAAAAAATTCTTTGTGAATCTCTTGTGCTATTAAACTTTTCTCATTGCGATGTGTTATACGGGCCGTGTCTAGATGTTGCAACCGCTAACAAAATTCAAAAATTACAAAATAGCTGTGTACGTGTCGTATGTGGAACACCTAGAAGGCAACCAGTTATGGCTAAAAGAAGAGGACTAGGATGGCTAAGTATGCAACAAACACGACAAATACACCAAGTATTATTATTTAAAAAAATAATTACTCACAAGTGTCCTCAGTACATAATAAAATATCATACAGAGGAGACGTTCACAATATTAACATTAGATATAAAGGTACATTAACACCCCCTAATCATAAAACAGCCTTTTTCTGTCGTTCTTTTTCTTATCAAATTTGTAAAATAATAAACCAATGCCCGACTTATATATTAGGATTTAGTAAACAAAAATTTGTTCCGCTCTATAAAAATTGTTTTATTAATGTATAAATTGTTGAGAATAATCTTTTTTTTAATTGTAGTGCATTATCCATCGCTTTTCGAAAAGATGAATGTTAACTTTTAATGTCTTAGGTTAAGTTGAAAAACAGCTAACATATCGTATGTAAAGCTGAACTTCGCCATATTTCTACACACATAAATATGTAATTAAAAGTTTTATTTTATTTTATATTTTATGTTGCTAACAATGTATGTATTCTGTATTATATATTATGTTTTGTTGAAATAAAAGACAATTATTATTATTATTATAACTCATTGCTGAAGATCTTGGATTGTGTGGTTGACAACTCTACCGTAAGACGAAACAATTTGACCATTTTGTCAATTTCACCTTACATTTTAGTGGTAAAAGATTTACGATTTCTTCCATTCCTATAAGAGATACAGATGAATCATCAGCAAAAAAATTGATAAATATCTGATTTTATTATTTCATTATATTAGTTCTAACAAGTAATCAAAACATGCATATCAAATTTTTCAGAAGTAAAAATTTTATTATAGATTTTGAACTTAGCATAATTGATGAAAAATATTATATTTTGTATTTGTATTTAATAGTTCGGGGGGAGTTCACTCGGCAGAATGTTCTACTGTGCCCAATGTTGCATTTTAAGATCTTCAGTTGATCACACTTGCAGACTATTAGTTGGCATTACAACTTCATTTTGCTTCAAAAAGCATTATTTAGAGACTGAATTGCACTCATTATATTTTTTATATATACCACGTAGAAAAATTCCAGAAGTAATATGACTGTGACTTTGGGAATGCATTATTATTTCTGCA
Source organism: Ontholestes murinus (assembly GCA_963969525.1). Classification (NCBI taxonomy): domain Eukaryota; kingdom Metazoa; phylum Arthropoda; class Insecta; order Coleoptera; family Staphylinidae; genus Ontholestes; species Ontholestes murinus. The sequence continues at coordinate 84,091,382 of OZ018387.1, forward strand.
AGACACTATTGTTTACCTATTTTCAACATAAATTAAACTGTAGTCAATTAACCTTAAGTAATACAAACCGTTACTAATGCAAATGCAATGCAAACTATACCTTGCAATCAAAACAGATTAAAATATCATCTGAATGCATTAGATATGTAAAGTGACCACGAACTTATGTAAGTTCTCTTTAAGTGTATCATTGTATATGCTGTCAATTAGATACACTACATGAAGGCGAACAAAAGTGGAATATTTATTTTTAGCCTACAGCAACCCTATAATTACGGCACGAAATAACGAAGTGTTCCAAATATTATGCAACACATATGTATTTATACGATATTAATAGAAAAAAATGTTGGATTATACATGTAATAGTAGTACATTGAGATATTTATTTAAGAACACGATTGTGAAGTGAAGGAGAATGTATTAAGTAATTATTGGTAGCATTGACTTCCTGTTGTTCGTGGTCAATTACAGACACTCCTCTCGTATGTAAGCATTAAATCAATTTGTTAAATTTATGTAAATTCATAGGTTTCGTACACTTTAGATTGATTAATTCGGTGTAACGATGTAATTTACCCTATCATGCCCATCTTTAAATAATTTAAGTATGTAGTGTAGATAATATATTTTAAATATTAAAATAGATTAAAGTAAAAGGTACAATTATTAAATTAAAACACGACTGTTTAGAGTTCTGCTTAATTTTGTAGATACACTACCACAATTAATCAGGAAAATGAATAATGATGAAGCCAAAGTGTGGCGAAGAAATAATGAAAAAAAAAATGCAGGAAAATTCTTAAAACTAATTTGGAAGAGAAGAGAAATTTCTGGATAACAAAAAATTAAAAATTTCTGTTTGAAGAAACTTCTAGGAAATAGGTATTCAATTTGCGAGAAATATTGAAAATGAGTTAAAAAAAGGCTTTAAAATGCTAAATAAATTCATAGAGACAGTTTTCGAAATTTGGAAGAGAAATTCTGGAGAAATTCTAAAAATCCAGAATAAACATTGTTAGAAAAAAAATTAAAGATTCTTTTCTAAAAAATTCTATGAATCCATTAATAATTGTTGAAGAGTTCTAGAAACCCAGAAGGAAACTTGTAAGAGAAGTTGCTAGAAAATTATTGGCAAAAAAGAGATATTTCTAGGAATTTGTAGAAATATTGAAAATAATTGTTGTAAAATTCTAGATACCTCGGGGAAAATTTTTCACAATGTGGAAGAGGACAGAAATTAAAAGAAAATTTTTGATAAATTCAAATAATCTAAAAGAAAGTTTGAAAGAAGGGTTTCTAAAAAAATTCCTAACAATTTCATTTTTAGAAAAATCAAGAAAATTTTATAAATTTTTAGAAACATTGAAAAAATGCTAGGAATTTTTAGAAATCTTACCAAAAATTCTAAAAATTTTAAAGAGGACAGAAGTTTGAAATAAAAAATGCTACAAACCTAGAAAAAAAATACCTTCCTTAAAATAATAATCTTGCATTTTTTAATTTTAAATTCTGAAGAATTTTATAAATAAGGAAGAAAACTTAATAAAAATTCTAAAAATCCACACAAAAAAATTCTGAAAAATTTTTAACCAAATAAAGAGAAATTTCTGGAAATGTCTTTGCAATTTGCTTAAAATTTGTAAAAAAATTGAAACAAATTGCTAAAAAATGTTTAAAATAAAGAAATTTTTGATAGAAAAGAGAAATTCGGAAGAAAAATTGCTACAAATTGTTAAAAGAAATTTTAGCAATTTAGTAGAGAAATAGCTGAAAAAATTGTCAAAAGTAGAAAAGAAATTGTTGAAAAATTTAGAACCAGCGATATAAATCTTCAAAACTTATTAGATTATTTTTAAAAAAATTCTAGAAACCTTTAAAAAAAAACAAATAACAAATTTAAAAAAAATACTTGAAATATGGAAGAAAGTTCTTGGAAATATATTTGTTTGATTTGATTGTTTTTTAAGCAGCCAAATTATCAACAATTAGTATTTAAAGTTATCATGTATATGTAGGGTGGGTGGGTGGCCTCTATCCCACCCTCCAATCAGTAAATCATAAGCGAGGGTTTTAATTAAAAGTTGTAAAATATAAAGATACATAAAAAATGGTAATATGGCCATGATAGTGCTTTTCTTACATTTTTCTCGAAAACTATGAGATTTATATTTTTAAATTTTAATTTTTTTCGCAAGTTAAGGACTTTATGAAAAACATATTTTAATAAAACTTGATCAGTTTTTCATTCCCTTTAAATTTTATTTGAAAGTTATGTAATATTTTTCGAGAAAAACAAGTAAACACTTTGAGTAAACATCAACTTTCGGTTTATGAATGTTCATCAAAAGTTTTTCACTTCCAGGTTTTAACGATAAAACCTTAAGTTTAAAGTTTCACCTCAAAATGATCATTCGTTTTTGAGATACAGCACCCACAGACATTCTCAATCACGAAAACAACATTTTCCCTATATATTCAAATAGTGATGTGGTCATCATATTACTTACCCTATATTATACTCAAGAACTATAAGGTTTACGCAAAAAATTTACTCTTAATAATTTGTTTATTTTTGAATTCTCTAATATCGAAAAAAAAAAACAAAAAACGGCCTCGAGTAAACATCCACTTCCGGTTTTTGAATGTTCACCTAAAGCTTTTCAGTTCCAGTTTTTAACGATAAAACCTTAAGTTTAAAGTTTCATCTCAATTGGATCATTCGTTTTTGGGATACAGCGCTCACAGACATTTTCACGCACGAATATATATACTTGATTAATTGTTGAGGCATTTAAGTGTTAAAAATCCATATTCATTATTTAGGTAACAAAACTGTTTGATTTTCAAATTGGTTTTATTGTAAACACTACATATGTTTCGCCACACTGTGGCTTCTTCAGGTGAAGAAAATATTTTCTTCAGGTAAAGAAAATATTTTCTTCACCTTCAGGTAAAGAAAATATTTTCTTCACCTGAAGAAGCCACAGTGTGGCGAAACATATGTAGTGTTTACAATAAAACCAATTTGAAAATCAAACAGTCTTGTTACCTAAATAATGAATATATATACTATATAGGGAAAGTAAAAATACTTATTGTGAAATATTAGTTCCAAAATATCTATATGAATATAGTTCGTTTAAAGTATTTACTTACCGGAAAGATTAAAGAATTCCTCTTTGTGGCCTACAGTAGATTGTAAAAACATTTTTTTCTTGGCTACTCGAGAAGAAAGTTACTACTTAGTTATGCTTAGGATTCACATAGATAAAATTACGAAAACTAAACTAAACATAGAATACGAAACTTATGCACACATTAATATAATTTATATAAAAAACTCTTAGTAATAAGTCACGAGAAATAATTACATGGTCCATTAAACACATTCAGCGTTCTACTTTTCTTATCTTTCTTTTTATTTTGCTAGCCTGTACTTGATCATTGAAAGAGGAATCATCTTTTCAGTCATAATCATCATTATCTAAAGTGTCATCTGAAGGATCCTCTCGCTTCTCTTCGAAACTAAAGATTGTTCTTTATGTTTTATAGAATTATATGGGTGGTGTGCAATATGCAAAAGAACAATATCCATATTTGTTTTCAGGATTTATGGTTGCAATTCCATAGAGTAATTTGGAAATCTCATAGCATAAAATTAAAGAATGCAAAGTCTCAAAAATATCAATTATTACTTGCGAGACATTCTACTTTATGTTTGATTTCGAATTTATTGGATATTTTATAATAATAATAATAATAATTCTTTATTAATCCACTTAAATCAAACGATATTGGACAAGTCAGTGTAACATTTTGTTTTACAAAAACATTACGAAAAAAATTCATCTATGCTATAGAATACATTATTTAATAAATACATTTTTAATTGTTTTTTAAATTCATTATAAACCTTAATTTATTTAAGATAACCTGGTAGTTTCTTATATATCGTAATACAATTATATTTCGGTCCTCTTTCATACAACGCAGTGCTATATCCTACAAGACTAAGACTATTTCGATGTCGGGTGCCGTAGTTATGGAAACCAGAATTTGTTTCAAAGTAATGTATGTGTTTTTATACAAACAAACTAACTCTAAGCAAGTATACAGGGTGAGTTTTTTTCGATGTTATCTATGGGGATCTCGGAAACTATAAGAGATAGAGAAACGGTTAAATGGGGAAAGAAGTGTAGATTTACGAGATGAATAAAATTCCAATTTCAAAGTTTTCAAAAAAGTCAAGGGTAACTAGATATTTTGAAAAAAGTAAAAAGTGTCAATTTTTTCAAATCAATATATTTCAGTTATTATAACAGATAGAAAAAATCTGTAAAGGACAAAGTTTTAGATAATTTTATGTAAATTAATAAAAAAATAATCAGGAAATTTTTATCGCCATTATTTTCCGAGATATGATGCAAACTTACATTTTTTTAAATGGAAACCATAGTTGACTATGGCCTCATTCAAAAGGTATTTTTTTTCTCTTTAATCCAATATGACATACGACATAGTTATTTCTAAAAATAAGTGAGTTATAGTCATTTTAAATTTTATTATAAATAAAAAATGGGTAGCCATGAAAAATATGAAAGTAAAACAATTGCAGTTGTTTATAATAATAGCAATATTGTAATTATTAGTTCTACAAAGTTAAATAAAAATGAAAAACCAGCATAAGAATAAAATTTTGTAATTATCAAATGGCCTTCTGTATGTGGTATAAACCCATTTGTCAAGAGGATAATACGTTTCTTACAAAAATATTATGAACAGATGAATCGCGATTCACTAATTGTGGTATTTTTAATCGCCACAATGAACATAGATGAACTTAGGAGAATCCACGAGAAGTTTCACAGAGAAAACTACAAATTAAATTTGGGTTTAATCCATGGTGTGTTTGGATTAATAATTCTCGGTCCATATATTTTTGAAAGCTCACTAAGTGAAACGGATTACTTTCATTTTCTTCAGAAAACATTTGAAGATACGCTCGATTGTTTAAATTTATCTTTACAAGCAAGATTAAAATGGTTCCAATATGGCGGTGCTCTACCTAATAACATGTTGGCTTTACAAATTATTTAAATGATGCTTTTCCTAACTCATAAGTGGGAAGAAATAAACCAATACCAGGGCCACCTAGATCTCCCGATCTGCGCGTTTTAGAATTTTTTCTGTGGGGTTATGTAAAAAACAAAGTATATGAAAAATCATATCAATCTGTGGAGGATCATAAACTAGTTGTTATTGAAACATTTAATTCAATTTACATGAGAATAGTCAAAAAGCGATAAATTCAATTTTAAAAAGATATAATTTATGTCATAATAGTATTAATAGTGGACTCTTTGACCATATTTTTTTAATATTAAAATTTCTCTCCCATTGATATATTGATAATTACAGAATTACTTTATGCAGTTGTTTCATTGTGAAACTAATAATTACAATATTGCTAATATTATAAACAACTGCAATTGTTATACTTTCATCTTTTTCATGGCTATCCATTTTTTATTTATAATAAAATTTAAAATGACTATAACTCACTCATTTTTAGAAATAACTATGTCGTATGTCATATTGGATTAAAGAGAAAAAAATTACCTTTTGAATGAGGTCACAGCCAACTATGGCTTCCATTTAAAAAAATGTAAGTTTGCGTCATATCTCGGAAAATAATGGCGATAAAAAATTTCTGATTATTTTTTATTAATCTGTATAAAATTATCTAAAACTTTGTCCTTTACAGTTTTTTTTCTACCTGTTATAATAACCGAGGTATATTGATTTGAAAAAATTGACACTTTTTACTTTTTTTAAAATATCTAGTTACCCTTGACTTTTTTGAAAACTTTGAAAGTGGAATTTCATTCGTCTCGTAAATCTACACTTCTTTCTCCATTTAACCGTTTCTCTAACTCTTATAGTTTCCGAGATCCCCATAGAGAACACCGAAAAAAACTCACCCTGTATACATGGAAATGTAAGTACATTGTATTTAGAAAATATTGGTTTAGATGAATCTCTATATGAAATACCATCAATTAAACGTAATATTCTTTTTGTAGTATAAAAATGCGACTCGTCATAGCAGATTTTCCCCAAACAATTATATTATATGACATATATGAGTATGCAAGCGCATAATATATTTCAAACAAATTATGTATACCTATCGTACATTTTAATTTTAAAATTGCATAATAGGCCTTATTAAGTTTGCTACAAATGAAATCTATATGAGCATTCCATGAAAGTTGGGAGTCAACATGTATACCCAAAAATTTAATGTTATTTGTAATGTCACTGTTTGTTACATATTCCGGTATCTTAGAATTATAAAAATATATACATTCAGTTTTATTTTGATTTAAAATAGTGTTCTTATCACACCAATATTTCACTTCAGATAAAGTTACATCAATTTTACGTTTTAGTGCTGTTGAGTCAGTGGATGATACAATGACTGATGTATCATCTGCGAAGTTAATTAATAATTTACCACAGCTAATATGGTTGGATATATCATTTATATACAGCAAGAATATTAGTGGGCCTAAAACCGACCCTTGCGCCACCCCTGTGTGTATTTTATGTACATTTGAATTAGTGTTATTGCATTTTACATAAAATTGTCTGTCACTCAAAAATGACACTATAAAGTTTAAAACATTGTCACGTATACCAAGTTTTTCTAATTTATATCTAACATATTCAATGTTAACCGTATCAAATGCACGAGTTAGATCGAATAATAACACTGCTACACAATGTTTCGCATCCAATTCCACGCTGATATCTTCTATTATTTGATACGATGCGGTTTCTGTTGATAGAGACTGCCTGAATCCATGTTGAGCTGTTGATAACAATTTGAACTTGTTTAAATAACACCACAGACGATCACTTATAACAATTTAAATTATTTTGAACACGACACTTAACAAAGAAACAGGCCTGTAATTCATTTGTAGAGTTTTATCTTCTTTCTTGAAAATTGGTATAACGACTGTTACTTTTAAACATGCTGGAAAGATTCCTTTTTCAATTGAATTATTTATTAGATATGTTAATGGCTCCAATAACTCATTTGATATTGAATTTATAAGAGAAGCTGAAAGTCCGCCATGGCCTGTGCTCTTTTTATTTTTTAATCTAAATATTGCTGAATTAACTTCATATGCATCTACAGGAAGAAATACAAACGTATTTGGAAATTCCATGCAACCAGTACAATTTCTTGAAATATTTGTGCCAAAATGTTGTGTTAAGCTTTCGTATACTACACTAGAAAAATATTCGGCGAAGGCATTAGACATGTCTTCCGGTTCAGTAAGAACATTTCCATTATCAATTATGTTATCTATTTTGTTTAATTTTTTTCTTCCAAGTTTGGTGTTAACTAATTCCCAAATTTTTGCTGTTTTATTTAAAGATTTTTGAATAATATTTTTATAATATGCATTCTGTGTTGTTGTTAAAAGGATCTTATAGTTTTGTTTACTGGTTTCATATAATGTAGTAGAATTAACGCATTTGAAATTTTCTTTTAACCAAAATAAATCATTCAGTTCATTTCTCGCCATTCTGATTTGATTTGTTATCCACGGTGGGTAATTTTGGTTTTTACAAGTATTCCTAGAAATCACATAGTGGGGTTTAATATTTTTAAATAAAATTTCTTAAAAAATTTCGAATGCTGCATCCACATTTGACACTGAATATACTAAGCTCCAATTGATATTTCGCAATTTTTCTTGAATATCAATTATACCCTGTTTTGTTATATTACGTCTTATAGGAGTATTATCTAGTTGGTTATTGATAGAACTATAACAAATATTGTATATTAAACATTGGGCTTTATGATCAGAAATATGAGGTTCAATAACATAACATGTTGTTAATTCGCTTGGAAAATTCGAAACCATATAATCGATGGCAGAACTAGTAGTATCATTGTTTTTATTTGTAAAAAATCGTGTTGGATCTTCACACATATAATTTAATTTGTATGATTGGAAAAGGTCAAATAACAGTTTTTTGTTTGAAGACTCTTTAAGTGCGTTTACATTTAAATCTCCACACAAAGTAATATTATCACAAATATTAAGAACTGAATCTAGTATGTTTGTAAATTTATTTGTAAAAATAGCGAAATCGCCAGAAGGGGGTCTATATATCGCAATCAGACCAATGTTTTTATTGTTTACTACAAACACTATAACACAGCATTCGATATGCTTTTCAATACTATTGTTATATTCACAATTTAGTGCTTTCGGTTGAAATTTATTATTACTATATATGACTACCCCACCTCGCAAAAATGTTGTAGTTGTTTAATGCCATGAAGTCTATATTATCGTCATTACACCAGTGTTCAGAAATACAAAGAAAAGTAGGTTCCTCCATGCTAGTGAAAATATTAATCTCTTCTAATTTGTTATATAACCCTTGAACATTTAGATGCATGACTTTAATTTGATTTTGTAAGGCATTTGGATTATTTAATTTTTTTTCAACATTTTTGTTTTTTGGCGCTCGGCAAAAAAAGAGTATCTTTGTAATTTTATGTGAATAGGCCATAATTCCGCATCTTGAAATTTTTCCACAAATATTTTTTCAACGCCAATTTTAAATGCGACTTCATCTTCCTTTTTAATTTTAAGCTTAGTAACTTCCAGAAAACCGGTGGGACTTATATTTTTCCTAATATATGTGATAACATCACCCACAGTTGTTTTTGAATTTGCCCTGCCGAGAAAATACCATGATATTCGAGGAACAGCGGTTAGTTTACATTCAGCGTTTTCCTTTCTTCCCATTATTAATTGCTGATTATTATCTCTTCTTCTTTTCTTTTGTATTTCCCATTTTCCATCTTATTTTTCCAAGGTATTATTATTTTCTAATTTATTAAGTGCATCTTGTAATTGTGCGGATGTTATTATATTTTTATTTGGATTTGAATCAGTTTTCAATTGTATATCTTTGTTTACATTTTTTGCAGATTCCAATGCATCCGCGCTCTTTTTTGATGATTGCGGTTTTTGGTCTTCGTTTATTTTTGATTTATTATTTATTTTTGCTTTCCGCGAAACAGCTTGCTCCATCGGTTGGCAAATTTGAGAATTTGAATTTACATTAGTTGAATTTTCTGCAAGAATGGTTTGTTCCTTGGATAGGTAAATATTTGGTTTTTGTTCCAACATTTCTAACCTATTTAGAAGGTATTTGTTGTTAGAAATTAGAGACTCGTTGTTTATTTTCAAACTAGTGTTTGTATCTTCTAACTGGACCAGTAGTTTGGTGAGATGATTAACTTTTTGTTGTAGTGAAATAATAAGATAATTATTACCTTCTTCAATGTCGGTTGTGCATATGTGGTTTGCTTGCGCATCCTTTTTCCCTTTGGGAAAGCATCCGGGGTGATATGTTGCAAAACAAACACAGCACTCTACAGTATCCCTTACGATAGGTCGTTTGCAATGTTTGTAAGTACAGTAACTTTTATTTTCAATTTCTTTTACACTATCTTCACACTCCGTCATTACTATATATTATATATATATAAATCTCCAGATTTATCTATCGGGTTACCTGAAATGCAAAAACTACTTCAATCATCCGGATATTATAAAAAACTAAAGAGAGAATTGAAGCTTAAATACCAGCAATCCAGCTCCAAGTATTACAACAATTTAAATAATTTAAACATTTAATTTAAATTATTTTTATGTTTTAATAAAATTTTCCAAAGAAATTTTAAATATTTAAATTTATTTATTATTATATACATTTTTTGTATGGTAAATATTAGAATAACTCACATTAAACAAGTTTTTTTAATGTAATGCCGTTGTTATCGAAGGTTTTTCTCATCACGATTATATCGTCGAAAGGTTTTCCATGAGAGTCAACGAAAATAGTTAATAGAAAACATAGCTCAAACCAAATAGTATTACTTTGAATTACCATTATCCTGTTTCTAGAAGAAAAACTGTTTTTTTTTTGGTATTTAGTAGCTATTTTCCCGTATGAATATTTGTATTTAAGCTCAAGCGTAAAAAAAGTGAATCCAGCCAATGTGTTTAACCCTTACCTGTGGGTCCTGAAGGACCCCATCTTTTCTTAAAAGTACTTTTTAATTACTTATATCTATTTATGTCTTCATTGCTATGGCATTTAATTTTTTTATTAAAAAATATGCATTTTTTACATGGACAAATCTTTTTATATATTTGACTGTAGTTTTTGCAAGAATATTTTTTGAAAGAGGCTCTTGTACTGTATTTACTTTTTTGAAATATAGTATAAAATACACGATTACCTATAATTTCAAGTCTTCATATAACTGAATAAGAGTTTTACGAATTTTAAAGGAAACATGCCTTTTACCAATTTTCTTAAATTATTTTCTCAATCCTCGAGGGAAACGAGTTAACTCTCTAGTATGGCTGATATGTCTAGTCCATAATGTACCAATTAATACTTTTGTACAGTTCTGTAGTCCTATATAGAGGATACAAGAATTTTTAAAGCAATTTTTCAACTTGGGGTCCTGGAAGACCCCCTGTGCAGTTATGTTACAAAATTGAAGTGGTGCAGCGAAGGGTTAAACTGTAGTCGGTACCAGTTTTCTATATAACTATCGTTTTGGAAGAAGTGGTACCAAAATAGTTATGTTTTTTGTTTTATTGTCTTAATATTAAGTTGGCAGTAATCAACAAAAAAGCGATTTATCCTTCTTTTTGACCAACATTTGCCAAATTATTTTATACGCTTCCTCCCTCTACGCCAGTAGTATTCTTACTATGTGTCTAATCGATTAAGCATTTTCGCTATTAATTTTATATTGAACGATGTCAGCCCTTCCTTTTTGTCAAAAACATCTTAGTATTTTATGATCAATTCCTTTGATTTATCGCCTTTGGCTGAATTTTGGTCTTATGTTGAAATTGGCAAATAATATTCTAACAGCATTCTCTCATCCAATTTCACAGAATCAAGTTAGTATTCATCTATTCTTTATTTTATTATTTATACTCCTTTCTTAAAAGTACATATAAAAACAAATAAATTATACAAACAAGACATACATAAAATTTTGGGCGAAAGAAGCAGGGGCGGAGTTCACATTTAAATACGTTCTTCCACTCAAACCCTTGTTGAACCATCATGTTATGAAGCTGGCATCATCTTTTATACCCTAAATGATTAAAAAAATGTTGTCCCCATTCTTAGAGAAATTTTTAGCAGTTAATGTCAGTATGGCAGATATGTGATATATATACATGGTGGGCCACGAATAACGACCATTAAAAGTTTACGGGGTTCCTGCAAGAGGAAAAATCTGAAAAAATTCAACATTGTACGGTTGATTGCGATCTCCTCATGGAAAATATTTTTGACTTTCTATCACTTCCGGTTGTACCGGAAATGGCTACCAACTTTGCTATTTTAAATGGAACATACTGTATATTATTTTATTTTTAAATTCCTTGTTTGATTGCCTACCTCTCCATATGGGTTTATATCCACTTAACTTTTACAGTTTTTGATTTAAAAATTTATTTGTCAAATATTGACCTCAAATAGGCGTTTAGCAAAATGCCTATAACTTCTAGTAGGTACAAGATAGACACACGAGCGGCATCTTGTATTGTACCTAATGGATTCCTCTATAAAGGAAAGAAATTGACATGTGTCAATTTTGACAGTTGGTATTTCAAAAATATCAATATTTCAGCGCCTACTTAAAAACATCATATTTCAATTTTTTCAAATGGAATGACCAATATTTTATCTCATAGTGTTATTCGCAAGACCTTTTACTACAAAAAAGCATTATACATCCCTATATCTAGAGCCAGTAGTTTTTGAGTTATTTCGAAATTTGTTTCCTCTCAGAATTTTTATTTGAATGATTCCTGTTCTATTTACACGGGCAGTATAGTAGGCTTCTGTCAATATTTGTTGAATCCAACGTATTAATATTTGTGTACGCTTCTTTCGACTAATAATAAAATGAATACCTATACTAATAAAGAAATTATGAATTTATTTGTCATATATGGCCAGTGCAACAGAATTGTTGAGAGAACTTGCAAAACTTTCAACGAAACTTATCCACACTTACCGCCGATGGATAGAAAAAAGTTTCGAAGACTGGAGTCAAATTTTCTACTATTTGGAAAACAAAACGCAGAAAAAAAATCAACCAAAGCTAATAACCGAGAATGAGGAAATTCAAGTTTGACTTATTTTCAAGCAAATCAACGCGCATCAGGTTGCTAGGAGGATTTGAGAGTAAGCAGAACCCTACTCCAAAGAAGAAGAAGAATTTGGAAAATGTATCGGATGCATAATTATAAATATAAATTATTTTCTCAAGATGCAGAGAACAGGATTGATTTTTGTGAGTTGTTGTTGCTTAAAATTAATATAATTTGGACGAACGAATCAAGTTTTTCTCATGAAGGTATTTTCAATAGAAAAACCAATCACGTGTGTGTCAATTGAAAATCCACATATATCATTGAGGTCGTATAAAAAATAAAGTTTATGCAAATGCCGACAATACCCGAGAAGAATTGGAAGAAAGGGTGCGAGCTGCATTCGCGGAATCTTAATTCAGAAAAAATTGGGCGAGCAACATAAGAGGGTGACGCAACACGTGCTGCACAGTGTTTACATGTTAATGGTTATCATTTTGAACAATTGTTATAATTTTTTTTCTGACAACTTTTTTCAGTTCCTGCATTTAATTACTTATTTAAAAATTATTTTATTTCAGTCTTCTTGATTCAGTTTTATTTGTAAGTTGTAACTGGGGATAACTATTTATTTTAATAATATTCGGACGAATTTTTCCTAATTCGATTCAATAAATATTGACAGAAGCCTACTATAGTGCCTGTGTGAATATAAGAGGAGTTATTGAAATGTGAGAGGAAATAAATTTCGAAATAATTTAAAAACTACTGGCTCTAGATATAGTAATATATAATACTTTTTTGTAGCAAATTGTCTTGCGAATCACCCTATAAGATAAAATATTGGTCATTCCATTTGAAAAAATTGAAATATGATGTTTTTAAGTGGGCGCTGAAATATTGATATTTTTGAAATACGAACTGTCAAAATTGACACATGTCAATTTTTTCCGTTGTAGAGGAATCGATTTGGTACAAAACAAGGTGCCACTCATGTGTCTATCTTGTACCCATTAGAAGTTAAAGGCATTTTTCTAAACGTCTATTTGAGGTCAATATTTGACAAATAAATTTTTAAATCAAAAACTGTTAAAGTTAAGTTGACATAAACCCTTATGAAGAGGTAGGCAATCGAACAAGGAATTTAAAAATAAAATAATATACAGTATGTTCCATTTAAAATAACAAAGTTGGTAGCCATTTCCGGTACAACCGGAAGTGATAGAAAGTCAAAAATATTTTCCATGAGGAGATCGCAATCATCCGTACAATGTTGAATTTTTTCAGATTTTTCCTCTTGCAGGAACCCAGTAAACTTTTAATGGTCGTTATTCGTGGCCCACCCTGTATATATATATATATATTCCGGTGAGTTTAAAAATTATCGTACACTTTTAATCCCATATTCAAATTATCATTAACAATCACTTTACTTCTCTCTAAAATTCTTATTTCCGATGGTAAAATTACCCAAACTATATCAATACTTCGTCTTTGATATATGACTCCTTTCTTGTTAACTTTAATCATTTCATACTTAAGATCAAATTAGAAGCCTTTCTTTTTATTCATGAGGCCCATTCCGAGTATCAATTCATCTTCTATATCAGCAATTATAAATTTATATTAAAATGGTAATTTTAGAGCTAAAAGAAGATGATACCAAAACGATGTCATCTATTGTCATTGTCTGAGCGTTGCCCTATAGTTCCCTAGTTGGGCATAAGGACAAACTGACAAAAGCGATAATTGTAAGAATAATTTTGTAAAATCATTGAATTATTGTTCCTTGCCAACAATTGGACCGATTTAAAACTCCAAAGTATAACCTGTTTTTAAGTGCGCTGCGCTGATGAGATGTAAAATAGATCGAAACGGGTTCATAGTTGATGTTGATAAAGATTTTATTTAGCTGTTTATTAATAGTAGTAGAGTTTCCTATTATAATTTGTACTCCCGATGTCATTGTTTGAAGGCTAGATAATAAATTTTTGTTGATATATCAATCCTCAAAAATTGTATCGACTTAATGTAAAAATATATTTTTGTAACTTTGATTAAAACACTTAGAACCTTGATAATGTACACTTTGTGTCCGAAATGTGCAACTGGATAAAAATAAAATGTTGAAAAGAGTGTTTTAATCAAATTTATTATTATCTTCAAGTAACTCAATCAACCAAATTAATATTTTTTGTAGTTTTTCTTGGAGCTTGATACTTATCACTTAATTGTTTTAATAATTAGAAAAAACACGAAAATATTTTGTAAAATCTACAACAAATGAGTCTTATTAAGACTACAAGAACAAACCACTTTTGAAACAACTACTTCTCTAGCTAATACTTCGACAGACATTGAATAATACAAATGTAATTTGCGTTTTACAAAATAGCAAGGCTATCAAAGCAACACTAGTTTGAACGTATTTCTTTCTGTAAAATGAACTAAAAATGATTGAATGTACGTTAAATAATTTGTGACTGACTATAGTATGATAAATTTGGAACAAGAAATTAATTTAGGTTGGTGTAATTAAAAATAAATTAGCAAAAGCAATTAAATAATTCAATACTCAATTTATAACCATCTGCAGACACGTGTTTCGATCTCTCGATCTCTTCAGTACAGATTTATTATAATCGATAGCCTTGCTATTTTGTAACACGCAAATTACATTTGTATTATTCAATGTCTGTCGAAGTATTAGCTAGAGAAGTAGTTGTTTCAAAAGTGGTTTGTTCTTGTAGTCTTAATAAGACTAATTTGTTGTAGATTTTACGAAATATTTTCGTGTTTTTTCTAATTATTAGTTAATTTTCTACAACGTAAAGGACTTATATATTTTATTACTTAACTATTTTGTTATTTTGCGTCTACGTCATCCATATGTTTTATATTCATTGCGCTCTAGGTAGTTCTGGCTTTCCAAAGATACAGATTTCTAGAATTTCCACACATTTTCTTTTAACTTTCTAGAATTAATTCATTTTTCTGGATTTTTCATCATCTAATGTTTTATTTTCTAGAATAATTGATAATATGTCGCCTCCGATATGAAACTAAAAATTGTTGAATCGTAGCATTTTCCTTGCAGTTTTTAATCTCGTATACGTCTGATATAAATAAAACGTTAATGTTTTTCCCGAGTTGTAAATTTATACTATTATTCATTTGAAACTGTTTATTTATGCACAGACACATATGCTATATTTATTTCCACTAGAAACAATAACAAAAAGATGGAAACAACTGTTATGTTACAGCAAATACGGCTATCGAAATTATTCCACGTAAATCTTACAAGAGAAGAAATCTACCATGAACACCCTCTAGTAGGGTTTTGTCGGGCTCCTATCTACTAAAATCTTTCCTCTGAGATTGTTGTTGTGACTAATCCAGGACATAGATTGGATTAGTTTAAACGGGTTCCTTTGCCTATAGACAGCCTTACATCACTGCTAATACCCAATTACTAATATGTTCCCAGAAAGACCATGCCCTCATCCGTCCTGGCGTTAACCTAATTTCTCTGTTTGGGGCTAATCTGGCGATAGCTAGTGTAACAGACACGCATAGGATGAATTCGGCCGTTTCCTCTGCAAACTTCATAGTCTGCAAGTGGTGTCCACATTATCTATCTTGCAAAGATGGTATTTCAATGGGCAATGTCCTGTAAAGAGAACCGTAATAAGTCTTATATCGCTTTTAGTTAGACGCAAGAACTATTTAGCTCTACTTGGCGAGAAGACAGAATATTTTTAATTGCCTTTGACCTGATGTGTTTGTGCAGTGCCATGTATAAAACGTGATACGAAATCAAATTTGTTTTTGTCTCACAGTGTTTGTCTATAATTTTCTGCATAACTTGTAGGAAAAATTAAGTAAGACTAAGTTGGCAGTAGGATTTGGTCTCATCGGGTGGCCTTCGACCCCTAGCCTCTTTCCATTCTATTGAAATATAGCATTGATTCATGCTAGCTCTATAAACTTCAAGTAGGGGGCTATTATATCCAGCTCCTGCTGCACCACTGCAGTGAAAATGCCATTTGAGTCTGGTTCTTTAAAATGTTTAATTCTATTAACTGCCCGTTCAATTATATTTTTGGTAATGAGTTTACCAGCCCTGTTTTTGTTTTCTCTAGGATGTAGGATATATTCTTCTGTAGATTGAGTAGTGTTTTCTTGGGAGTCCACAAATGGTGAGTCTAGGAATTACGTACCCCTTTGCATAATTCTTATCAGGTTTTTATTAGCCCTATGCTGTCTAGTGTAAGCCTGGCTGTTAGGATTATATCAGTAACCCTCACACAGTATGTTATCCATGTTTTCCTTTTTAGATTTTTCCAACTCTTTATTATATTAACAATACAGGTCTATAGCCATTGTAGTTGTATGTTTTATTTGCACTGCTGAAAGTTTTCCTAGCTTGCATTTTTAATCGACCTAAATGCTAGGCACATTGAAGCACATCTCTGGAGGGAGAACTCCTCTTTAGTGGACGAGCAGAGCAGAGTCGCTGTTATTGCTAGCTCTTCAGCTCCAGTCTGTATTCCTGGGATTTCTACATTTCATTGCGTTTTTCTTTGTGACCTCTGTGTCGAACTCAATCTGCCAATTGTCATAGAAGTTGTAGTTACTGTGAATGCATCAGCTAGAGTGATGTGCAGCACCTCCGCCTGATTGCATTCACAAATATAGGTTCGCTACTTTTATTAATAATATTTGAATTGTAAGAGATAATTAATTCAAGAAGTTCCTTACCTCTATTATTAGTATCCGTGCTGCGCCATACCAAGTTGTTGGCGTTAGCATCACAGTCTCGGAGGAGGTGTTTATTGCCTGATCTGCACCACTCCACGATACTACTTACCTAATTTGGTGGTGGCTTGTTTTGAGCTCCTGGAAAGTAGACAGAGGCCATGCCTTTCTTTCTGGAAACTTCTCCTAGGGTTGTTGCTAGGTATGCTGTAGTAAATTCTGGAATGAGTGTAAAATTAATGTATTTCGTAGGCATTAGAACTGCCTTTAGAGTAATGCAGTCTGTTTTATACATCAGACAATTATCTTGGGGTAGGCCTCTTACTTGTCCCTTATTGATCCAAGGCTCTTACAGGAATTCTATGTCAAATTTGGCTTTTTTGAATCTCCTATAAAGAACATTTGATGCCGGTTTAAAGTGATAGAAATTTAATTAAACACAGTAAATTTCCCCTATTAGTTTGGTTAGTACCTTTTCTTGCCGTTTTTCCTTTAGGCTCACTCTTCTATCCACTCCATATTTGAAGTTTTGGTTCATGTGCATCCCACGAGTAGCTAGGAAAATAATAATATAATGAGGTCTCTAAACCTAGGGGTAGTCCGTATAAATCAGATTAAGCTTTCCTTTATCCATGGATTCATCGGCCTTATGTAGTTCCACCTTAGATTGAGGTATTTGTTTTTTTGTGGTTTCCTGTCCACATTGATTTAAACGGTGAAAACAAGATCATCTAGACTTGTCACCCGCGAGACATGACCACTGACAGCGACAAATTGCAAATATTTGCAATATTTTTTAATTTCAAAACTCATTTCTCATCAAGCGATTCTTGATTTCCTTTTCAAATTGATTCAATGTGAGATTTTTGACATTAATCGGTATTTTGTTGTAAATTTTATAAATAGTATATGTTAAGGATCTTTCAAATAATGCAGTTCTGTGAGAAGGCGGTGAGATAATTCCTCTAAATCTCACATTAATATTATGTACATCAGAACGAAAAACTATTCTGTTGTATAGATACGGAGGGATGCGGTATTGAAAGATTTTATAATAAAGTGTACATCAATATAAAATACGACGAGTTGACATATTCAGCCAGTTTAACTCTGTTAATAAATTGGAAATGTGCTCATATTTCCGAATTCCAAATATTAAACGCATACAAGAATTTTGGACTCTCTGAATACGATTTTATGTTGTTTGGTCCAAGCAAGAAATAATTTCTACTGGAATAAATCATTTTTAAGCTCTGAAAAGATCTAGAAATGCATTTACTACATGTGCATTTTGAAACGTAAGTTTGTATCTATAGTCAAGCATAAATTGGAGACTAAATCAACAAATGGCAGGACAGTGTCATCAATTTTTATTTTAAGTTGTGCTTTTATTGTACCGCGTAAGCTACAAGGTCCAAATACCATTGCTGAAGATTTAGTTGGATTAATTAAGAGAGAGCTCACGAGAGAGCTCTAACAGTTTAGATAAATCCGACGAAATATAGCTACCAGCCAATACTGTGTCTTTTGGTTTAAAAGAATATAAGATTTGTGTGCCGTCGGCATATAAGTTTGCAGTGCAATGATCCAAGATACTTGTAAGTGTAAATAGAAAAAAGTATCGGTCCCAATATTGATCCTTGTGGTACACCTGCCTTAATTCAACATAACCGATGTTATATTATCGATTTGGACTCGTTGATGTCGATTTGATAAAAAACTAGCAATTAAATTAATTAATTAGTGTCAAAGTTTAGGTAATGAAGCTTGGCTAATAATAATCTATGACTAATGGTGTCAGATGCTTTACTATAGTCCAATAATATTAATGCTGTTAAATAACTCTTGACGGTTGCAGTAAATATGTCATCTAAAACATTAAGCAGAGCAGTTGAACTGTTATAATTATGTCTAAAGCCAGATTGTATTAAAGGTAACAATTTTTGACTTTCAACAAATTTCCGAATTTGGGATAATAGCCCACTTTCTAATAATTTAGATAGAACTGGTAAAATACTGATAGGCCTTAAGTCTTTAAGAGTAGTAGGACAATTATATTTTGGAATGGGAGTGATTATTGCTAATTTCCAACAATTAGGAAAAACGGATTGTTCAATGCAGTAGTTAATAATATGTGTTAAGTACGGCATTAAATAAGGACAGCATAATCTAAGCATCTGGATATTAATATTATCTGTTCTTGTATGGGAAACATATTGGATTTAATACGATACAAAATTTCATAAATGTTATCTGTAATCACTGTTTTAAATTGAAAATTATGATCACCTACGTTATTACTTCTGTAATTTTGGTAGAAATTTATAAGTTCATGGTCAGTTGTACTAGTCATAGTACTAATAAAATAATTGTTAATTGCATTTGCATCATTAAAATTTTGTGGTAGCGTTACATCGATATTGTTTATAATTCCATGCTCTTTTAAACATTTCCAAGTGTTTTTGTTATTGTTTTTAATGTTAAATTCTAAGTAGGCCTTTTTTCTCTAATTATAGCAGAGCTCACCTATTTTCGATATCACTATGAATAAAACTATATAGTTACTTTCAAAAATTTAATGTAAGACGCTACAATTGTTTCGCCACACTGTGGCTTCTTCAGGTGAAGAAATGGTCTTACAATATATTTTTGAAAGTAACTATATAGTTTTATTCATAGTGAAGATGAACTTTCAACATTTATCAGCCTCATCAATCAATTATTTTCGATATATTTTATATATCTTAAAGTCATTTGAACTCTTAGTATTTTTAAACTGTTTGTAGGCAATATCGTGTGATTTCATCATTTGTCTTATAGTACTGGTAAGCTGGAGCTTTTGTTTAATAAATGGTGCATGTCTACCAAAAATGTATAGAATTATGTTATTAAGGTAAGTTACTTTATCATCAATATTGAAGATTCTATATTTCTTTGACAATATATATTGTTAATTTCATTATTTTTACGAAATGTTATTATTTTTTCTTTTATTTTTAGTTGATTTTAAGTTTGCAATAAATTAAATCATGGTCTGCTATATAATGAATTTTAATTACTTTTTACTCAATATGTTTATTGTTATTAGAAATAACAATTATATCAATCAGAGTTTCAGAATATCCAGTGACGCGAGTTGGCTCTGAAATAATTTAATTAAGTCCATAGGTATCCAGAAGGTCCACAAGTTTATTTGTACTGTTAGAGTGGAGGTTAAGCATATTAATATTCAAATCACCCATGAAACTCAAATTATTATCACGTAGTAACGGTTGCAATTGTTTCTTGAATAATTTTCTCACTTATCTCTTGGTGAAACAATATGAAATATTAGGTAAATAATTGATCAACACTTGGTATGTGTTGCTGATTGCCTATATTATGTATTACCACGAAGTAATGGTCGCAACCATCAGTACAATTGTTTGTTAAATAAATGTTTCACTTATCTCTAGGTGAAACATCAAGAAATATTAGGTAAAGAATTCGCCTGTTGGCGAAGTGTTGACCAATTCTATACGTAGTACAATGGTTGTTTGTAGATATTCATTTGTTTTTTGTCAACAGTTTTTAAGAAAATTTGTTTTTCACTTCAACTTTTTTTAAGTTCTTTTAATTGTTTGTAAAATTTTAACTCCATTAAAGCAATTTTTTTAACAAAATTATTATTTATAGTTTTTGAAAATATAATATAGTTTTTAAGTAAGTTTTACTATTAAAAACCTTTCACAACGATCTAATTTAAAAAGAAATATTTGAAATTTCTTTGAAAATAGTTGAAACCTAACATAATAAACTTTACATTGACAAAACTAACCCATGACCTATCCCAATAAACAACAAACTCCATAAAATTATATATTTACCTACCATATTTGAATACGCTGGGGTAAGATTTACTTTATTGTGGTAGGTCAAAAGTACGCTAGGTTAATGCATAAGAGTACGCTAGCTCAAGCAATGGTTTGATTAGGTAGGTCATGAATACACTAGATTCAATCGATGTTCGAGAAAAAAGGCTAATGGTATATCTAATTTTTCTAAGGCATTAATAATTTCAGATGTGTAATCGAATATAATGTTAATTTATGTTTTATATAAGTATTTTACGGACCATAACTTTGACTTTGTATTTTACTTTGGCGTACATTATTTTCGGTATAATTGAAATTATTTTTGCCATGACCATTTTTAGGCGAAGTAAGATGATGATACACCAACTTTTGTAATAAGAAATAGTCAATATAAGCTAAAATTGTAAGCTATTGACACAAGTATTCTTCTAATAAATTCAATTATGTAGCTTGTATAGTATTTCTTGTTTGAAAATATTTTGGAACAGAAGATTTACTTATTAACTATTTTGTACCTACTGCTTGACTTATTTTATCAGAATCTAAATCTAAATGCAGTTGTATATTTTCTGTTCTATTCAGATAATGAAGTTTTGCATTTTTCTCTTACCGAACCAAAGTCTCTATTTTTTCACTCTTAATAACTGCCGATCGTAGAAAATTCCTATTTGGGTACTTACCATTATTTTCAGAATTAATAATAGTTTTATAATTTCATAATTCAGCTTGTCATCATATCCTACTAATATTAAAATTTCAATTTTTTGCTTCTCGGTTAAATGCACCAATTTTTAACAAGTCAACAATTACATTCCCAGAATTTGCAGGGTTCATTTTTTTTCTATTCACAAACAAATTAGAAATATTAAATCGTAATTTTCGTAATAAGAAATAAGAAAATAGATGTGTGCATTTATAAAAAATAATGTTGGTGTTCGTAATTTATTTTTGATGAAAACCAAAAACAGGTAAGTGCGTTCTTCAAAGAAACATACGCCTGAATTTTGAACTGAAGGTCAGAAGAATACCATTCTATTTTAACAATATCATATTTCGGGTAAAGTTCAGTTAGACTGGATAGTATGCAATTTTGTAATAGGTATAAATAACTTCCAGAGTAATGTAAACCAAACTTTGAAAATTCTTTGAAATAAACCTTAGTAATAGTCTTAAAATTTCACATACAACTTAGAGAAAACTTTGGGAATGCTTTGGTATAAACTAAAATTAATAAAATTGCTCACACAGTTTTGAGCAATAACGATCATATAGTACAGTTGCTTGAAACACCGATGGCAATTACTTTCTTGCGACCGGCCGGCCACACGCGTAAATTATACTATCCAGATGAGTGGCGATGGGAAGAAGAAGTAGAAGCAGAAGTTAAGATCTATATTGGTAAATAATGCACTGTGGCTACATGCATAGGTATGAAAAGTGGTACTTGGTACTTGGTATTATAATAGTTGGCGGCAGATGCAGAATGGCATTAGCGGAACCCATTAGCGCAATATAACGGTACGCTCAGCACGTCAGTGGCCGAGAGTCGCCATTCCGTCAGGTGCAATGAACCTTGTGTGCTTAACTCAACGCCAGAACACACCAGGAATACCAGGCGTCCCCCCCTGCCGCCCCACCATGCGCCTACCGCCTAATACTCGCATATACAGGTAGTGGTACCGTGATACCGCGGCCAAGGTCTTTCGCAGGTGACTTAAACCGCAAATATGCGCTCATCGCAAATTGGTCACTGTAACACCAGAACAGGGGGTTCCCTTTAATAGCCTTCGATCATACCACGCATAACATGCATTTGTGTTAACGACTAAAATATTATATCAATAATAATTCATCAAATATGGCTATAACCTATGTTATTAAATAACATAAAAAATTAATTACTTCGGTAATTACTTAAAAATATACTAATACTTTGTAAGCTGAATAATTCAGTTAATTTTTATCTATATAATTGCAAAAATCTATCTCGCAAATTTAAGAATTATTTAAAGTTGTTTATTTTTTTATTCTCACTATTAGATCTAAATGAGAGATGAATCGATAGTATATAGTATATAAGCCTTATAAATAGCTTTATCTGTTGTCTTATTATTAATTATTTCTGCATAGGAGAACGGACATATTAAATTATATTGATATTATTGGAGCTAACTAAGCTATAGATGGTTTACAATCATTCGAATGCACTCAGAATACATCAAGTACTTATTGTATTGATTTTAAATTATCCATGAAAAATGTTATAGGTTATATTTCCGCACTATATTAACAAACATTCTTTTGATGCATTTGAGACATAACATCGTATTTTCTTGCCTAAAAATAAAATATTGGCATGTTCATCATCATAGTATTTTTATGTGTGTTACTAGTAAAACTTTCCTTGAAAATTTAGTAGTTGATTAAGCAAAACAATAAATTTAGCTAAATGAAATCTTCATTTCGAACTTAAGTGAGCTTACATCGGTTATCAAGGAATTTTTCTATAACTAGAGAAGGACTTATGTGTGCGCATTAAAGTTATATTTCTGTAAAATAAGTTTTAATAGACGACATATTGTTTCGTATAGTGAGTTGTATTAAATATGTTACATTGATTAGTAATTGCCTCATATACTCTAGTCTGGGTTCATATTTTTGTTTTGCAGTTATATACAATTAGTCTAAAAGAAGTATTTGCATTTCATAAATAACTTTTTAAAGTAAATAATAGTTGCATTGTAATAAACTTTTGACTCTTTCAGAGTATTCAAATTTCTTGTACATCAAGTCTTCTGTATCCTTTTTGCCACGAATTAAATTTTTGATACATCAGTTTCTTTAGATTTTGTTATGATTTCTTCCACTGAACGACGTTTTCGTTTCGGTTCTATATTTTTCGCTCTTCTTGAGTTAGTACTCTTACAGAGCAAAAATTTTCATTTTGATTTTAGAAAGTTCTTCCTTTTTATCTATTATTAGTTTTTAAAAGTTTCTATACTGGGATTTCAGTTAATTCATTATTCATTTTTCCTTTTTATTGTGCCTAAAACTGTTGGTGCGATGCATCAACTCAGAATTTGCTGCTCTATAAGTAGTGGAAAAAATATAAAACAGAAAATATATGTTTTTTATATGAAAATATTTGTGATAAAAAATACTTGTACTTATAAATCAGAATATATTATTCAGTGCTACGGTGATGAGATACTAAATAGATTAAAATCGGTCAGATGTGTAAGAACGAAACAACGGTAAACATTTTTGAATAGAAAACGTGTTGCAGACTTAAAAAGTTAATTTAAAATATTTTTAGTAAGATAGGCCCCACTCAGAAAAAGAAAAGAAAAAAAAAACGTATCGGATCAACTTATTGAAGATAGTATTTAAACATTCAAGGAGTGTTAATTGACCTAAAAGTGGTAGGTAATTTGGTTACAATAAATTATATTAAATAATCCAATATAATAATAATATTAAAAATTAAAGGAATAATAATAATGTATGAAAAATAACTAAATATGTTTGGGATAATGAAAAACGAATTGGTATTTTTCAAATAATGACTCCAAAACTTTTAACTTATATATAGTAGATTTGCTCCGTGCGGGGTTGAAAGTCCTCCAACGGCCGCCTCCCTAGGTGGAGAATAGGGGGATGCTTCCGAGGTATGGATGGTACCGAGGAAATCAAATTCTCGAGGTGGTCCAAATGTAGCGTGGCAGCGTTTGTCATAGAGTTGGCGACTACAAACAACGTTTGTTCCCAGAATAGAATGCAACGGGAAACCACCTTGATTATAGTTATTTCTCCAGGAAATCAACGTGAAGAGGAACCAAATGTTTGCTCTAGTTCTAAATAGCCCTTTAGCGCACAAGAGGTGTGAAGAGTCTCCCGGCTCAAAGAAATGAAATCTCAATTAATAATTGAATCTTACACGGAATGTAAGAAGTCTGTACCATGCTGGAAAACTAGACAACCTTTACCAGGAAATACAAAAACTTAAATGCATAAATGTATTAAATATTAGCACCAACTTTACATCGATATAAAATAGAATTTTGCTCATAAATGAAGAGGAAACCCCTAGATCTAAACGTAATTCAAATCTATGTCCCAACGGCAGATAAAGAAATATGACGAAGAAGTTGACAATATTTTAAATGTGCTGAAGTCATTGAAAAACAACCAAATTACGATCAAAATGGGAGACCTCAATGCCAAAATAGGTCACGGCAAAAGAGGTGATCTAGTTGGAAACTATGAATTTTGCCAAAATACCGAAATGATCATAACCAACAGATTGTTTAAACTACCGTAGATTATATACCGGGTAAGTTTTTTTAGATGTTCTCAATAGGTATCTCGGAAACTATAAGACATAGAAAACTGTTAAATAGGGAAAGAAGTGTAGATTTGCGAAACGAATAAAATTCCACCTTCAAAGTTTTCAAAAAAGTCAAGGGTAAGTACATATTTGGAAAAAAGTAAAATGAGTCATTTTTTTCAAATCAATATATCTTGGTTCTTATAACAGATAGAAAAACTGTAAATAACAAAGTTTTAGATAATTTTAAGCAGATTGATAAAATATCATTCGATAGATTATATTTTTCTCTTGAATTCAATATCACATATGACATAGTTATTTCTAAAAATAAGTGAGTTATAGTCATTTTAAGTTTTATTATAAATAATCAAATTGTTAGCTATTAAATAGATCAAACCAAAACAATTGCAGTTGTTTATAATAATTGATTATTATTATTCATCTATGGTAAAGTGAATTCAGATCTTACGAGTCTCCTTGTTATAACAGCAAAGCAATTTAAAATCTTTTGGTTATCATTTATTAATTGATTTTCAAGCATTAATTCCATGGTTGTGATTCTGATCTGATTTTCAATTCCGAGCACAGTTTATGCAATTTGTTGTTTGTGGCTTTACTTCCATAATATATTTTTCTTGACCTGTTTTTCGTTTTAGAGCAGATAGCTAAAAGTTTGGTTAATATATTATTTTGTTCCATTGGGGATTCTAGAAAAAGTCATAGTATGACTATTTTATTTTTGGTTGCCTTCATCTTCAGATAATTAGACTACGTTACCGGTATTAGAAGTCGCGTAAATTCTTAACTTATTTTCTACATCAACACTAAATGTGGGACTCATTTAACTCAATTCACTTTGTTTTTTCTTTTAGTTTTCATCGTGGTAGAACTATTATGTGTGTTGGCGGTGATATTTATTGGGAAATTATCATTATGGTAGACAAATTCTGAAATTTTTCTTGAAAGTTTAGGGGCTGATTAAGCAAAGCTTACATTCATTGCAGAAAAAGTCTCCATTTTGAATTTAAGCATGTTGTTATTATTTATGTGCTTACATAAGCGCATTAAAGTAACCTTTGCGTAAGATGAATCCACAGAGTTGTGCAACTATATTTTTAACAGAGGCTGACAGGGTTTACTTATTTGGCAAATATACAGGGTTATTCACGCTATACGGCACGGAATATTGTGGCCAAAATACGTGACTTTCAAAAAATTTCACTTTGGGGATATATGGGGGTCTATTAGGGCCACTTTTTAAAATTACTTTCATAATATACATGGTGTCCCAAAAACCCTAAAAGTATCAAAGTTGTGTTTTTTTAAATGAAACACCCTGTATTTTATTGCATTTTTGGATCCTTTGATCAAAATAAGTGTGTGTTTTAATAAGATTTTTATTATCTAAAACTTAAGGTTTTTGAAATAATTTGAATTTTGTAAAAATTTAACCTAATTTTCATGTTTCAAATACTTAAAAAGTAATTAAGTTATGCATACCAAATTTTCACTGAAACGTAACAATAGATCATATTTTATTTTCCAAGTATAATAAACTTGACATCTTATGCTGGGTGTAAAAAAATTGAAATTAAACAAATGAGAACTTTAAATGGCCATAACTTCAATTATTTAAATGGAACACCATATTTTTTAATTTGGCAGCAAATGCACTTTTTAATTACCTATCTTATGGTATTTATATTTTAAGTGTTAAGTCTTTTCGTTTTTACAGAAAATGCAAAAATATTGTTTATTGCACCGTTTTAGTACTTTTTAAGTAAACATTTTTTTGTATCTAGTTTTCTATCGTATTTAAAAACGTCAGATAATTAATTTAGTCTGTTACTTTAGTTTAAAAAGCCTGTCTTTTGTTATAGTTGTGTTATTTTGCGTTTTTGTGTTAGATCGTTAGTAATCGTTATTGTTTGAACATCGTTGTTGTATTTCATAGTAAAAAAGATACATTAAAATTTTTACTTAAAAGTACTAAAACGGTGCAATAAACAATATTTTGGCGTTTTCTGTAAAAACGAGAAGACTTAACATTTAAGATATAAATACCATTCGATAGGTAATTAAAACGTGCATTTGCTGATAAATTAATAAATATGGCGTTCCATTTAAATAAATGAAGTTATAGCCATTTAAAGTTCTCATTTGTTTAATTCCATTTTTTTTACACCCGGTATAAGATGTCAAATTTATTATACTTGGAAAATAAAATATGATCTATTGTTACATTTCAGTGTAAATTTGGTATTCATAACTTAATTACTTTTTAAGTATTTGAAACATGAAAATTAGGTTAAATTTTTACAAAATTCAAATTATTTCAAAAACCTTAAGGTTTAGGTAATAAAAACCTTATTAAAACACACACTTATTTTGATCGAAGGATCCAAAAATGCAATAAAATACAGGGTGTTTCATTAAAAAAACACAACTTTGATACTTTTAGGGTTTTTGGGACACCCTGTATATTATGAAAGTAATTTTAAAAAGTAGCCCTAATAGACCCCCATATATCCCCAAAGTGAAACTTTTTGAAAGTCACGTATTTTGACCACAATATTCCGTGCCGTATAGCGTGAATAACCCTGTATATTGCATGTAGTGAGTTGTATTAAATATATTACCATGATCATGAATTACATCGTATATGCTAGTCTGGATACATATCTTTTTATGCAATTATTTCCTATTGGTCTAAAATTTAAGTTTAGTAAGTTTTAAATTAAATTACACTTGGTTTGTTTCACTATATTTCTCTATTTACTGAACTAGTTTTGCTTTTTAAGGCATTACAAGGGTGAGTTACAGAAGAAACACACTGTTGATAATGATGTTTCACCAAATGATATATTAAATTCAAATATTTGCGTTTTCTGAAGGCACAGACACATTAGATTGTACTGCACAAATAACTGTTTCATTTATGTTATAATTCTACTGAAATAAACTTTTAACTCTTCTAGAGTATTAGAAGTTCAAATCTCTTTCTAAAAACTGAAAAACCGATGTATCAAAAAATTAATTGACCTTTCTGATACATTTTAGATTTTGTTCTGTTTTCTTTCTTTAAATGACATTCCCATTTCGGTTCATTATTTTTCACTTTTCGAAAATAATTAACTCGTACCAAGAAAAAACATTTCCTTTTAAAAACCTTCTTTCTTTTTGCCTGCCTTTTCAAAGCGATTAATATTTTATATAGTAAGAATCTAATTAATTCATTAATAACTTTTATTTTTATTGTGTCTATTACTCTTGGTGCGGTTCATAAACTTAGAATTTGCTGATTGGGTAAGTAGTAGAAATAGTTCTTTTAAAGAAAAATGAAGATATAAACACGGAGCACAAATAAAGAAATGAATTTTAAATGAAACTTGCAATAGAAAGTACTACTACGTATAAAGCCGAATATATTATTATTAGTTTTCCTGGAAGGAATTTAAAAACGCAATGTATAAAATTGGTACAAAACGCTTATGAGGGGGAGAAGAAATTATGGTAGGATTTTTTTCTATTAGAAGCAAGAAAGAAAGGTATAAAACGTGTTGCAGGAGACTTTGAGATAATACTTAAAACATATTTTTAGAAAAATAGGACCGACTCAGAACAAGAATAAGAAAACATACCAGATAACCTTATTAAAGCTGGTATATGAAACATATTGGACTATCGGATCATAAGGGTATTTAATTTTACTTTTTGGTTGATCAAAAATCAGTTGGTAACCCATCTTTTGAATTTATACGTCCTACCACTAGTTATTTTAAGTTCATTATATTTCAGTGGTTGGATAAGAAGTCGTAGAGTTTTATTGATGAAATAAGCAGCGCAAATAAATCACTTTTATCAACATTCATACGACATCTTCATCTTCTCCAATGAAGAACAACTCTGCAAATCTAGACCAAAACAGCTAAAATAATAATAATAATAATAATAATAATAACAATAATAATAATTCATTTCCCAATAGAAAACATCTAATTACAGGGAAAAGTTATCTTAAAAGTACAAAAAAGCGCAACATGATATAATTAATCATTAATATATATAAATAAACAAAAATTAATAATAATACCTTTGAAAAATAGAAATAATGAGCAACAATACATAAAATGCAAATAATAAGTTTTCTATAACAAATTAAAAATAGATTAGGATCATCTATAACACTATGAAAAATTTGGTACAAAATATCGTTGATATTATTTTGCGTTTCGAAGCTAATGATTTTAATATTAGGTAATTTCAAATTAAAACACTTAAAACACATTAAAACGTTTAGTTTCATATTATAATATTCAGTATATAACTATGTTCCAATCACATCTCATAATTTTTGTAATTCCTTTGAGAATGGTTACAAAATATGTGTTATTTATAAGTTATTTTTGTAATTCCTTTGAGAATGGTCGTCATTGACCGAAACACGTGTCAGGAAACTGAATATTACAATATGAAACTAAACAAGTGTTTTAATTTGAAATTACCTAATATTATAATTTCGTTTCATCAAGAGTGCAGTGAAGAAAGTATATAATGATTTTAAATTAAACATAGACAACATATGGAAATATGTAACAGATTCAGCCGGGTAATATGAATAGATATTAAAATAAAGAAATATAAGACAAATATTTTGAATTGCTCTATAGATTTAATATGTACACCTTATGAATTAGTATTCTAATTTTGGACGAACGCACGATATATACAGGGTGACTGACGAAAAACCTTTGGTGCTGTATCTCGCTTATTTTTTATCCGATTTGAATAAATAAAACATCAAATTAAATGATTTTTAAAAGACTTTAATATGAACTGTACTGATATTTTTTCTTGCATCCAGTTTTTGACAAAAGACGATCAACTTTTTTTTTCAAATTGCACTGTATATGTATATATTTTGTACTGATCCGCAAGGAGATTTTTTTCTGAATCTAAATTTGTAAACGATTTTATCCATTCATCAAACCAAAGTCGAGAAATTGAGGATTAAAAAAAATTAAAAATCAAATACCCATAGTAAACAATATACAGAGCCTATTCCAAATGTCATTGGTACAATACTGCAATGATTTTTAATAATTTCATAATAAAAATGTTGCAAGATTTCAAAAACTGAAAAACGATTTCTGTAGAAGCACAAAATTCTAGTACAGTGTTTGAAATATTGCAACATTTTAATTATGAAATAATTAAAAATCGTTGCAGTATTGGATCAATGGCTGTCACTGTCACTTTTGACATTTAAAATAGGGTCTGTATATTGTTTACAATGGATACTTGACTTTTTATTTATTTTTTTAATCCTCAATTTCTCGACTTAAGTTTGATGTATGGATAAATTTGTCTACAATTTTATATTCAGAAAAAAAATCTCCTTGCGAATCAATAAAAATATATATACAGTGCAATTTTTAAAAAAAATGTTGATCGTATTTTGTCAAAAACTGGGTGCGAGAAAAAATAACAGTTCAGATCCTATTAAAGTCTTTTAAAAATGGTTTAATTTGATGTTTTATTTATTAAAATCGGATAAAAAATAAGCGAGATACAGCACCAAAGGTTTTTCGTCAGTCACCCTGTATAACGATATAATTACATTAATATCCTTAGATGGTTCACTTAGACGAAATATAAAACATTTTCATCGAATCTCTAATTATTTTGCTATAGTGTGGAATGAAAGACGATTCTTCGTTAAACAATACACCAAAATCCCCAATGCTGTCAATATTATTTAAAAAGGTGTTGTCTAAGGTATAATTAAAACGAATAGTTTCTACCGTGCAGAAATACATTTACACTTTGAAATATTTAACTTTAAGTTATTTGCTTTACTCCAGTTTTCTATTTGTAATAAATCATTTTGTAAAAACAATAAAATCATCATCAGACCGAATGCATCTGTAAATTTCAGCATATATAAGAATTGGGACTGTATATTAACCAAATGGTCATTAATAAACATTATGAACATTATGGGCATCTAAATTTTAGTCTTGGGGGACACCACTTGTGGGACAAAATTTATTAGACCTATTGTTCAGATATTCCACATATTGACACCTCTCCGACAGATAAGATGTTATTAGATTAATCATGTTATCCCTAAATTTCTATTAACTTGTGTAAAAGAACCGTGTGTTTAAAAGAGTCAAAGGCCTTGCTGAAATCTGTGTATATTACATCGACTTGTCTTGATCGAGATAACGAGATACAATTTCTGTAAAATTTACCAAGTTACTAGCGGTGGACCTGTTCTTCATAAGGCCATATTGTTTTGTTGATATTTGTGATTTTACACTAGAGTAAATCTTATTAGCAAGTATAGTTTAGTATAATTTTGGCGAAGTTTTTTATTATAAAAATTGGACGGTAATTAGTGATGATCTGTTTATTGCCTGACTTTAGAACAGGAGTAATTCCTGCAGTTGTCCAAATATTTGAAAAATCCTGTGTTTTGAGTTTTAAAATAAAAATATGACTAAGTAGTTTTAATAAAAATATGAAAAACAATCTCGCACCAAGAATGAAGAAATTTTATCACTACCATATGTTAAGTTGTTACTAAGTTTGCCGCCATCAATATATCAATGTCATTTATAATGTCAATATTAATAGTTTCACTTTGGTTGAATACCAAATCATTTATAGAAGATGTTGAGGACTATAAACGGAAGAGAAATATTTGACAAAATTCTCAATTATCTCGGAACAATTATAAATAGTTGTGTCTTCAAAATCCATTAAGCCAGGGATTCGTGATTGGAAATTTTACGAGTTTATATAATTCCAAACATTTTAGGGTTCATTTCGTATTGACTGTTCAGCAAGTAGAATCAGGTTTTCTTGGTCCCTCTTAAGAGTGTTTCAATTTTTCTATGCACAGGTTTTCACTCGATTTTTTTTATAAATATTATGTTTATGTTTTTTGTGTAACCTTTGAAAATCTTCCTTTATTATAATTAGCTTTATGGTTTCATAGCTAAACCAACAGTTATATTTTCACAAATTTGACTTACGTGTTAGTAATTAAATCAAACGTAAAGTAAAGTACTACACATGATGTGTCCGTATTAGTACTACAAGTAACATTTGTTCAATCACAATTAAGTATTTTTTCATAGAGCAAATTAAAATTTTCTTTACTAGAATTATATTTGAGACCTTTTCGATTAACGTTCATATTAACAAAAGATTTAAAGACAATTTCAATCGAAAATGTCAGAGGTAGATGATGAAGATCAACTTTTGTGATCAATTCAGAATGAAATGTGCAATATTATTTGTGTTTAAGTCCAAAATTCTATTATTAACATTGACGTTATTTTTATTTTGAATTAAATTATTACGAAAATGGAATAATTCCCATCTCTAAAATATAAGAAACAATTCGGCCTTAATAGCAGAAGCTTATAATAAAACCCACGGCTCCAAACTAACGCCAATAAAGAATTAGAATCGACTTCATTATAGGAACGCACAAAAATACAAGTTACAAAAATATGAGGATCACATTAAAATTCAGCCTCCAAACCAAAACCCGTGTGGAAGGTTTTTAACTCTAGTAGTGGAAAGGAACATAAGTTGTGATATATCTGCAATGGAATTTAACCAGTTCTTCTCCAATATTCCTACTGATGTCATAAGCTCTTTGCCTAAATCTAATATAGATCCTATAACTTTAATGTGTAGCCATTCCCCAAAATTTGGAACGTATTTTGAATTAACAGAAATTTCATTTAGAGTAGTGATTAAAACTATAAATAGTTTAAGGCCTGCAAAAAGCAGAGGCATCTATAGAATTCGATATGACAATAATCCCACCACTAATACAATTGGATTAAGAATCAAACTTTCCCTAGCTGACTAAAATAGTAATATCTGATCATAATAATGGTATGAAAGTTACGGACCGATTTCACTGTTGCCTTTCATAGCCTAAATTTTTGAAAAGATTACAAATGCTGCTAACAGAATACTTGTAAATGAATTGCCGCAAGGATCGATTCTTAGGCCTTTATTGTTTTTAATATACATAAATCTCTCTCTTCAGCATAGTTCAAAATGCAAATATTATATTATATGCGGATGATACTATGCTAATTAACAAGTCTAAAGATCTAGATTGTTACTGCATCTAGATTTTTAGACTTGCTAATTAGAAAGCTTTACATATGGAGGCAGGGGAAATGGTTTGCCCATACTCGCCTAAATATAAACGATAACAAAACTACAGTTAGATTGTTCTCTCTAAGATGTGCCAGAAGTGAATTAGAAACGACAACATTTCTCGGAATCCATCGATTTGTCATGGTTGTCACATGGTGACGCAATTATCAGGAAATTATGTTCATTGACATTTGCTAGACATTCCCTACCAAAAAAGGTCACAAAAGAAGTTCTGCAAGTAGCATACTATTGCCTAATGTAGGCCATTCTGTTATCAGCCACAAGACTTTTGGTCAGCAGCGAAGAGTACTTAGAATTATGTGTGATTACTCCGAGTACTGTTGGGCGGCTTTCATGGATATACAAATGCAGATGTGCACTGCAAAATATGGTCCATCGTTAAAAAAGTCAATTTGAATCAATATATGCAAAAGCCACCAACAAAGTCCAATATGTATAGGAAAATCATCAGGAAGAAGTGACGTTGTATGTGATACGGGTACAACAAATAGTTTCTAAGAATTTTAACAGTCAATTTTTTGAGTAGAAGTACCTGGATCATTTTCTATCATGCCTAGCACATTCTTTTCCACGGTCATTCTTACTGCCATTAGCCTTACTGGAGATTCTTGAACTTATTATACATAACATAGCCTTTTACAAAAAATTATATAAAGTATAATGTAAAGTAAGACGTTGATGACTATTCCTCTTTTTCTATCATCAACTTTACAGTCAGGAAATCGTAATATATGTTACAACCGCCTAGCTTGTAATGAATTTCCATCAGCAAGTCTATAAAATGCATCTTTGCATTCATGATAAAGGACTTCACTAACAAAAGTTTATCTGTTTAAAACATAATATAAACGTAAATCAGCCAAACGTCACTCAGTCTCAACAAATTCATCAGATTTCAAATGATCAATCATTAGACATATTCAAATTAAATTGGCGTTTTAACTGTATTTATTCTCGATGTTTTTCTATTCACTAAGATTGGCGAAACATTTGTTGCAAAAAGCAAAAGCCTTAATAGTTTAAAGTTCGATTTTTTACAATGATCTTGTTGTGGAAAAAAGGAATAGATAGTTTAACCCTACTATCTATTTCTTTTCTTTATCAACAAAGTCATTATTTAGCAAATTTTTGTTGGCAAAAGTATGAAGATTTCGTACAAAATAAATAAAAAATTTTCTTTTTGTCTTTCATCATCAATAGAACTGTAAATCTTAATCATAAACTCAATTAAATTCGATGTATTATTAGAATCTACGATTGAACAAATCAAACCGCCTATAGAATTAGTTACAAACTATAGGCTTTATAAATAACATATTATTTAATCCATACGCAAATTATAAATAATTTACTTCACACTAATAACTAATCTAACCATACTTTATGATCAATAAAGTATAGATGCGAGGACACTAAATTATTGAAACGATAGCGGAATGGTTTCGCCAAAAGGAAAACTCGAAGATAAGCGGCATTGGCAATTAATGGAAACATGCACGAAATGATGTAACTAGTGTGGAATAGATGAACGGATCGTGCAATTTAATATTCATACAGGAGTTAATTAAAAACAATAGCGGTACCCGTTTCAATTAACATTTAAAGCGATGCCTCTTGCGCAACAGAATTTATCGCCATTAAATTAAATGTTAAATAATATTCGAAAATATACGCATAACTCAAGGTGAAAGAATAAATGATAATACATATAGGATTTAAAGGAAGTGTTCTAACCTTGCTCTAATTTAAATTGGCGCCTCCGCCATATTTACATTTTGTGTCCAAAAATATACGTGTTTGGATGCTCATTCCCTGTTCCAAGCTGCAAAAGATCATGAAGGTTTTGCTGAGATAGTTTTCAACCTTCATTCGATGAAGACTACTACAAGAGAAAATAGTGGGTAATTACGGGAAAGTATTTCATTTTAATGTTATAAATATTTAAGTACCTTATAAACAATCTATTATTATTGTTTAAAAACTTGTTTAACTCTTCATTCATTAAAATAATTTACGATCCCGTTGATATCTTTTCATGATGTTTTTCCACATACAAAATTTTGTACAGATATATATGTTTAAACTTATTTGTGTTTGTGTGTATCTGTTCATAAAAAAAAGCATTTCCAGAGACTTTGATATTTAAATATTAATTTAAAAATATAAAACTTTTCGTAATTCAACAAGATAAGTTAATTAAAATTACAAGAACAAATCACTTATGAAAACAGTAATTTATCTAGCTACTACGGAAATAGATATAACGTTACCAAAAATTAAGGATTTGTTCATTGTTTCTGTGTAAACCAGAAGATACACATCATAATTATTGTACTAATTGCAAGGTTTAAATTTTATAATTACGTTGTGGATAGAAGAAATATGAATAAATAGTTATTTTTAGAAATAAGTATCATAATACATAATGTAATTTTAATTAACTGATTAACAAGGCATTTAGTTGAAAATTTATTTTATAGTGTTGCGAAGCAATTGTAGTGAGAAAATTTTGAAAATCAACCGTAGATATGTAATTTTAATTTTTTTCGACTATTCACCCACGATTATTTTGCCTGGCTTCTTTTAGAAATAAATACTATGATCTGAGAAAATGATTAATTTCCATCTTAATCTTTTACACAATGAGGTGTCCACACTTTATCACACCTACAACTGTTGCTTGTTTATTAAGTTATTAACTCGTAGCGTATCATTCATTTTCAGTCGGCGAAATATAATAACGCATTGCACATTCCCCAGTTCCGCCTCTATCAAATCCACAGAAAACTGTACTTAGCGAGGCCGAGATTTATTAGATGAGCAATTACTGTTCCTGTATATGGACAGAGCTTATTACTCCAATACAGATCCATATCTGTGCCTGTACGTGTGCTCCCGCTCGAGCCAACCGATTTTTCTGGAAGCTTCATAAAAGAATCGAAATTCCATTAAGTTATTGCACAACGGAACGTATAAATCATGCCGTATTTCTCTAAAAAATTTACACACCTATATCCTAGTTCGAATCAAAGATAAGACAGATATTCTAACAGTATGCAATTTATTCGTAACTGTTCTTACGGAAAATAATTATTACATTTATTTTTTTACAGTATTAATTGGGTTATTTCATTGTTTAATAAAAATTTAATTTATTTTTAAAATTACCAATTTGACGTATATCATATTGTAAAAACAATTTAAAGGGTCAATAAACTCCTATCATATCAGAAAAATAGTTAATCGTTGATCGCAAAACTATGATGATGTGGGTTTAATAATCTATACTTCGAATTTTCTTGTAAATCAAGTGATTTCCTCAGAAAGATTGTTTTTTATTAAAGTTGTTTATAGTATTACTCTTTATAATTATTTAATACTGTTAACGAAGAGGCTTCTGCTTTGTTATACATTATTCTTCACAAATAAAGAACGTTTTAACTTTGTATAGCACTGACTTTATTAAGTGTCTATAGTTTCAACCATTTTAACTAGAACTTCTAGTTTGGTGACAAGTTAAAATTCTTGAAACTAAAGTCACTTAATAAAGTCAGTGTTATACAAACAAAGTTAAAAAGTTTTGTAATACTTAAAAAGTTTAGCTTATAAACAGTTAATACTAAAAAAGGATTTGAGAATAATCTTAGTTAAAAAAAGTTTCTTAGGGTGGTTCTTTCACTAACTCAGAAATTAGTAGAATGAATTCTGAGATTTGAGCAAAACCGGATTGCAACATATTTAAAGTAGCTTGTTGTTTTTAACTGAGAGATCTAAGATGCTAAACTTTCGAATTGAATTATGTTTTTTTGATATTAGACATGGGGTTTATAGAAATGCAAAATAGTCTACATATGTATTTATAGGTGTAATATTTGCATTTGGATACTAGAGTTTTGAAAGATTTAATGCGTCATCTGGAATACAGGGCTTGGTGGAGTTGAGATAAGTTTAAAGGGAATATTTCACTATTTAAAGAGTGTTGCATTAAAATATGTAAATTAATCTGAAAAACTAGGAATAATTTAGAGAGAATTTGGTAGATTCTAATTTGACAGAACGATTAGAAAGAAAAAATTCTACATAAAAATAATTAGATAATTTGATGAAGAGTAAATATTTATGTAGGAGTTCAATCTACCAAACCATGTAAAAGGCTTCTAAAATCTAGAAAAAATTATAGGTATTCGTTGTTGTTTATTAAAAGTAAGGTTAGAAACAGGAAGTATAATTAGGAGGTTTTCTATTAGAAGAAATTCTAAAATTAGGAATACTGTAATAAAATAGAAGCTATAAATATTTAAGGATTCATTTTAGGTTAGGGAATAAATGTATGCCTCATATTGGGTCGTATAAAAAGTTGTTTCGTACATATTTGAACAAACATTTTTTTATTTAAAATCTATTTTAATCAAGTACATATTGACCATTACTATGTTTGACCTTTTGCTCTTTAACTGGTAATTTCATAATTCCATTGGTGTATAACTCCTGTGGTGGCGAAAAACTTTACCAAATGATTTTTAGCGGCGCTTCGGTCGGCCAATTTCTTACCATCAAAGGAGTTTTGCAGAGATCGAAACAGATGATAGTCAGATGGTTCGAGATCCAGGCTGTACGGTGGATGCATTAAAACTTCCCAACCAAGTTCTGAGTCATCAAAGATGTGTGTGGCCTTGCATTACCATGATGAAAGACAACTCCCTTTATGTTGGCCAATTCTGGCCTTTTTTCTTTAATTGCTTCATTCAAACGGTCGAGGTGCATAGTACATAACCGAATTGATAGTTTCGCCAGGTTGCAACAGCTTATAATAGACAATTCCCTTCTAGTCACACCAAACACTCAAAAGAAGCTTTTTGTCGTCAATTCAGGCTTTGAAGTTATTTGCGGAGGGCCGCCAACCTTTAACCACGATCTCTTGCGTTGAATGTTTTCATATTATACCCATTTTTCAGCATCAGTAATCATTCGTTTCAAAAATGGGTCGATTTCTTTTCGTTTCAACAACATATTACATGAGAAAGTATGAGAAAGTAGATCCTTTTTATCTACATATTGTAGGAGATCTTTGAAGGGATTAAAGTAAAGAGAATCAGGAATGTAAATGTCGAAGCAAAAAAAATTGCAGAGTGGTAAAGATAGAGTCCTAGGGGTAGACATTTTTTAGGAGTAAAAGGAGATAAAGAGTTATTGATTTTAATTTTTGAAGGTTTATAAAACAAAATCCGTTGGTTTTTAGTTACAGAAGTCGCAGGGATACCTTGGTTTGAAGATGATTACTCCACTTTTAGTTTAGGGTCTAGAATAACCCCTAGATAGTTTACCTGTGAAACCAGGGTTAGTGTGGTGGTCAAGTAACTACTTAAAAATCTAAAACGGTAATGATAAGACAAAGGG
This sequence comes from Ontholestes murinus, assembly GCA_963969525.1. NCBI lineage: Eukaryota > Metazoa > Arthropoda > Insecta > Coleoptera > Staphylinidae > Ontholestes > Ontholestes murinus. Next base: position 84,130,174 of record OZ018387.1, read on the forward strand.
TAGCTAAAAGTTGTGAAAGAAATTAAAATTAATATTTAGGAACGCTGTTAGAAATGAAAGAAAGGATTTTGTTTTCAAGTAGAAAATTATTTTAGTTGAATATTGAGATTGAAAGTAGGTTTTACTTAGAGATGCATATTATTATGTCTATATATTCATTTCTAGTTGATTAAAATTCGTTAATTTCTGCTTTCCTCTCAAATAAAAAAAAGGTTTGAATTTAAAAGAAGTATAAAGACAGACCATATTAATTCTATTCACTCTAGGACATAGGACTGTTACCCTTCAGTTTTGGAATGCCTGATAAATCAAATATTTTCAAATTAATCACAGTTATTTCTACCCAAAAAGACTATTTTAATAGATTAACAGAGAGCATAATATAGCGACAAGACAAACATAAATAAATAAAAGTAATCATGAAAACCAATTTTTTGAGCGTTTTTACACCACAGTTTTACATTCTTAAAATGTAAAAACTACCAACTAACAGTTAAAACAACTAGTCCTAGTACTAAAGCACTATCAAGCATTGCATTACATGAATGTTAGTTGTAGTTACATGTCTGAAATTACATTTAGCACAATTGAACACTTTTGTGGTATCATCGTTTTCCAGATACGTGTTTAGTTGTATCACAGCTCTTCAGTGCAGCTGTCATAACTTCGGTGTTCGATTTTCAAGGCTAGTTCACATATAATAAATTCTTTATCAACCTAAATACACAACTTATTCTTGATATCCTTAATTTCATTTGTCAGAACCAATATTTGTTTTAAGAATTAATTGAAAATAAAAAATATCAGAACCCTCTCTCTATTCCTAATATCCAGCTATCATCCTATCTCTCTACTCTTCATTATAGGACAACTATATAACTCCTCAAAAAATATATAGTGTACTGTACCTCTAACCTCATTCCGAATTACCAATTTAGCATTCTTCTGAAATGATGTACTACTCTCCATTTGCCATCTTAACCTCAAGGATCGAAACAACACACATCAAAGAAAAGTCACCAGCCATTCTATTATTTTATATACAAAAAGCTATCGTCTCTGCCTGACACCGAGATTTATTATAGAAATGTTCCCTCTTTAAAATTTTTATTCATATTATTTTAATCATTTAAAAATTCCTTACAAATAAACCCCTTATATATTGGATTGGTCGGGCTGACATTTTGTGAATCTCCATTGTAAATTTTATGAAATAGAACATTTGAGTTACACAAATGTATTGTTGAACAATTGTTTATCTAGCAAAACAATTGTTCCAGTATCTTCAAAAATAAATATTTCTTTCGATTCTAACAGCGTTCCTAAATATTAATTTTAATTCCTTTCACAACTTTTAGTTTCCTTTCTCTTATCATTACTGTTTCAGATTTTTAAGTAGTTACTTGGCCACCACACTAAGGTAAAGTATCTACGGGTTATCTTAGACCCTAAACTAAAGCTAATTAATCATCTTGAAACTAAGCAACAGAAGGCGAGCAAGACGTTCTGGCAGTGTCGGATTGTTGTTAAGAGGTCATGGAGATTATCACCTAGAATCACTAAGTGGTTGTACACTGTACGCCGTTGTAAAACCGGCCATAATATATGTAGCAATTTTATGGTAGTCTAGGGTTAAACTAAAAACTTCAACAAGTAAACTACAGCACATTAACGTCTAGCAACCTCAATAATAAAAGTGTTCTTTATTTACACATACAGAAGGTGACCCTAAGCGCAGCCCTAAGAGATAATGGCCTGTGGTGTCTAAAGGTGGACCGGACTAGACATGGGACGATCCTTGTAATAGCTGCTCAGCGGGACGCTCTTCTAGGAAAATATCAGAACCATGCTACCCCGACTTACCTTTTCGAAAAACACTACACGTCTCAAACGCTGAGGCTCTTAAAGCTAATATACATGTTCACGAATTAGTGCACAAAACAAGATAGAGACAGGTACAGGCTATATTTTGCCGAACTGAATCTGGAACTGAATAAATCCTTGGTGGAAGACTCTACAATCATCCAGGCGGAACTCACAGGAATACTTGCTAGTGCTCAAAAAATAACTATCCCCAGTTCAGGAAACATCTGCATCCACACAGACAGTAAAACAATTCTTGCTATCTTACTACATCCCAAGGTCTCATCAAGACTGGCAAATGAATGTATTATATCACTGAAGACGGCATATGTAGTTAGCAGAATTGCCTTATCCTCAATCAATGCACACGCAAACACGAGAAGAAATAGTAGGGCGAATGCTCTAGCCCTATTTTCATGACCGTTATTATAAATTTCCTACACTCTTATTTTTTATGCCTGTTTTTTATATGTAATTTTTGCCTATGTTTATTAACCTTTAAGCAACTTAGATTACTCAAAGTCAAGTTTCATAACTGGGTTGCCTGGTTCTTTATTTAAGGGCTCTTCTTGGTTACTACTACTATATCCGCCTTACTTCTATACTTGCAAATCTCTTTACTATTTATACTACACACTACCCACTATACCAGAAGCTCTCCAATATACAGTGAAGTGGAAATAACTCCTAAATAATTTTATTGTGAAAGACTTAATTTTTTAACAATTTCTAAAATAATAATAGAAAATACGAAAGTAGCCATTTGTTTTACAATATGAAACAAAAAATTGCCAAATGTTCTACGTTGACATTTAAAGATTTTTCGAGCCGAGAGTTTTGCATAACCCTTCTCAGCAATCTCGTCGCTGGGATTGTCCTAGGTGGTTCAATTTGGAACACTTTTGTTTTCAGCTATCCCCATAAAAAGAAGTCGGGGACTGTTTTTAATGCCATTGTAAATCCATAATCCATTTGTATATAAATACCGCACGTTATGTAGTTTAGGTTACTTTCGGTTTAAAATGATACGTGAATGTATTGAAACCATTGGTCACCATATAATTATACAAAACAAAGTAAGTATTGTGTTTAATTTGTGGTTAAAACTAATATGTGGAAAAATATTAAAAAAAATCTATCTTAATAAGGCAGATAAGTAATGATTACTGAAGCCACCCAACCCTTATGATTCATTTACAAAAATTCTTTGGAATTTTTTTATAACCCCAAATTTAAATTAACTGACTTTCATTTTATATTTCAGATCACCTATTTATGAGCTAATTGTTGAGTTCTAGGAATTCAATAAATCTTAACAATTAATTTAAGGTTACCAGAAATTTATATTTTATAAAAAAAGCATACACACGTGAAAAAATGTCAATAATTTGTAAAAAGAAAGTACTAACAGCCTTACTTTTTTAAATTTACTCTAGGTTTAAACTAGAAAAGGTGTAATGTTTTATAGTGTTCCAAAAATTAGGGAAATATCAAAAGATACACAAATTCATCAACATCTATATTAACTTTGAAAATATTTACAACCTAAAGGACTTCAATATATTCTATAAATTTGTAGTTAATATACACATTCTCCTGTACTGCAGCTTTTAGCCTAGATTTAACAATCGTGAAAACTTCAGCATTGTTAATGAACAACGGTTTAAGCAGTGTATTGTTCTTTAAACCCCATCATTACTAATATCTTTACAAAGTGGCGCAAAAGTAATGTCATAGTTTGAATTGACTGCCATTTTGTTACAAATGAAAGAAAACAAGCTCTGGTTTCATCAAAAGTTTATTTGAAAGTGTATTATTATTCATTAAATTACTTGGAAAATATTATATCGCTCAAATGGCCACCACCCGTGTTGATGAATAATTTCGGTAATTTTACTGCATTTAGAATTGTTGCTTGCAAGACATTTGCCTCTAAATTGGCGATTTCTTCGTCAATGTTAGCTTCCAAGTTTTCATAGGTTCTTGGTTTGTTGTGAGAAATGCGAGATTTTAAAAAGCCCTGAAGGAAGAAATCTGGTACAATTAAATCTGGTGATCTAGTCGGCCAGTCGAAATCTCCAAAACGGGATATCACTCGACCTGGAAATTGGTGTCTTAAAATCTCTATAGTTACCCGAGCTGTGTGAGCGGTTGTTCCGTCTTGTTGAAACCAACAATGATCGAGACCCAATGCAGCAACTTGCGGCAAAAAACTCGTTTAGCATCTTCCAGTAACGCTCGCCATTTACGGTTACGACGGTGCCATCGGCGTCTTCAAAAAAGTAAGGACTAATCACTGTTTCACTGCAAATGCCGCATTAAACAGTCACATTAAGGGGATGCAATGGATTTTCTTGCATTACATGTGGATTATATGTGCCCCAGAAACGCAAATTTTGTTTGTTAATATAACCATTTAAGTGGAAATGGGCTTAATCGCTCATTATGATTTTTTATACGAAGTTACCATGTGTATCGCTTCAGGGATTGTTCACAACTAATTCACTATAAATCAAAGTACACTGACATTTGCCGCCATCTGCAACATTGACGGCCAATTTAAACTATGACATTACTTTTGCGCCACCGTGTATAAATAGAAGAAATAAATTCAAAGTCAAACATGACAATGAATATTCTTAATACTAAATGAATTGTAAATCTACGTTACGGTTTTATTAGTATTTTTATTAGCACTGTAAATCTTTAGTCACTTCTAGATATTTGCGGATTTTATTTTAGATTTTAGTATTCTGAATCTTAACGTTTGGGATTGCTTAGATGGGTTTTGTCAGGCGATTTGATACATTTCAGTGACTATCAAATATGGCCTTCTATCTACTAATATTTGTATTTATATTTATACGTAGATGTGCTATGGGGACCTTTGCACGAGGTTTTTCACATGTTTTGTCTATTTTTCAAGGAAATATCCTTCCAGTACAAATAACTTTTTCTAACGTTATTCTCCCGAGCCATGTTATTACGTTGGAAAAAGAAAGAAGTACCATGAGCCAAGTCGGGCGAGTACGGTGGGTGTAGCAGCAAATAGGTATGCAGTTTATGCAATTTAGGTACAATGGTGAAACAGCTCCTTTTTTAAGCAAACGGTGCCGAGTCTTCTTCAATTTTGTATCAAATCGGTCTAATAATTAGTACTGCACTGTGATTGTCCTTTCTTTCTACAAAAAAACCGACGAAAATTTCGATCCCTCAAAGGAGGGCTGGGAATGTTTCCGGCCTTACGTAACAAAGACCACTCTAGGTTAATTTATGGAAAATGGATGAATGGAACTCACACTAACCTGTATAATCTCTGCTCCGCATCCAACATAAGCCCTGTAGGATTTTAAAGCCTTGGCGTGTTGTCCTGCGGTGTCCGATAGAATTCCAGGTTCCTGAGAATCCACCCGTTCGACCGTAACGATTTCGGCCGCTCACGAAAGATAATAAATAGTTGGCTCACTAGAGGTGAGCCCGAATAATAAAAACTTACAAGGAAATAAACTAGGGTCGCTCTGGCTTAACGAAACAAAACGATGTTCTTGTGATCACTGCTCAAACATCAATCGCGGAAATATCTTCACGCGCATGTGGGTATAGTGGGGTACAAAAAACAAGGTTTGAATTATATTTGTTATCTCCACCGAACAGTTCCTAACTCTTCATATTTTCAGACACTATATCTTCTTCATTTCATCTATACTATTATACATTATCCCAGTAAAAAGCAACCTGCTTTTCTATCTCTCCGCACTTTATACACTTTCTTATTAGCTTCCTTACTTCTCTGATAGCATATTTTCAATCTTCATCGAACCACGTACATAATTTTTAACACTCCTCCTTATTTTTCTTCTACATCCAACTTCTGCATGGATTTAATCCATTTTAGATTCCCTACCCTTTTTTACATCTCTGATAGCAATTTCTTCATTATTTAGTTTACCTGCCCTGCATATCTTTTATCGGTTCATGATGCGATCCTAGTACATTTTCCATTTCTATTCTTTACATCTCTGATGACCACACAAACCATTATTGACGATCCCTGCGTACCTTCCTTCCCAAATTATTTTATGTTCATCCAATTAGTATCTCCCATACCTCGTCCATCATCCTCTCCCTCCTTCTTCCTATTCTTTGGTAATTTTAGAGGTGATTTTAATGCAAGAATAATGTTAACGGTCCAGTTACTAAAATGTATAGTACCAAGAACCTCTTTTAACTACTGAACCGTTATCACAATTTTTGTATTAAAATTACCTCCAATCCCACACCTTCCTTTTTTAGTTCTATAATCATTTTTTCTGTATTTAAGCCTAGTTTTTGTAATTATACACAATTTTCAGGTTTATCCGATACACTCGCTGCTGATATTTAACTCACACTAAGCTTTCGCCTTTCTCCTTAAATTATTTTTATTTCCTTCCATATTAATGTATATGATAAAAAATAAATTAGGAAATAATTTAATAGATATATAACTGTTGCTAAAACAGTATTCAAAAAATCACACAAATTAGTAAAATGCCTTTTGGTAAGTAAAATATGGTAACGGTAACCACCATTTTTTTTTCAGAATAAGTCACACAAATAATTCTCAAAATTCAGAAAGACCCTACCTCTGATATAAATAATGGAATATGTAGAATAAAAAAAATATTGTACTTATATTAGAAACAATATATAGAATACAACCGCAATTTGTTAACTGCATGAAGAGGAATCGTATAATTTATGAGGAAGTGCACCATAGTCCATAGAGTTAATCGTGATGCGACGATGACTCCAACTACTTATCACGCTCAGAGATCGTGAAGTCGTGACGTTGCACCCTCGCGTGGAATTGAATTTTCTCATAAATCTTGCCTCAAAAAAAATGGCGTTCTGCGGACGCAACTAAAATACGCCTCAACACCACCTGTCATAATAATATAATACAATATGTTTTTCTCAGATTATCTGGTGCGCTATTCCTTGATTGTACGAATTGAAGAGTTTCTTTGAAGCAAATTTTTATTTCTGAAAAGGAGCCTGCATTAATTTCGCGGAATCCATCAAAACATTGTCGGTAATGAAGGCACATGTTGTCGCGACGAGAAAATAAAGCGGTACCACAGTTATATTCCAACACACACAATGCACATAATGGGTATTCAGCGCTGCAAACACCGAGAACACATGTTTGACGCCCATGAAAAGCGCCAATAGGAGCCATTAATAACCATACGTACATACGCCATGTGGAGAGCCACCACGCTAAAACAAATTAAAGTAATGCCATTACGTAATGGCGGAATTAATTAAATTAACCATATGCTCGGTTCCCTTTCTTCTTCTTCTTCTTCTTCCCTTTTCTATCGGAGATCGTTGGCTTCGGATTCAACTTTTCACTAGTTGTAACTGTAATGATGCATAAAGATGGTTCTCCTATCAGCAAGCTGTCTCCAATACTGGAGTATAAAAATTATATGCGCGCCATCATCGATAATTGCCGCAGTTTAAGTTTGCGGATAAAAAATTAAGATATTCTCAATCGATTTTTGATTATTACATGGTCCGTTCGGTGATGATGATGGTAAATTATATATTGGTTTTGCCGATGAATCCGCCAATTATCGCTCGGTTATTATGGATAATGAATGTGTTTATAATATAATTTAATGGGAAATTAAATCGTAAATTTGTGAATCAAAGATGTATGTTGGTTAAAGAGTATATAGCAAATTCAATTTATTCATGGCTAATTTGGACATCACTATATTTTAAATTGTTTATGCAATCAACATGAAATGATTTACGTAACTAAATATTTCATTTTGTTTAGCAGCATGGTTTTTTTGAAGAAATGTCAATTAATTATTACGAGAAATTCAATTTAGTTTTTGAAATCTAAAATTTTAATAATTCAAGATTAAAATAAGTGTAGCTTTTGAAGCTACACATTTAACTAAACATAAAAATGTATGTATTTTCTAAATGTATCCAAATGTTAAATTAACATTGACGACTTAAGTCAGAAACGTAGACAGAATATTGTAACATGAGTTCTAATTGTTATAAAAAGTTTCAATTACTGATTGGTCTTACCAACGCCTAAATTGTTCAAATCTGAAAATGTATAGCAATCGGGATTACGGCATGAAGATTAATTTTAGCATTTAGAATAGATTTAAACGTATTATACAAAGTTATGGTCCATTTTCGACCACTTATGAGGTGAATTTTAATTTTAAGCACGCATCCTTAGTTAAATCCTGAACTAGTTTAGGTTCATCTTCTGTTAGATTTTGACTAACCCTGGTACTTTCGTTTCGACTAATGGGTATCCACATGTATTTATTTTCTTTTCTAATGTCAGTAACGAATTTCATGATATGTTTTGTGCAAAAAAACACTTGTGGAATTCACAACAAAATATGTCCTTGCACTCAAAATCTTTCTTTACCATAATATTGAAGATACCTGCAACCACATCCTGATTTTTTTATATCTACTTTTGTTCAATTAATTTGTCTTTACAAGGAACAACAGCCCCGAACTGACGTGCAGAAACGTTGGTTCGGGTTAGGATGGGTGACCATTCACCATTGGGATACAATTAATGGTGCTTTAGAGTGACGGGGCGATCCTTTAAAGTAACAAACTCATTTACACACAAATACACAAATCACCCGGCAGAAGAACCACATGGTCGATAGCCAAACACTACTACTATTATTAATAGATACGCCTTGGATGAAACTCTATCGGGCAACGAGTCTATGAATTTCGGTCGACAAGTGAACTACATTCCTTGGAAAGTCCAGTAACCAACAGTGCCAACGAGTTGGGTTTAAGTATTGCGATCGTTATGGGGGAAGTAACAGATAATTTAGCTACTATCAGTTCGCATCCATCTCGAATTATTTGTGCTGCTAGTAGTGGAAGACAAAGAAAACGTATTCGCTGAACAAATGAAATGAACGCACTAGTTGCCAGTATATATTACCAAGTTAAAAAGTGCTACGACACCCAACTTCCAGCATGGAGACAGTTATTTCATCTAGAAATTAATGAACATGTGCCAGGACTTAGTCTAACTGAGCAGAATACAGTGGATAGATACAGAGTAATACGAAACAAAAGGTATCTGTCAGATTTTGAGAACGAAATTAAAACAAAAGTAGGTGGACAAATATCCCAAGAAGAACACATATAGGCAGATGAAAGTTTAACCAAAGATATGGTAGAATGTGCACAACAATTGTAAAAGCACAAAATGAAATAAACAACCAGGAATTAGCAACAAACCAGAAAATAGAAACAATATTTTTGACGAAAATGCACACCAATCTGCTTAAAAGACGTAGAATACCAAAGCTTAAGACCAATACGAACATAAATTCTAACATGCGACAAGTCAATGAAGTTCGAAAATGCTTAAAGGACATCTAAACTATAATCAATTGCCCAGCCGCAACAATAGTTAAATGGACAAGATTTGTACTGTCCAAAATCTAAAAATAACAATAAATCTTCGAGTAAGGAACTATGGAGAACCAGGTTCGAGATTCTATAAATAAACTTAAAGTACAGCATGACCAAATCTTGGAATACCTCTAAGGCAATAGAAGTAAGAAAGCAGGCAGATACAGTAAGAAAATCACTAAAAGTTTTAAAAAAAAACTATAAAAACTTTATTAAAAAGCTTATAGAACATCAAGATATTTTAAAACAAAAAATAAAACTAAGAGAAAACACAAATACTTTATTTTTTACAAGCCAAAAGGTATTCTACAGGAAATTAGAAAACAGGGAAAGGCAGAGTTCAGAAAAAATGCCAGAAACTGACAAAATGAGAATTTTGGGCAAATTTATGGGAAGAGTCGGCAAAATATAATAAAACATCAAAATGGATTACAAGAATTAAAGAAGATACTAGCTATGAGATAAATAGGTTTATGCCAACAGATGATGGAACCACAGATGCATTGAAGAATCTCAGTAACTGGAAAACGCCCGGTTCAAATTATATCCAAAACTTCTGGTTGAAGCAATTCACCGTCCTTAGTGCAAATTTTGAACAATATCATTACCCCAAAATTCCTAACCATAGGAAAAACGTATATGTTATATAAAGCTGGGAACCCTAATGATCCGAAGAAATATCGACCAAGTACTTACCTACCAACGTTATATAAATTATTTACACGCATTATAAGCACTAACATGCATACATATCTTGTCGAAAATAAAGTACTAGCAGAAGAACAAAAAGCGTGTAAAAAGGATTATAGGGTTACAAAGAACAGCTGACATCGAATTCCATCATACCACAGGCAGCTAAAATTAAACCACTTAACATACACATGTGCTACATCAACTACAAAAAGGCGTATGACTAGGGTCCACATGATTGGTTGATAAAAGTATTTGAGATTTATAAAATATGTCCCAGGCTACAAATGCTTCTTAAGTATTTGAGTCAAAACTGGAACACAGATATATACGAAAATGGAAAATCTATGGGAGATATCAAAATAAACAGAGGCATATTTTAAGGAGATTCACTAAACCCACTATGATTCGGCCTCGCAATAACACCATTGTCAGCCCTCCTAAATAAAACAAACAATGAATATCTACTAGATTCAAAACGACAAACAAGCAATTCCATAAAACACCTGCTCTATATAGACGATCTAAAAATATATGCAGAAACTGAAAGTAAACTCAAAACGTTAATAAATACAGTAACACATTTCAGCAACGACATAGTAATAAAATTTGGACTGGACAAATGTGCGATTATAAAAATTATATAGTAATGACTTATGATGATGAACCTTATCTTGATATAAACACCTTAGCCACAGAAAAACAGTATAAATATTTAGGTCTACCTCAAAACAACTTTTTAGATAACTCTAAATTAAAGACAATTTCCAAAGAGAAATATAGAAAAAGGCTCACTAAATTGCTAAATACTAAACTTACAAGCAAGAATATATTTAATGCCATTAACTCCTGGGCAGTACCAGTCCTAACCTATTTATTTGTTGGGGTGAAGTGGTCGAATATAAATCTAGAACTTGATCGTACGACAAGAAAACTACAAAAAAGTTCAGATGCCACCACCCAAAATCTGCAACTGAAAAACTATACTTACCCAGATGTGAAGGCGAACGTGGGTTGACTAATATATTCTATCACTGTAAAATCCTTGAATTAGGTATGAGAGAGTACTTTCTTAAATCTGAAAATAAAATGATAAAACATGCAATAAAACTAGATAACAATTATACATCGTTAAACTTAAATAAAGAGAATTTTTCCATTTTACAGTGGACAATTAGAAGACAACTGGGGATCTAAGGTCTTGTATGGAAGATACCTGCACGTGTTAGATTTGCCACATATCGATAAAGCATCCTCGTTGCTGTGGCTCACCAAATGATATATATACCCTGAAACAGAAGGGCACATAAGACCATGTAATATGTACTAAAAACTACGAAAAGCACATATACTTAAAAAGAATGTTTAGTACAGATGCAGAAAGTGCAGTCAAACAGGGGAAACAATATACCACATTATTGCGGGATGTCCAGTATTGATAGACAACGCATACCTAGGCAGACATAATCAGGTAGCAAATATTATTCACCAGCTTGCATTGAAAAATGATTTAATTAGTAACTTACCACCATATTACAAGTACTCACATTGTGCTGCACTAGAAACGAAAGAACACACGTTGTACTGGGACAGACAGTCCTCACTAACAACACTATTGATTATAATAGACCAGACATACTCAACATAAACATAATTAATAGTAAACACTAAAATAAAACACTTACTATGTTTTTACCACTAAAATTTATTGTAAAATATATAAAATAAATTACAACAACACACGACTTAAGTTTCGACTTTAAAAGGTCATTATCAAGTACTTGAAATTATAGTGGTAAAAACATAGTAAGTGTTTTATTTTAGTGTTTATCATGAATTACCACATAGTAACGGTCGCAACCATTATTATGATAATTAATAGTAGTGGCCTTATTATTGATATCGCGGCATCTCTAACACATACCATAACTAAAACGGAAAAAGGGAAACGAAATAAATATGAGACTTTGGCAGTAGAAATAAAGTGCATATACAAATTAAACAACATTAAAATCATACCAATAGTGATATTACCGACAGGTGTATTAAGTAGAGGCTTTCTTCATTACCTGGAAGAGGTTGGATTATCTAATAGCATTCTAATACCCATCCAGAAAGCATCGATTTTACAGACCTGCCACATTTTTAACTGATTGGGCTGAGATGAAATTTTCCTCCAGACATTGTAATGCCAGTAAAGGCTGAGAAAAGAAAAAACAATAATAATAATAATACTCTCTGTATGTGACTTCAGAAAAAACATAAGACCAACTGAACATATGAGAGAGCAGATGCGGAAGAAAAGGAGATAAAGTAAAAATCTCCACACACGTACAAAAATTATTTAAACAGAAAAACCCAATGGCATGAAAAAAAAACTGAGATAAGAAAGTGACAAATCCAAAAGAAACGAACGAAACAAAATGCATTTACGTGAAACAATATATGAATGTATAATGGCTATAGAAACTTAAGGAATTGAAAAGACAAATGAAAATCCAGCAGAAAGGTAGTAGTGTTGATCAATTCAGCGAGTCAGAATAAAACTTACATAACTACAGTAGATAGATATCATATGCAAGTTATAAAATAGAATTAAGACTTTTCATCTTAAACCTTATCATACATGGTCACAATATACAAATAAATTAATGAGACATTCACAATATTGAAGTTAAACATATAATTTTAACCGCTGAGTTTACTCAAACCCATATCCTCTCCTTCACTATATAACGGCAGTTTTAGATACATATATTTATCATAGGAATGATAACAAAAAATGTTCACACACACATACATCGATGCACAGTGCGTCCTAGATACGGAAAGGAAACAACATCGGATGGGAAGCTTCGTATGCCAGGTGTATCAAGCAAAGAAAGCAACCAGGAGATGAATATCCATCAGCTAAATCTGTTACTAAGGCAAGTTGAGAGGATTTACAACTTTCCTCTACAAGGAAGGGTCAGATTTCAATTAACCACTGAGGGGCAGCGTAGGATCTACTGAGGCAAGCAATGTGGGACCAGAATACCGATGTCGCCATCATCTCAGAATAGTGTAAAGGCATGGCGGACTCATCGCAAATATCAAAGAATAGTTTGGCGTTTTTATCCTTTTGAACAATTATAGACCTATCAATTAAACACAAGAACCAAGCAATCAACATATCCTCAGATATCTATGTAGATGATCTTGGGATGTTCATCGCTGCTAGCAGCCAATCTTTTAGTCATGAGTAATTTCCTTCATTTGTTGAAATCAGGAGGCTTTAAATTACGTAAGTGGGTTAGTAATGTTCATGCACTAATGTCATAAGTCATGTAGTCCTTCTGTTAACGGCGGACGCGGAAGACGTCCTCGTGACGGACTGGCAAGGAAGCATCACCGGCGGTACTTTCTGGAACCAACACGCACTGGAGGCGGCACAGGGATCCCTGGCGAGGCTCACCATCGATTAGCAGCCGCAGGCTTCGATTAAACAGTTTCCCGCCTGTGATACTTGCTTGGGCTTCCACGCCACGTCAACGTAGGGGCACCGGCTAGCTGTAAAAAGAGTAAAGAACAAGAGAGACATGTGTAAATTAAAACATGGGGCCGGAGAAGAAGAAAATATATTACAACAGAATAGACAGAAAATAGACATAGAAAAATATACAATTAATTAAAAATAGCAAGAGGCTTGGATCGGCAAAGCCGACCAGGCTGACCACCGCTGCTGATGGCAGACGACTGGTAAAGAGCGATGGTCGGAGCCTGGTTTTATATGGTGGTCTTCGGTGACGCGGCTTTGTTTCGCAGCTGCACATTTTGGAAAATTATCTCGTTTGGATTATTTCAATAATGCGGAATTTATGCAAATTATTATTAAGAGCAATGGGTAGCTCGTAAAATGAATTAAAATATAATTACGCATTTGTTCCCACGTTCAGGTAAACTGAACGCCGGTAACACTTCGACAAGATTGAACATCTTTCTGCCAAAATCCTGGGTCTTTATTGGCATCCAAGTATAGATTGTTGTTTCTTTACAGTAAATCCGGTAGACATGCCTTGCACTAAACGACTTTTTTATCGGATGTCGCTTGTATCGTTGATCCTCTAGGATAATTTTCTCCATTGTCGTTCTTTATCAAACGGTTAATTCAACATTTTGTCTAGATTGGGATGAAGTTCCTCCCTCTAATGTCGTAGAAAACAAAATCCTCATCGTTTCTTGTTGGATAATTCATCGGGTTATTAATTACATGGCTTTTGTAGTGCTTCAGAGGCAGACTTTACAGGTGTCAATTTATGTTCCTGTTGTGTCGGTAAATTATAAAGCAGATACATATCTTGTCTGTTCTAAATAGGAGGTAGCTGCATCAAAGAGAATTTCAATTCCTCGGCCTGAATTGTGTGTTGTGGATATATTTAAATTCAAAATAAATAAACAATTAACTTTCTTGGCATCAATTTTAAAAACTGGTACCAATAAAGTTAATTGTTTATTTATTTTGAATTATCAAAATGTATCACGAAGTGAAAGCCTTCACAATTACTTATTTGATATATTTAAAGACATTATATCATTTAATCAAATGCATGCCTGGTCTGATTCAACAGTGGCTTTGCCACGGATCAAATTCTTTCCGCACAAATAGAAAAGTTTCGTAAGCAATCGAGTATCACACATCCAGGATAAAGTAACTCCTGCTGCGTGGCGTCAAATTCTCACTTTAGACAACCCAGTTGATTTTGCTTCTCGGGGTTTGAATCCCACTGAGTTATTAACTAATACGGGACCTGATTTGGCTTTCTCAGTCAGCAGATTTGTATCAGATGAAGTTTCTTTATTTAATATATCAGATGTACTGATTGAGGAAGAGAAAATTTTATGAATATTTTTTTTTGTCGTTTCGCAAAATACAAGGAGAGGACTGAGCAATTTATTGTCACATGATGAGCTTCATGTGACACTTGAATGTTTAGCTAAATATGTTTAAGATGTAATAATCTCTAGCTCCCATTATAGATTAAAGGAATGTTCTAAGGGTGGGCGGTAGACTGCACAATTCTATTTGCATTACGATACAATGCTGCTACCAAGTAAGCATTCTTAATCACTTATAACTATTATCATTAAACATTATCATAGCGACAATCTTCATGCGGGTTGTCAAACGTTACATTACCTACTATCACAACAGTTTTGGTTTCTGCCGTGTCGGTGTAAAATCAAACGTGTCAGCTATTGTTTTCGAGTCGAACCCAATAATGGGCGGATTGCCTATTTCTCGCAGGGTTTAACCTGCACGCACTGGAGTTGATTTTGCAGGCCTGCTGAGGATTACAGTCGGTAAGCATCATGGAGCAGGGTCGTCTAAAATGTATATAGGTGTACTCTTCTGTTTTGCTACCAATGCGATCCATTTGGAACATGTTCATCATTATTATATCAAGCTTTTCTAGCTTGCCTTCGTCGCTTCGTTGTTCGCCATGGTTGTAAACTGATCTGTACAGCGACTGTTCGACGAACTTTGTGGGAGCCAATCAGATATTAATACAAGCCAGTGCTGAATACTTAGCTATTAAGTGGTTTTTTAATTCTCCTAGCGCTCACCACATGGGTGGGCTTTGGGGGCAGGCGTAAGGTTTGTATAAATACACTTGGCGTGGGATGTCGGTGAACAGATACCTACATATGAAGAATTAAACACTGTTTTAATTTAGATTAAGGCGCTCCTTTGTGCCCAGTTAATTCTGACCCCAATGATTTGTCAGTTCTAACACTTGGTCATTTTATGAACCTTTAAGTACCCACCCATGTGGAGGATCTTACAAACATTAAGCTTTCACTCTTATTCAGATGGCAAATGTTAGGGCGAATACATTAAGATTTTTGGCATCGTTGGCATGCTGAATATTTGCAAACATTGCAACAGCTTCATGAATGATTTTCTCATTTACCTTACTCGACTCGACTCGACTAGTTTCGCTTTTTACAGCATTTTCAAGAGTCTAATTACCTATTGCGACAGCGTTCTAAATGGCGTACGCTAGAGGACGACGTCGGTAAAGTTTAAATAGTCCTCATAAAACAAGACAACAAGACTTTTGAAATGACATATGGTACGTATGGTAAAGCTCCATCGAGGAGTAGAAGGGTTGCACAAGGAGTTACCACACAAAATTCTTCCGGGTTGTTTTATAGATACAATGATAAAGATTTAAATCTTACCTCTTTACTCATTCAGAAACTTATGAGTTTTAGTGGGCGAAATATTCTAAATTCAATGATTATTTCTGTTTATTGACTTGGGACGTAGCTTATGTGATTATTATTATTATTCTAATTTATTTTGTCGGGAATTTATTTTGTTTAATGGTTGCGTCATGAAATAGTGTTTAAATGGTGAATTATTTCTAATTTAGCGGTAACACACGTTTGTTCTCAGTTTATATGTTGGCAGTTTTTATTTTTCTTTGGAATACTTTTTTTGTGTGCATGCGTGAATTTAGTGTCGCATTTCGAACGAGAGACGTGTCAGATGCAGCGCAAACTATTTTCTAAAAAAAAAAACATGCGCTTACGAGATAAAAAAAAGAGCCTATTTCTATAGTAAACTAACCTAGCTAGGCAGATGTCTGATTGTGCAGCAGCTCCTTTATCGCAGAAACGCAGCGTGCATCAAGAAACTGATTTTTCCGGGTCAAAATAACGGACATATATGTATTCAGCATTTATGCTCCACCGAGTGCCACGAGTGGGGTAAATGCGAGGACCTGCGGAATGATATCCATCATGAAATCAACCAATTTGCCTTCTGGACACGATGAGGAAAGTGCTGGAAAGGATAATCTTTAACCAGTTAGAGGAGTCCACTGAAGGAGCTCGAGGCCTGTCATCAAACCAATACGGGTTTCGGAAGGCAAGGTCCATCGTAAATGCAATTAACGCCGTCTGGACACCGTACGTCAAGCTATCGCTGGTACACGGTAGAAGCATGGAGCCGTGCTGTACTGCGCTTTCATTACCCTGGGTGTGCATAACGCATTCAACTCGGCCAACTGGTACCCTATCCTAGCTATGGTGAGAAGGAAAGACGTTCCCGATTACATCAGTCGAATTATCGTCAGCTATTTAATGATCGAACCCTTATGTACTACAACACACGCAATATCACGGGAGTATAATGGAGCACACCGGCTGTCGCTTTTATTGAGGCCCCCACAAAACGGAGATAGTTTTTGTGACCTTCAGGAAAGTTAGGGATACCATCACCCTTAGAGTCGGAGGGTGCAAGATCACAACCACTAATCCTGCAGATTGCGACATCGGCGGTCTGGGATAAGCGCGACGAGAGCTTATGTCCAGCGTTATCAGATCGGTGCTGTTGTACGATACTTCGATCTGGTCAGTATCCACAGTAGTTCCATTCCATTTGCGGCAGTTGATTTTAGTCTACCAAAGAATTCGGTGACGTACGCGTAAAGTGCGTCATTGCCGTCATGATGCTTGTCCACGTAATGGCTGCAGAGATCCATTGATGCAGGCACCAAAAATAGGTGAATTACTCGCGCATCATTGCCGCAGAGACCTGAACGATTATACACTAGTGGTAAATCACTACCTCACATAGCTACTGACAGGATACGGCACCTTCAGGGCATACCAATGTCATTTTGGCTTGGATGGCGACGCTTTATACCCCACCTTCCAGCCAATTAAGGAGAATGCAGATCACTTGTTTTTCTACTAAACGAACGGAAGACCCTACTGTCTCTGGAAAACACCGTCAGTGAGGTGATGGTAAGCGAGACTTCGTAGTAAGCGGTTTCAACTTCGTGGCCGCGGTCATCGTGAACCTCCGGTAGGCTGAGGAGAGCGCATAATCCCCCATGACATAATACCTGAAGGCGGTCCCGTGGGGAGAAGGGACTTTTGGGAGGTGTTTTTAATGGGTTTCTACCCATTAAAAAATTCTTCACACAGTTGAAGCACGCGCTTTTGAAGATATTTTAAGAATTTTAAGGTCAGATTACAAGTACTCGAAGTTCGTGTGTTTGCGATTACCTTATACGAAGATTACATAGTGTAATAGCAGTATATGTAACTACCGTCGTTATAGTAGAGACCACTGAGATATGAGAAATGTCAAAGCAATAAAAAGGATTTTAAAAATATTTTAAAGACAGAAATAATTTAAAGAATTACAGTTTGATGAGAGGAAGAAGTCATGTTAGTCATACATCCCACAGCACTGATGACTTATTTGCAGAGACGAAAAGAAACGTCGGAGAAAGTAAAGAACAAATCAACATTAATTTACATGAAATTGACCGAAACAAAGATAGTGAACTAAATAAAGTAGGTAAAACAATACGACTATTCTTGTTCTCAAAGAAGCAATGCTAAGAACATAAATAAAAAAAAATGAAGAATTCATTACAACAAAATGATTAAAATCTTAATAAATCCAGATAAAAATTAGAGATGATAATTAGAAAAAATAAAGTAAATTGTACCACAAAATAATTGTTGACAAACGGCAATAGTAAAAGGACAGTAATGTCAGAAAATTAGGACAATACCAAAAGATTCTGTAATAACTGGATGCTCTGCCAAAATTATTATTATAGTTTCTGTACTACATCAATTACCATTTTAACCAGAGTGTTATTCTAGGTTGAAGAATTTTTATAGGATTAGCATAAACATTTTACATATTTTCGAAATAAACTCGTCCAGAAAATGCAAATACTCCTTTGCCTCAATTGCAAAGTAGATAATCTCACCGACCAGTTACATTTCTTCTTATTTCTTTCTTTCCACATCAAGTGAACCCAGCATTGCCTTATTCCTATTCAAAACGCATACACTCCGTGTGTAGGCATGTACACAACACGTCCCGGATGACGTCGAGTTCGAGTTTCTTGCACAATATAACCGCTATCCGAAAGGTCTCGGTCCTCTCCTTACACCGGCGGCGGCGCTCGCTTCCTTTCTTCTTTCTCCGCGCCGGCGAGGAACGAAAGAAAGTCCTTTCTCCTCACCTCCGCCATCTCGCCGCTACTTTCAGTCTTCTTACGTAACAGTGGGCGTCCACGTGAATTCTGCATGCAGAACGTGACGGATTTCGATCTTTGGGGCCCAATTATGCGCTATTACGAAACGACGGCCTAGGCATTGGAAACTTAATCACCTATTGGTGGTGATTGGTTCAAGTTCAGGCGTATGACGGCGGCTGTATATGGGCGTTTGATTGGCCGGAACACGGTGCGCTTTATGGGGTTTTATCGTTTCGTTTATGGTTTTCGTGTGTGTGTTTTATGTAGATTATTTGTTGGCTTTAATGCATATTGCAGTGTTAACTGCTTATTACGATTGCCTTAGTTGGTAGGTGCGAGGATGATATAATTCTTAACGTGGAAATGACTAATCAAATGGTTATAAATCAAGGGAATATATTTGGAATTTATAAATGTTTTAAATATATGAATGCTTTGAAATTATATATGGTATATACTAAACTACATTTATAAGATAGTTTTATTATATTCGAAGATATAAAAAATTAATATATCGATCAAGTTTGGTAAGAATAAACACTTGTTATAGTCTGTTCGTTGGATCTTCCGTCGTACGTCACTAACTATCGCTTCAAAAAACGACGAAAGTTTTACAGTGCGTTCTTTTTATAACGCATTTGGTTTACTTTATCAGACTGAATGTTTTTGCGTCGTTAGTAACTATCAAAGCGATAGTTTGTGACGTACGACGGAAGATCCAATATTTTATTTTCAGTCAACATTTATATGATCAATTTAGTTTTAACTCTGAGAATGATCGTAAAATATCGAAGCACTGAGACGTGCTTCAATATTTTATGATCATTCTTAGAGTTAAAACTAAGTTGATAATAGAAATGTTACAATATATAGACTACATAAATAAGTTAGTTCATGGAAATAACTGCGGTAATGATGATGTCGGTTTTAATTTTCTCATGCTGGTTGATAATACGTAATCCGCTTTGGTAATTGCTCCCTTAATCTCTAATCCTCCTAATAGGTTCATCTTGCGGCCATTTTGGCAAATATGGATCGGTTTAATATCTCCCATATGGTTTCTTGTATTCGTACAATGGTCAGGTAATCCTGCGCTTCCAGTTTGATTAAAATTGTTTTGTTATGTTCCTGTAACCTCATTTCTGCATGTTTGTCCTATATATATTCCTTCACAATTAACACAATTTATTTTATATACTCCCGATTTTTTTAACACATTTTTCGATTGTATTTTGTTATTTATTATTTTATGGCCTTAAAATTATTAACTTTATTGACTATCACTGCTTGTATATTATGTCGTCTCAATTGCTTTTTAATTTTGGTACTTGTATTGTTCACGAAAGGTATTGCTGCAAATATGCTGTCTTCATTTCTGCCTGAACTGTATAGTAGGTTTCTGTTTAATTTCTTCTCAATATCATACGTTAAACAATTTTGAAAACTGTGTACTTGGTATAAACATTATTCATTACAATTTGTATTATTGTGTCTAGATCTTTCGTATAATCCTTCTTGTTCAATGGTATTGATAGTAGATGGTGAATATATGAGTTTAATGCAGCCTGTTTGATCTGTGCTGATTGGAATTAGTCGTTTGGTATAATAGTATCTGTTGTGGTCGGTTTCCTGTGTATCGAATATTGTAGTCTTGTTTTTCCTACTAATCGTGAGATGCAAGAAGTTAATTTTCCCATTTTCCTTTTTCTCCATGGTGAATTGTATGTTATTGTTTATGCTGTTTAATGACTTAAAATAATAAAATTATTCTAATTGTCGGTTTGAACCTCCCCATATGCAAAACACATTATCTGCGTAACGACATGGATAATGTTCTTGGTCCAGGGATTGTTTTTGTTTAATAAATATTCTTCATATGATTTCATAAAAATTTCCTCGAATAACGGCGAGGTCAAGGCACCCATCGGAAGTCCATCTTGTTGGGTATAAAATTTATGGTTGAAACAAAAATAACTTTGATTTAGACAGGTATCAATGATATTAAAGATATATGTCTCTCGATGACAATTTTTTAAGAACTGTTTAATTATATCTTTTAGTCCCGTGAGCGATAAATAAACTTTTGACGTCAAATGAAACTAAGATGAACTTTTTGTTGAATTCGAGTTATTTTGTTGTCTTTACGAATTCTATAGAGTATTTAATGGAATAATCTGATCTGCAAGGTATCAGTTGTGAAAGTGTATCCTTTATGTATTAAGCTTGTATAGTGGAGCTTGACAATATGACACCACTGGTTGGATGAGTAGTTTTCATTTATGATTTTTCGGCATTGCATATAGAATTGGGGCTCTAGGGTTTATTTCTTTTAAATTCCATTTATCCTGTTCTAAAATCTCCTCTGATTGTTTTATGGCTTTCGTAATTTATTTTTGGAAATTTTTAGTCGGGTCTTTGCTTAATACTTTAAGATTATTTTCGGTCAAAAATGTCTCTACTTTTTGTATGTATTTGTCGTTTTTTTGCTAATATCGTAATTGTATTGCTTTATCTGCTTTACATTAAGTTATTATCTATACACTTCTGTTTTATGCTCTTAAATGTTGCTCCGTCAATATTTTTTGTGAGTTTCGATTTAGACAATTTTTTCTGTTCTTGGATAATTATGTTAGTTAATGGTATTTGGTCTATTTTATCTGTTAATCCTGCTCTGTTTATAGCAATTTCTGTATCTACCGCAAGTTCTTCGAATTGATTATTTATTTAAAATGGTGTAGGGGAATATTTGAGTCTTTTCCATTAATCTGATCTCGTCTTCATTAAATTTTGTTTCTGAATAATTTTTCAATCTTGAATAGAATGTGTGGATTGTGTGTGTCGAATGTACTTGGTGTATATTTCTTGATTTTAGTTTGTCGAATGTTCTCTTTTGTGTTATGTATTGTTGGTGTGAACATTCGTTGATGCGTTCCATTATGTCGGTCAGAAAGCAGTCCAAGTAATGTTATCTAGACGTTTTGTGAATTTCATGTGTATAACTTTCAAGTGTTCATCCAGGTGAAAACGTCTTGAGTACAATTTTCTATTATCCAAATCCAACCAGTGGGTGTTTGCCTTATAGGTTATAGGTTATAGGTTAAGTAAGGTCTTAGTGAGGTGTGTTAGCCTCTCGTGAACTGCGACCTAACAGATCTATTATTCTACCCTCAACCAATCATTTCCCAAGCAGTCCCACGTCCTCCATGAACCTGGTAACTTTCTTGAAGGTGATACTGCTCACTTCTTCGGGGGATAATCGGTCCCTGCCGAAGTGTGAAAGACGCTTGTGAGCAATCGTGACACAAGTGCATAGTATGTGCTCGGTAGTTTCATCTGCCGAATCACACAATCTGCAGTTTCCACTTTCCTCTTTTCCCATTTTCCACAAATGGTATCGGAGGGCACAGTGCCCTTTCATGAGTCCGGTGAAAGTTCTTAGTTCGTTCCTTGCGAGTTCAAGCACCTTGTAGCTGTGATCGAGTTTCAGGAGTCGTTTTGATTGACGTAGACCTGGCACATTGTTTCAATGCTTACGTCTTCTGTCCTCTTCCCATTTTTGCACCACCTCTCTTCTATGCGCCATGGGGAGTCCACAAAACGGCTCTGGTCCTATAGGAGTGGCATTTGCACCTCTTTTTGCAAGTTCATCCCCGTGCCCTGGGACCCACATGAGGGTCAACAAGTTGTTCTTCGCCAGTTGCGAGAGGGATCTTCGACATTCCCAGACAGTCCGTGAGCCGTGACTATAGGCTCGAACGGTCTTTAATGCGGCTTGGATGTCTGAGCAGATGTATATATGCGCGCCATTTAGGTGCCTATCCAAGCATTCTCTGGCGCACATATCAATTACAATCGTTTCCGCTTGCAAAATCGTGGGCGTCGTGCCCAGAGCTATGAAGCTCCTGTGGTTTTGGTTAGGGCCATAAATGCCTATTCCAGTACCTCTGGTATTCTTGGCACCATCCGTGTACCAGGCTGATATCCCTCGTCCAAACTCCTTGACTCTCATCAAAGCCGTTTTGGAATCCTCGATCGACACCTTAAACGGTAATTCGAATTCGAGCTTCCTGGACATAATGTCCGTTAGTTTGGACAGAAGGGCCGGGTCGATTTGCTGCAGTGTTTGCCTTTCTTACTGCTCGTTGGGCTTCTTTTGACTTGTTGCAACACTTGATTCTCATGAACATGTAATTTTGAACTTGAGACACTGCTTATGAAAATATATGATTAGATCATTTCTTCATCTACAAATTGGTATTTTTTTAATGTTGTATATTTATTTATTTCTACATTTACAAATTTATAAACTTACAATAGTAAATAAATATATTGTATTGTAACCAGTTGCTTCCTCCTTTTTTCGCCTCAAGAAGGTCCGTGAGTTGGTCCGTCTTGGGATATCGGTATTGGAGGATACCTGTGTTTTATTTGTTTGGTGGTTCTTCTTGCGTCAATTCATATTTTGTTGTTTAGAAGTAGGTTTTTAATTTTCAGTTTAAATGCTGGATATGTCAGCATCTGTATGTGTTTGCCTAAGTTGTTATATTGTTGTATCTTCTCCGTGGTTAGTAAGTGTGCAAACTGTTTTGATTTAAAAAGTTCTGTTCTAATGTTTGATTTTCTTCGTGTTTTATAGTTGTGTATATCTTTGTTTTTATTAGAGATATATTTGTTTTTATGGCGTTGTTTTTTATTTTGTGTAATAATAGTATGTTATTTAGTGTTATCAGTTTCTGTATGTTTAGCTCATTAGCTTTTGTGTAGGGTTCCTTAGTGCTAGTTCTATGTTCCATTTTGAATATAGCCTTTAGTATTTTCTTTTGTTGAATTATTAGTTTATTTATATTTTTTAGTTGTATTTCCCCATATATGATATAGGTACTTAGTTTTTGAAGTAAATAAGGCGTGATAAATTGGTTTTCTCGTGCTTTCCGGTATGTAATTTAGGATTTTGTAAAGATCTGCTATAGTTTTTGAATTCTGATTTAATAATTTTTCAATATGTTTTTCCTATTTTATTACTTTCCCTATATAGTATATATAACGGGTGTCCAACAATTATTGCAGTCCCGGGTGGCGTTGGAATGAAAAACGTAGGTCGATTCTTACATGTTGCAAATAAATGAACTGACATTTTTAATGCACATTTAAGTTATGTTTGACAATTCAAATGTCAGTTCATTTATTTGGCACATGAAAGAATTGACCTACGTTTTTGATTCCAACGCCACCCGGGACTGCAATAATTGTTGGACACCCGTTAGAAGGAGTATTGTTTTCGTGATTTTTTTTTCAAAAAAAATTTTTGCGGAAATATCCGTTTTGGGGTCCCCTGAACCCAAAAAACTAATTTCTAGAAAAAAAAAATTGTGTCTGTGTGTGTGTGTGTCTGTCTGTGGGTCTGTCGGTGGGCGCTGTATCTCAAAAACGAATAATCTGTTTGAGATGAAACTTCAAACTTAAGGTTTTATCGTTAAAAACTGGAACTGAAAAGCTTTTGGTAAACATTCATAGACCGGAAGTGGATGTTTACTCAAGGCATTTTTTTGTTTTTCGTTTTATTTTTCTAAATATTAAAATTTTTAAAAAATGCTTCAAACAAAAGCTAAAGGTAATAAAAAACTGAACAAGTTTTATTCGAACATATTTTTCATAAAATTCTTAACTTTTGAGAAAAAAATTTAAAATTGAAAATTTTGACATTTATTGCCAATTGCTAATAAACCGTCAGAGTTACATGAAACTTGCATTACAAATAATTATAGAGAATTCAATGGTGAACAAATCATTAAGAATAGCTTTTTTGCGTAAACCTTATAGTTTTCGTTTAAAATATAGGGAAAGTACCATGATGGCCACATCACCATTTGATTATTTTGTATTTGTATTCCCAGATAATTTACGTCCTGCACTTGTTCTATTGATTTTCCTTTTATTGTAAGTTGAAGGCTTACATCTTCCTGTTTGCTGCAAAAAATCATTAGGCTGGAAAGGCACAAAATAAATAGCTGCTTAGCTTGTTCATGGAATTAAAATGCTATGATCTCATTTTGATAGCCAAACATCCCAATTTTTAGACATTTTATGTAGACGAAAAAGAATCTCACCTTTGCGTGGAGGTGCAACAAACGCCTTATCGAAAATTTCCCAAAGTAAAATTGTCTATGATCATGAAGCATCTAGAAATGTAGTATGGTCAAACACGCTTTGAACTTGTTATTTTTTGGCAACATGAAATCTGCTGCCTAAAATTTGATGAAAGTCAGCATATATAGCTCGTTAAACATGACTAATCATTCTGATTAAATAGAAAATATTTTAGAAAAAATATTATTACATGTTATAAAACAGTCTAAAATATATAAAAGAGAATGTAGAAAATTTATATATATTCTTTTTTTTTCTGTGCAAGAAATAAATAAAGAAATTTATTGGTTTTATCAAGATAATCGAAGAAACTAGAACAAGTCGAAAGAAAGGGAAGTTTACTTGTTGGAGAAGGGGAATTACAGTATCTGGTCTGCCCTGACAAAAATCTTGAAAAGTGGTTTTACCATAATGGAATAGCTGGAACCACACTAACTTGATAATCTCGATCATAAGCCTAAATGATGACCGGGTTATAAATCCGGCTTTGCTGTGATGGGCTCTTATTCTTCAGAGTTAATTATGTGCGACGATAATAATTTAGGCGAAATGTTTCCTTTTCGAGCGTATTAACGATTATCTTCTATGCACGTCGATTTATGCTCAAATTAATGCATTGTATAGATTAGGGGTATACAAAAAGGTAGATTCCGGTGGATTAGAGTATTTCGACAAATCATTCTGTCCACCGAATACTATCAGATTATCAAACTTAAAAAACTGTGAAAATAGTTCCCGTTCTCGGCTAGGCTTGTTTATACGGTTTACATAAGGCATAAAGCAACCATGACCTGATAGCATATGTGTGAGATGTTAGCTCATCTCACCGTGGGCACTTGTAGCCATGCTATAGCTCGGCAATAAGGCGTCGGGTCCAGCTGCCCTTCGAACCGCTGTCCCACATTGCTTGCCAATGTGTAGTTCGTCGTAAATCACCGTTGTGATTGGCTTCCCGCTTGGATGATCTGCTTCTCGTAGCTGCGGAAATCTCCTACTTCACGAGTAACTCGAGGTCGGAAGGAAGAGCGGACGCTTGCGCCTCCGTTGCATCGGTTGAATTGTCCTTTAGCCACGCATGATCCGAATGGCCCCAGGCACCAGGACGCTGCGCAGACTATGCGACACCCATCAAAAGTCTTCTCTTATTTTCTAACGGACCACTAATATTGGCCAGGAGTTGCTGATCGACCTGGCGGCAGCAGCGACTCCGACTGTTGTTTCCGCCACGTGAAAGCTGAAGAGGAGGTTTTCCTGCAGGTGGGCACCCAGGTCCATCTCTATCTCCTGCCTTGGAATGTTGATCGTCTGGCCGGCTTATCTACTCACCCTCCGCCTGATTAACCATGTTGCAGCCGCAATTCTCAACCCTACGACGCCTTCCATTGCTGGACGGCCGTGGTTGCCTCTTGAACCGCGGTTATAAGATTCCACCCTCCAATTACTACAACACAAACAGAGTTTTCTCATAGAAATTTTTGCAAATAAAAATACAGAGCAATTAATTAAGCACCAACTTCCTTATTAATCAATGTTTATTCAATAATGTATCGGGTATGTCACTGCCTCTCAATTTGTTTTCAAGAAAAATTACAGAGTTTGTGTTGATTGTTTTAAGGAATTTTATATCAGTATTGTACCTGTAGTTTAAAACTATATGTAGGGTGGGTCGGTGTCCACTATCTCACCCTTTAATTATTTTATTACAGACAATGTTTTCTCAATAGGAAATTATGTAGGAAAGAAAAATTAGGTAATTAATAACAAACTCTTTCTTATCAATCAATAGTTATTCAATAAAATATTGGTTATGCTATATAAATTAGAGGGTAAGATAGAGGCCACCCACCCTATATATACTTCTTTAATTTCAATCGCTCACTTTTGGTTTATTTCCGAGGAAAACTATAGATTTTGTGCTGATGGTTTAAAATAATTTTTAAGCAGTGTCGTACCACTATTCAACCATCCAATTACTATATTACTAACTATGTTTTTTCAATTGGAAATGGTTTATGCTAAAATAATTAGTTAACATTTGCATCTCCTGACAAAGATGTTTAAGTATATCGTCGGCAAATCTCACGATCTCCGCCTCCTATGGAAGTGAAATTCTCAACACTCGTTCGTAGGTTATGTTCCACAGCAACGAGCCAAGAATCAAGCCCTGTAGAACACCGCATATTGTTTGTCTCCTGAACTATCAGATCATAAGCATCAAACCTAAAAAAAAACTGTGTAAGCCATCAAGTGTTTTGATGTTTTTTTTGGCTGATATATTAACGAAATTGTTTACCTACTACTAGATACTACAAGAACTATTTTACGACCTTAGACTTTACTAAAACTTTAATATATTCTACCAACGATTAACCTTTAACAAAAAAGTAAGAAGTAGTACATCAAAAATTAATCGAAAAAATCAAACAGTAGCTAAACTGTCAGCTTACTATCATCAATCGTCCAGAAATTCTACAATAATAGCAGTATTATCACATTAAAATAATACTATTTTCTGGTATAATATCGAGCACAATTTTTGCCGACTTTTATTGATACTCAGTAAGACTATTATATAAAATGAATAAAATGAATACTCCCTAGGCTACAATCTTGATGGAATTGGTATTTTACAGTTTTATATATTTTTACCTGCAGTTTTCTGACACTTAATACTAAAGTAGAAGGGGTAACATTTCAGTATAAATACAAAAATTGCATCACTAGGTATTATAGGAATTATCCCGCTGCGAGTAAATCAACTCAATAAGTTAAACTCCATGATTAAATTTACGGTTTAGAAGTCAAAAAAATGGATTTCTCGACTACGAGAAACAGTAATAAATTAACATACAGAAAGCCAACCACGACAAATAAACGTAAAAGATTTCAACGAAGAATTGTCCATCATAAAAACCATACCCTCAATCAACGGATATAATGATATGATCGTTAATTAAATTAATTAATATCCAAACACATGTACAGAGGAATGGACAACATTGGCCAAACATCTAAATACTGTGCAGTTAAATATATAGTGTCTTGCAGGAAAGTATGATGTTTTTAGAACGTTTCTAACTCAGCGCAGGAGAAGTTTTCAGAATAGTTGATATGTGACCTCAAGACCTTGCCATTTTGTTTGGTTTAATCGTTGTGTAACCGTGGATACTAGAGCAACGCGTATTTTATTATGACACTTACATCGAAACTGTGGTTTAGAGAACACAATGTTGGAAGACATGGCCGTGTTTCTATCTTAAAGTAAATGCAGATCCTCTGTACTAGAAAATTTTTAAGCCTGGAGTACATTGAGGTGGAGAAAGTGTCAGAACCCCTCAACTTCAGAAGTGTGTGGACATCACGGACATCACTTAGATAACAAAATATTTCATTTGTGAATGTTTTTTACACTTTTCATTAATATAAGTACGAAATTCCAAATCCGCACCTACCTTAAACAAATAAAATCTTGATTTAATTGATAATTCTCTATGTTAA
Source organism: Ontholestes murinus (assembly GCA_963969525.1). Lineage (NCBI taxonomy): Eukaryota > Metazoa > Arthropoda > Insecta > Coleoptera > Staphylinidae > Ontholestes > Ontholestes murinus. The sequence continues at coordinate 84,158,898 of OZ018387.1, forward strand.
ATTAAGTTATGAACAAGATCAATAAAAAAACTCGAAAAATACCAAATCATTGCAAATAAAACCTAGAATACATACTAATTTACAAAAAACTATTTGCTAAAATTGCGATACCATTTATATAGGAAAAACTGGAAGAACCTTTAATGGAAGTGCATAGTATAGAGACAAAAATGGCGTATCCATCCCTAACGGAGAACTGGAGGTGTATAATCTCCAGAGGAACATTCTGTTTCCCTGGCTTCAAGTGCACTGCGCTGATGAGATCCAAATATGTCAAAACCCGTTCGTAGCTGTTGTTGATAACAAAACAATAATTTAATTAAGTACTTGGTACCAATTTAAGTAATACAAAACTGATTGGTTCAGTACAGATTACAAAGAATCTAAAAAATATTTAGTATGAAAACTTAGGTCACCCAAAATATACGTTCACATTTTTTCTATTTTTAATTTTCAACATACAAAAAAATATAGTGTAGTGTAAACAATAAGGGTTAAAAAAATATCTTTTATTTTGTCTAAAACTACAACAATAATTGTATAATTATGTATTCAATAAATTAATAATAATTCACTGATTCATTGAAACAAGCCGATCAATTCTTGGCCAATTATTTCACAGTGTTTCACCAAGATATAAGTGAGGAATTAATTCAAGAAATCAATAAATTAATATACATTAGTAAAGGGTATAATTATTATATGAGGTATACAGATGCAGTCAGTTTCATAAGATCAGAAATATAAGTTTAAAATTGAAATAAGACTACATAATTTATAACAGAGGCAAAAGTTTCCATTCGCCATTAATAAATCATAAATTTACATTTAAGTAAATCTTAGGAATTTTTGCATCTGATTAGGAGACAACTTTTTTGTTTGCAATTACATAATGGAGTCCGTAAGGCATGGATCGAAATGTCAGGGCGAGGCGATTGTTGCAAAATATTTTCCGACAATTACTCAACACTAGGCGAACAATGGGTTTGATATTAAACTTGAACTAAGCATTGCCAGGAGACATTGACCCTCATCTTTGGCTCTCGCAATTATTCACGTATTTAAATCACACGACGAGGCCATCTAAGCTTTTTACATTCTGCGACTTTAATGCGTTTTTAAAAAGGATTGAAATTGTGAGAGTTTTCTTGAAATACTCATGCATAAGAACAACATGTAATATTAATAACCAATTTTCGTCCCCTAGCATTAAAATTGTATAATGAATGTTACAAACTACAAATTATGTTTTTTTTTTTAATTTTGTGATTCAAAAATTACTTCTTCTGATTTATAACATGTTTACTGTAGCGTATGGCCGCGAAATGAGATTGTGATCTACCGTGACTCTTGAAATAATGCAACGAGTTCTAGAAGACGATTTAAATGTGCAATTTATTTTAATGTTTTTGTTTGTTCGTCCAAAATGATTCAATCTAAAAATATTTCGGAGCAACAGGAGTTGTTTAACATAATTGTGTTAAAATATGAAAGATATACCAAAATATTTTTGAAAAATAAAAGCATATAATATGAACATTAAAAATGTCATAGCAAATGGAAAAAAATAAAGTAATATAGATGAATAGAGGTATAGACCTCTAGATTAATTAGATACCGTTTTGCAGTAGAAATAAAATATGGTATCTACTGATTGCTAAAAATGGTATCCCTCAGGTATCACACTTGTAATCAATTTGCAAAAAAGATTATCTTTTCTAACAAGCAATTCCGTCATAAATCATCTGACAAAAATAATTTTTAAACATTTGATATTTGTAAAGCTTTAATTTATCCAGATATATTAACTTGGAGAAGTATCATATTCATACTTTATCAGCTAGTAAGATATAATAAAATATAACTAGTTAAGATAATATCTAATATGATGAATATTAATAACTAAATATATCTTTAAGTCTTCCTAAACTACAATATGCACTTATATTCTGGTATATACTGTTAATTGCAAATAATATAGATAATATTTAGTAGAATAGTAGTAAAGTAAAGTAAATTTATTCCTGTTATTACCTAAAGGTTTACATAAGTCAAAAATATATTATTATTCTAAAGAACATCTTCCAACAATAAATTAACAATATTAGATTAATTTAATTTTAAAATAAATTAAGTTAGTAGTGTTTGGCTATCGACCACGAGGTCCTTCTGCCGTTTCTAAGAATAATGAATAATGATTTTTATAAAGTTATTAGTATTTGAATATTTTTTTAAATATTTTTAGTAGCATTAAATTGATTTCAATATTTCTACAGACTGTTATCATTTCAAGATAGAGCTAAAACAGTAACACCATAATAATTTATCAATAATAATGATTACACATAACTGTTAAACCTAATATCCATGACGACCGACAATCGACACATAACAAGTAATGGAAATGCCCCCATAAATCCATGCATATATAAATACACATAAAAAAATATATTGACGGGCACGTGTCAGTTCATTCACAACAAAATCTAAATTCGTAAAAGTGGGATATCTAAAGTGGCCACACATCATCCACTATGCTGGTACTAACTCTGATAATTCAAATATGCGCACCTACATGAAAAACACCTTTATTTCCTCTAGAGGTTACCAAGTCACCGATTAGATTGTGACTGTGGCACGTGCCTTTGTGCATCATCTTTATCGTTGACATAACTGACACGTGGGCGTACTTACTGTACTGCGCTGAGTTTGTAATGTATGCATCGTCGGTGTTATGGTAATTGTTGCCACCGAGACTACGTGTTAATCTGCTATTAAAATGGATTGACTTGTTTGATTTGTTAACGATATAATTTATGTCAAATTATTTAAAATAAAACTTTAATCTACTACAGCAAAAATATTATAAATTTACTAAATTATATTTCTTGAATTATTTCTTGGTGAAACATTATGAAATAATATCAGTTCGCTACCTATTATTACAATATTATGTATCAGATGAAATAAAGATAAATGCTGACACACATCAGCTTGCATTAAAGATAATAGAGGCTTTCGTAAGAACTATATTTCTTTAGAATATTACTTTGTGGCTGAATATTATGTTTTATGAAATAGTAATATTTTCTTTATGGTCGGTGTGCGATTTGTATACCGTTATGGCAAATTGGATGGAACAAACGTTTCGGATTGTTGATTCTTGGGCAAAAACACGCACCGCCTTTCGGATGTAATTTGAGGAGTTTATTTAACGCATGATCGTAATATTTAACAAGAAGTAGCAGCAAATGAATTTGTTGGGCATTCTCCAGTTACTTTTATTTGTTTTATGCATCAATAAATGAAGAGGTTTGGTTTAAGAAATCATTCATTTTAGGTACTACTAAAAATTAAAAACTATTACACCTAGACAGTTAAACCTTAATAAACACAGGTAGATAAAGTCGCAATTTCTAATATGTAATAACGAGATAGCAAATAATCGGCCGTGTTTTCATTTGTTTGTGAAAGCTATACTGCTATTATTCCTATACTTTTCACCTTAGTAATTAATTGTTTTTGGTGTTACTAGTCATTTTATGTTTAACTTTAATTAATTATGAAAGAGCATCATGATCTGGCCAAAATAGCGATTTGAAGAGGAATTGGTCAATGATAAGCCGAAGCTAAATAAATTTCTCCACTTTAGAATTACTTTTTGGATACAAAGAATTTTGGAATGATGACAAGGGTAAAACTGACTATCATCTTCAATCGCAAAAAATGATTGTAATCTATAATATTTTGTACACATAAATTGAAACACTAATTCCATAACCATCTTTTGAAGTGAAATTGCTGTTGCTACTGGAAGACTAATCAAAAATCAAACGAAGTGTCAGGCTTGTATTTTTGAAGATTATTAGTGTTACTTCACTTGCTATAAATTACAATAGGAGATTATTTATAGAGGGGCAATTTCAAAGACCGGATATGAGTTTTTTTCAGTATACATGGAATCGCATGTCATTTTGAAACTAGACATTGGCTTTTTTTTGTTTGGTGTACATGCAAAATCTCAAGTAATATACAATACAATTATCAATATATAGTTGTTTGGTAGAATGAGTCAAGATGTTTCCCTTTCCCCTTGTGTATCTGTCCCTATAAATGTCGCCAGGCAGGCTTATCTTAATGAACCTTAATTATGGCTTCAGCCCTTGATTCAGTAGCCTGTCACTTCTACGAGCTGGCAAGCATTTCTTAGACAAGCCTCTCTGGCCCAATATTCGTTTCTAGTATCCTTAATGTCTTTTTTCTCTCCGTGGATCAGCTAGGACACGAGAAGTATGTGTGTCGCACGTCGTCCATATTCGGATAACACCTGAGTCAAGAAATAACTCATTTCCCCGTGCTGCGTCTTTACCAGGGCATCACCGAAGGGTTAAGCTCTCGGGTCAATGCGTCCTTACTGCCACTGCTCCACCTCTCCTGAAACCGAGCCTGCAGTCGTTTCTGTGACTTAACCTTAGCTATTGCTTTTGAAAGACCGCCCCGTACCGCTTCGTACTCCTTCCTCTTGGCATTGATGATCAGGTTTGGGAGAGGTGAGGATGCCACAACTTCTGCAGCTTCAATATATTTACTTCACCCGTACTAGCCCCAATAGCCGCCTCCTTCTTCCCTTTGCTAAGCCCTCGATTTTAACCAACAGCCCGGATATCGCCATAGCAGCAAACTAGCTGAATTCTATTCGATAGATATGATTCAACCCATTTACCGAGTATGCCAGTTAAACTGTATGCCTTTAATTTGTAAACTCATATTTACTCTCAAGCACACAGAAAACTTATATTTTTTATAGATTTGTTGAAAATGCAGTTCTAAAGCCAAAAAACGGGTAGAAAGGATTACTAGTAAGGAAGCCAAAACGAACAAGACCATTGAATATAAATGGACAAGAGTAAAAAGAAGACAAAACATAAAGGAATATAATAAAAAGAAAACAAAGCAAATTATAAAAATAGAACATGGAACGTATAAGGGATAAAAAGGAAAGAGGAAGAACTAATAAAAGAGTTTGAAGATGCAAATATAAAAATACTAGCAGTAACAGAAACAAAAGTAAAAGGGAAGGAAATGGAGACGATAAGTAAGCATATACTAATAAAAAGCGGAGTGGAGGACGAGGAAAGAACAAAAGAAGGAGTAGCAATAATTATACATAAAGAATGGGAAGACAAGATAATGGACTGGGAACAAATTGGATCAAGAATACTAAAAGTAAGAATAAAAATGGACAAGAAAGAAGAAATAGATTTCATTATAATATACGGACCGAACGAAGGGGATAAAACAGAAGAGGTAGATCGATTTTATGAAAAACTCACAGATACTCGCAAATACAATATTTTAACAAAATGGTGATGTGGCCATCATAGTACTTTCCCTATATTTTTCTCGAAAACTATGAGGTTTACGCAAAAATGTTGTTTTTAATAATTTGTTCACTTTTGAATTCGCTACAATTATTTGTTATATGAATTTTATCTATCTCCAATAGTTTATTAGCAATTGGCAAAAAATGTCAAAATCTTCACGAAAGTTAAAAATTTTATGAAAAACATGTTTGAATAAAACTTGTTCAGTTTTTCATTCCCTTTAACTTTTGTTTGAACCGTTTTTTAAAAATTTTTATATTTAGAAAAATATCACGAAAAAACAAAAAAACGCCTCGAGTAAACAACCACTTCCGGTTTATGAATGTTTATCAAAAGCTTTTCAGATCGAGTTTTTAACAATAAAACCTTAAGTTTAAAGTTTCATGCCATTCGGATCATTCGTTTTTGAGATACAGCACCCACCGACAGACAGACAGACAGACAGACACACACACACACACACACAGACACAAATTTTTTGTTCCAGAAATTAGTGTTTTGGGTTCAGGGGACCCCAAAACGGATATTTCCGCAAAAAAAATTTTTGAAAAGAAAATCACGAAACCAATACTCCTCCTATATATACTATATAGGGAAAGTAATAAGGAAATCCACAAATATACCAGGGTAGAAAATAATAGAAAAGAAAAGTCAATAATAGACCATATAATAGTCTCTAAGAATCTAAGCAACAGAATAATAGATACAAGAGTAAGAAGAGGTTATGAAATAGGAAGTAATCATTATATGGTGATCTCAAAGATTAAAATAAAAGAAGAAATAACAAACAAAAAAATAACGAGAAGGCAGAGAAAAGCAAATATAAAATCAAAGCACACAGATTAAGAGACGAGGAAACGCAAAAGAAATATGAGAACTGGATGGAAGAAAGGTTACGACAGTATGATGAAAACATAAAAGGCTATAGTACTGAATAAATATGGAATATATTGAAAATAAACATAATCGAAGCAGCAAGAATCGCATGTGGAACTACAAGGGTAAGACAGGGGCAGAGAAGAACTGATTGGTGGACAGAGGAGATAAAGCAGGAAGTAAGAAAGAAGAAAAAACATTGGAAAGAATATCTAAAAGAACAAACAGAGAAAAGCTATTCAAATTACAAAGACAGCAGAAAAAACGTAAAGAAAAAGATAATAGAGGCAAAGAAGAAATCTTGGGAAAAATTTGGGCAAATAATGGAAAATAACTATAGAGAAAACCAAAAACTATTCTACAGGGTAATAAGAAAAGAGAAAAATAAAAATAAGGAAGAAATAAACTGGATAAAAGATAAGAAGAACAAAATACTAAAAGATAGTGATGATATAATGGGAAGATGGAAAAAATACTTCGAAGAATTATTAAATGGAAATAAAAATGATAGCGAACAGGAAGAAGAGCAGGATACAATAACCGGGGTAGGGGAAAAAATATCTGAAGAGGAACTAGAGAATGCAATAAAGAAAATGAAACTAGGAAAAGCGCCAGGCCATGATGAAATTACAACAGAGATGATTAAATATGTGGGAGAAACAGGAAAGAAGATGTTATTAGAATTAATGAATAAGGTAATTGAAGAAAACAACATACCAGAAGATTGGCAAAAGGCCATAATCATACCTATTCATAAAAAAGGAGACAGTAAAGTGTGTGAAAATTATAGAGGAATATCGCTACTGAATACACCAGGAAAAATATACGAATCTATAATGACCAAGAGGTTAAAAGATGAAGCATAAAAAACATTAGATGATACACAGAATGGATTCAGAGCCGGAAGAAACATAACAGATGCAGTTTTCATAATAAAACAACTCATAGAAAGGACAATAGAGTCGGATGAAAAAATATATATGTGCTTTATAGACATCAAGAAAGCATTTGATTCTATAACACAAGAGGACATATGGAAAGTGTTGAAAAAGAAAAATATACAAAGAAGCACAATAAATAATATCAAAACTCTATTCAAAACAACAAAGAACTATGTAAAAACAAACAATAGAATATCAGCAGTGTTTGTGACAAAATAAGGATTAAGGCAAGGGGGTACAATGAGTACATATTTATTTATTATAATAATGGATGAAATAATAAAAAATTTTAATATAAAAATGAGGAAAATAACTTGGGGATTCCACCAACTGAAAATTATAATAATTGGACATTTAGCATTTGCTGATGACCTTATATTAATAGCCAACAACAAAGAAGACCTACAATTCAATTTAAATATGAATGAAGAAATAAAAAAATGGAAATTAATAATAAACAAAGAAAAAACAAAAACAATGATAATAGCTAAAAAAACAACAAAAGCGGAAATTAAGATAGAAAACGAGAAAATTTAACAAGTAAAAAATTATAAACATTTAGGAACAGTGATATCTGAAGATGGAAGAATAGAAGAGAAATAGAAGAAAGAATAAAAGCAAACACGAAGCTCTATTTTGCACTAAATAAAATAACAATCAATAAAAAAGAACTAAATAAAGACACAAAAGTGAGAATACATAAAGCCATATTTATTCCTACACTAACATATGGATCAGAGACGTGGTGCACAAACAAAAACCAAACGAACAGAATACAAGCCAGTGAAATGGAGACACTAAGGAAAATAGCAGAAATAAGACTAATAGACAAGATAAGAAACAAGGTAATAAGAGAACAACTTGGAGTAAAGGCCGCGACAACAATAATTAAAGAAAATGCATTGAGATGGTTTGGACATATGTCAAGAATGAAGAATTCAAGATTAGCAAAAAAGTATGGGAAATGGGTAAAGACAAGAAGAAGAAAAAGGAAGACCTAAAAAAAAGTAATACGACATCATACGAGAACACTTAAGAGAAAAAAAAAATAATTTAAACGAAGCAAAAGAATTGGCAAGAGATAGAGAGGCATGGAAAAACATAATAAGAGACAATTGATTAATAGACTCTTACACTGGCCAAGCCGGTAAAAAGAAAAGGGATGTTTATGAATAAATGAATGAATGAAAATGCAAAAATCTCGAAGTATTTTAATATATTTTTTTTTAATTTTAATTCAACAATCATTATCACAATATAAGAAGAGAATGCAATAAATTTACATGTAAGCCTTCTTTTTGTAATAATTACTAAATTAATAAGCAATTGCAGCTTTTAAATTCAAAAACCAGGCATTTGTAACAACACAACTAATGCTAATAACTTTACATCATCATCATCATAACAAATACTGTGTTTAGTAATAATTCATTAAGTTCATTAAATATATAAAGCCAAATCAATCCAGATATTAAAACAATTGTTCATTTAATTAAAAATTGAAGAAGAAAAGAATTTAGTAAAAATAATATAAGTCAATATAAACAAAACGATTTAAATCTCCATGAAGACCTAGGTAAGCGATATTGTTTACCTAGTGTCAAAAATAAGAAATTTGTTCTTGAATGTTATCGTCGTTTACTTGGTGGTACGTTTTGATTAAAAATAAATAAAACACTTTTCACTTTGTTTGCCACAATAGATTGTGGTAAAATAAAGTGAAAAGTGTTTTATTTATATTTTATAAGAAATTTGGAGCCTTCAAATTAAGAATTCTAGAAATCTATAGAAAATTTCGAACTTTATTTTATTAATTCAATTTCAAAATCTAAAATATTCAAATTTCTAATAGATCCTTAATTATAAATTAATACATATATAAGAGAGGAGATATTACCTAATTATATAGTCCATTCAAAATTATAAGTGTGAATTAAATGTCCTGTTTCAAATAGCATGTCTTTAATTGCAATGTTTTAATCATAATCAAGCAATAACCATCCCTTTAGATGGCCTAAAGGAAAAGATATCAATAAAAATATCAAATGATATTTGTTTAAAAGAAATGTAATTCAACCGTAAAAATGGTTTTTATGATTCTTAAAAAATCAATAAAGGTGCGATTGTAAGAAGTGTCTGCAGAAATTTGAACTACAATGTAAGTTTTACATAAATACGTTCTCAAAGTTTTAATAAAATATTAATGTACGACCTTCAGTCCATTACTTTGAATATTCCTGTATATAACTTCAAAGAGATTATCTCTTGGTACTATTTTGCTTTTTAACTGAAATGATGTTGGATATTCCTTTGTCATAAGCATAATTACCTCTCAAGTTAAATTTGTTCTCGCCTATATTATCTCCAGGTTAACGGATTTATTAATAGATATTCTACTTTTCTTCTTCTTGTGGTTTTCATTACTTCCAAATCCTTCCTCATTCGTTCCATCACTGCATGTTGGTAACTCTACCTTCCCAAGAAATCCTCAATATTCTCCTGTATAACCACATTTAGAAAGCATCGAATCTTCTTTGTGTTGCTTTGGTTATTGTTCATGACTATAGAAACGTATTGAAAAAATATACCATCGTAGAAGTCCGATTTTGATATCGATGGTGAGGCTGTGACATTTGAAGAGTTTAGTCATTTGATTAAAGGCAGCTCTTACTTTCTCGATTCTGCACCTAATCTTATGTAACTAGTCCCAAACCTCATTGATCATAGTTTCCAAGTATTCCAACTATGATACCCTTTCTATTAGTGCGTTGTTGATGATTAATTCGCACATTTTATTTGCCTCTTTACTAATTACCCTGAGTATAGTTTTACTAATGTTCATTTCTAAACTATACCGAGTGCTGGCATATTTTATTCTGTTCATTAGTTCTTGTTCATACTATCGGTGAATATCACAATATCATCTGCGTATCGAATTTTCCTAGGATTCCTAGTTCAATAGTCTCAATGGTTTGTCTGAAGATTTCTTCTAAATAAATATTCAATATGAGCGTCGAAAAATACTGACTGCATTGGTTTGCTCCTCCGCATTCATCTTTATAGTAGCTAACTAATTCCAGTATAGGTTCTGTATGATCCTAAGATCTTTATCATCCATCCATTGTAGATATTATTGAATATTATTTCCAGCCATGATCCATAACGAGAATATAAAAAATATAAATATAGATATCGATTGATTAAAACGTCTATCGTTTTTGAAAGCATTTCCTTAAAAAAACACTAGTCTTTAAAAGCTAGATCTACATTATCATATTATTGACCATTCAAATAATTCTCAAGAAAACCTCATCGGTTACGGATTACCAATTTAAAATTTACATTAACAACGACTACAACTCTATTAGATTGTAAGAATAGAATTAACACTGGGTGGCCCTGAATAGAAGATTAGTTATACTACCATCCCCTTACAAAGTTAATTTTTGACTTAAATATCAAGTTTTACACGAAGCAAAAACAACTCGTAAAGCGAAGAAAGAACAACTCGATGAGAAACACTTGTTTTTACATCAAATTCTGGGATCTACCAAACATTTTTGCCGAAAGATTCGTTGTCTTTCCCCAAAAACTCGGAATATTTTTATATAATCATTGATCACTGCCTCTTAGTCATCCTAGTCATAATGCATAATGCAACTGCCAATCGGCATAATTAATATAATGTTGGAAATCACGCTTAATGCGAGAGTTTTGAGAAAGAAACAATGGCGACCAAATATATTGTATACTATGCTTCTCCTTTGACAACTGTACCAAAATCTCTTACAAACTAAATTATTACGTCAAAACATTTCAAAAATTAATAAGTGATGATCCAGAACTCGCAGATATCAAATTATTAAGGCTGAAGTACAATTCGAACTTGTTTCTTCCTTATAACCCTCGCATATAGCACCAGAAATGAGAGATCTTATCATCTCTCAACCATTAATAGACCCATATGAAACTATGAAAAAAGGTCTTTCCAATAAGGAACTTGGTTGTAGGACAATCAGCTCTTAAGATAAATGTCATATCTCCTGAGAAACAAATCTTTAAATAGTGTTTTCAACTTTTTTGAATAAAAAATTTAAGGCTTAACGCTACATCTTACAACTAGGGGAAACGAGATAAAGCAGGAGCAGTAGCAATTTTAGTTGGAGATTTCTTATCGAAAACATTGGTCATAACATTTTGAAGCCGATTTCTTACAACATTTTCAATACATAGTTGATAATTGATTCATCACATTAATTCTATTCCTGACAAAAAATTGCAGTCGACAACATAAATATGTTTTCGGTTTCTCTCGAACAACCTGAGGATGCCGTTTCATTTCAGATTCACTCACTATGTAGAGACTGAAAGAAAACCTATATTTTTGAAATCCTGCAGACTCGCACCTAATAACTTATTACAAATTGCAAATACAGATTATAATAACCTTCTAGGCCTTAATCTTTGCCAAACCCTCAAACAGTAATAAGTTCTCTCTGCTTCACATGGAGTCCTTGCGGATATTATGTCAATTAACCCAGTCAGATCGCTATAATTTTTCACATACTTAAGATTTGGCAAATAATTGTGATGGAAGCAATTTCTTTTAATTTTGATATTATATTGTATTGTATTGTATTGTATTTAATATATGGGCAATATTATCTACTATAATTAATTCTACGAAATGTAAATTTGGTGTTCCGTACTTAGTGTTTCTTGTCTATGTTATCACTTCTTCAAGTGCTACAGCTTCCACCAAGAAGATTCAGGTAATCTTAGGTAACCCTCAACCAAATTCTGAAAATGCCTTCTTAGGAATGGTAAATTTTCATTATTGGTTTATTAAAAATTGTGCCATAATATTAGAACCACTAAACAAATTTTCTACAAATAACAAAAATTGCAAATATTTAGTTTGAAACGCACTTTGAACCAACATATGTTAGGTATTTTCCTTAATACTAGGAAATTACGCTGTAGGAGCCGTTTTCAAGAATGATTTGAGATGAGACTTTTATGCCAAAAAGAGAACAGAAGTATAATAACTTTGAGTTGTTAGTTATCTGTTAAGTAGTAATACGTTTCCGTTATTGTTGCGATTTCTATATTACTACTGACTACAAACCCATTATTGCTGCCCTATACTGCCAAATACTCTGACACTTAATAGACGTGAATTTTATACATATCGAACTACTCGGTGAGTTAAAAGCAGTGGCTATATCCTGTTTTAAATTAAATGTAATATAATTAATCTAATTAAATAATGCAAAAATCGGCCGTCACACCTAGAACGATATCCAATTCACCATCTCAAGATAGAATCCAACATTAAGATCACCGATGATTGATAAATCCTATCTTGGGTGTGTTGCGGTCCGGTTTACGGGCAGCAATTACGTTCGGCTGTAAACATTGTGTCAAGAGGTGTTCCTGAGCTAGTTTTGCCTTTTGCCTCCGTTACGGTACCCGAAGCAGTTGTAGTAGTCATGGTGCGATTACCCCATCATTTAGTGCACTACATCGTGCACTTCCGCTCTCGTCAATCCAGCTAGCCGTGTGAACTACCTAATCATTTCATCATCGCTTTTTTTCGCTCGGAACCAAAGACGCGCCACGCCCACTGTTTAATAACCGATTGCTTATAAGCAAAGTGGTTTTGGTAAAAAAAATTGGGAGTAGCCCGGCAAAAAATGAGTAATTTAAAACCGAATAGATCGGTGATGATAATATAAATTGATATATGGCAATTGCCACTTAATTATTAATAAATTATGTAAAGATATAATGATTAGGTTTATATACAAGATTAGTCGGGAGTTGAGCTGTCTTACCATAGCTTAATGAAATTGAAATTGTATTTTGTTATAATTTGGTCTTAGATTACAAGAACATTCCATAATATATGCTTAGTCATGATTATGGTTGCCACCGTTAATACATAATATAGGTATTGAATATGTTTTTGCCTAAATTATTTATTGTAATTTATATTAAATAATAATTTGTATAACTACAACAGCACTTTTTACTTCTGACTGTCGATAGTCTAATAATGGAGAAACTGCGCTACACCGATGAGATCCAAAATAGAACGGAACTAATTAAAAACAGAGAATAAGCTTCATTTTGAATGTTCATTTAGCAACAAAATTCTATTAGTATTAATAATATTAACTTAAATATTTAACAATATCAATGTATCTTACTAACAAAACTGATTCATCTATAGTATGTATTTTTCAAATTATTTTATTACAGAAATTTATGCCGTTAATAAAAATTAACTCACATATAAATTTTCCTGTCTACAATCAACACATTTTGATCTGACTTTTATTCGAAGCTACTTTTTAAGTAGAAACTATGTGATCGCTACCAGATTTCTGGTATACCTCAAGGTTCAGTGTTCACTATTTTCTTGCAAGTACAAATCCATCAGATAGTAATTAATTTCAGTTAAAAAAATTTTTTTTATATAATTATATGGAATTTTAAAGATCTATAAATTTAAATTAAAAAAAATAATTTAGTTTTTATTATGTTATTATATAAACAATAATTAATGACCTTGAACTCCTTTGGCGATTATTCACGTGTGATGCGTATGCAAATAACGATCAGTTCATCATCCTCCCACCATAGTCCGCAGCGGGTTCTTCCTCCCGCGTGAGACTGCCAACGTAAGAACAATTAAAACGCAAAAGCGGGCATTTGAATGCAAATAAGGTGAGGCGCGATGATCACGGCATGGCCACTCGAGTGCCTACGACGACGCGGCGAAGATAGGCAAACTCGCGCAAATGGCACAGCACCGCAGAGGTTAAAGTCCTGAGTCTAGTAGGCTCTGAAAACTACGTGAACTTCCGGTCGCGGATTCACCGTTACTCCTTATTCTTACTCATGGTGTATGTACCATTAGATCAATGCCCCATGCCTTTCTTCCTCTTCTACTGGAACGCGTCGGTTGGAAGAGGACGGACAGCGCGGTTCTCGGTATTCAATTAATGTAATTCCTCTTCGGGTTTGCTTCGTAGATTCCATCGGACGTTACGACTTCACATTTTCAATAATAATAGATCGGATATTTTTTATTTCATTCGTCCGTTCGGACCGCCGAATCGTGACGGGAATGAATTGATTGAAATGTTGCGCGGCTTCGATTCGGTCGACGAGTTCAGGTGGGCCAAATTGTAAATTATGATATTAATTGCGTTGGTATTTTGGAGGCCTTCAAGATCATGACCAATTACATCAAATAATATTTTCTTAAAATGGAAACTATTCACTAATATTATTGGAGTATTTAAGACTGAACTAATTTTGAAATGTTTCATTCAATTTGGTTTATGATAATATTTATAAAGAAACAAGATCATTTTGGAAAACTATGATTTTTTAGTTTTTCTAAATACAGAATTTCAATCACAGGTTAAAGGTAATTTTAAACGAAATAACTTTAATTACGATAACTTTTCCCCAAGCTATAAAAATCGCAACACCTTGAAGTGGTAAGAACTTTTTGATCAAACTTTAGTAGTTAAACGTTAGTAAAATATGGCAATTAGTTAAAATTTGAAAGAGAAAGGTCAAAAACAAACATATTTTTTTAATGAATAATAAGTTACACATTTCCCTACTATTCGTGGTATTAAAGCAGATGGTTGATAATCTCCCAAGCAACCTGTATTCGTCTGAGGAGTATGCATAAGTTCTTTAGTCTCCTCTCCATAATACCCCATACGTGCTTAAAGGGCGAAAGATGAGAAGGTCGGGGTGGCTATGGCAAATCGTTCCGTAGAAAGTTTTCAATATGTGAACTGAAAATGTCTCTGTAGAAAAGTGGGTATTCTTCATAATAATTCAGTTTGATGCACAAAAATCTCAACATAAATGCGACGTTTCCTACGTTTTCATCTGATCCTCATAGACCATCATGCATCCGCAAAGAGAATCGATATTCATCACTAAACACTCCAGGTTGCGACTGCACTGTAAACTATTATGGCATAAAGGTATTTAATGTCTCTAACTAAAACGTCAACCATCGAAAGTTTTGTCAATCAATACAGAGTTCTTAATAATAAAAAAAATGGCTTGTTCAGCGGTAGATTAGTATTTTAGCTAAAAATGTAGTTGATTTTTGTGAAGGCGAGTAAAAAAAACTATGCGGTACATAGATTCAATTAATCTCGATAAGAGAAATAGATTTCACTAGATTAATTTCTATTATTATTTTCTAATCATAACCTTAACTTGTAAAGAAAAATATGGAACAGATATAAAAGATAAGAAACTGACTTTACGTTATATTGCTGTATCAAACATTTTGCAAATTTTGCCACTGGTTGCTTGAGTTGAGGCTGGAGTTTTTAAACTATGCAATTATCCATTTAAATTGACAAAATTTGGCTCGAACGCCTATGGTTATTATTGTTGCTATGGAAACAAGTGGCTGAAGTAAACCACACGTTGATTCCCCCGTGTAATTGTCAAAAATGTGTGATCTTTAGGTTATATTTTAATTTAATTAAATTGTATTACAGTTTGGATTTAACTATAAAGGTAATTTTATGATAGTTTTAAAATATATTTATATAATTTGCTCTATATTATTTGAACAAAATGGAAATAAATTCATAAGAAGACGAAAGTTCTTCAGATTCATTTATCGTAAATAGTAGAAAAAATCAAAGCCACTAATTACGTCTTCTTCCGAAGATATTATCATTGCTACTTGTGGCAATGAGCCTATTGACCTAGATTCTGAAAATTCTTCTACAGATGATTGTATATCAATGAACGACTCTTTTAAAAAGTGGTCATCAATAACGAAATGAGAATTCAATTTTACAATTATATAATGGACGGAGAGTTGATACAAGATGATGTAGAAACAAACTGTCAATTTTCTTTATTTTCTCTATTTGTGACAAATAATATATATACAACATCTTTATTAACAAACACAAATACAACTAATATAATACATGAATTATACAATTGGGTTAGTATGTTAGTTTGCTAAATGGCTATAAACCAGCGTTCTTTCAGCCTGGATTTGTCCTTGTCGGCATGTTTCGTCAGTCTGTCTCTGATGATGGTGATGGATTATGTGATGCGATGAATTCAAATGTTGTGAATTAAGGGGTTTTGTATTTTGAGATTTGGTTAGGATTTCTGCGCAAGCAGTAAAGGGAAAGGATGTGATGGTTAAAGGGATTTTTGGAGAATCTTTCACTGAGGTATAGACAAATAATATTATCCAGCTTACAGTCCAAGAAGCAAATAGGCATTCCAATTAATCTCAAGTCAATAATCATAATAATAACAACAATAACAAGAGAAATTCTAAAATATTATGAAAACCTCTAACATTCAATGAGACAAAAAGATTTTTTGGAATACTAATAATCATAGGTATAACATGAGTCCCAGAAATTAAATTATATTAGTAGAAAATGTATTTCGATGTATAGTAACATAAGAATAAAAGCAGCAATGAAGCGAAATCGTTTTTAGATATTTTGAAATTTCTTCATTTTAGCGACAATAAGGTAAATAATACTGGGAATTGTCTGGGAAAAATTCAAAATGTATTGGAAGAACTAACAAATAGATTTGTGTGTTGTTAAAGCCGGCGGAAATATTGTGATTGACGAAAGTATTATTATACCTTGGGGTGGTCGTCTCAGGTTTCGACAATATATTCCAGGAAGAAGTCACAAATATGGTATTAAAATGTATAAAATGAGAAGAGCGGAAAATAGTACAGCAGATAACATCAGAAAACAACAAAGAACATCAGATAACATCAGAAAACAATAGATAACATCAGAGAACATCAAAGGACAAAAGAGAACAGAAGAAAACATCAAAGGACAAAATAAAACAGAAGTGAACAGAAGAACAGAGAAGAGAATATGACATCAGAGACTAGAGGAGAAGAGAGAGAACCTCAAAGAAAAGAAGAACTTTGCAGAACAGAAACTTACAGGTCATATTAGCACGATTCTTTTGTTTTACCAGTACAGAACAGCAGAGAACATCGTATACCAGAGAATAACATCAGAGAAAATAAAAGAACAGCAAAGAAGAGAATAAAATAGCAGAGAACGTTAGAGAAGAGCATATAACATCAGATAATATGAGAAAAATGAGAAAACAGAACATCAGAGTACCAAAGAAAATATCAGAGAACGGCATAGAACACCAGATAAGAGAAGAGAAAAGCAGAAAACATTGAGAGCAGCAAAAAATAGCAGAAAACGTCAGAGAATAGCAGAAAACAGCACATAAAATTTAAGAACAGGAGAGAACATCGAGAACAGCAGAGGACAGAAAAAAAACATCTGAGAAAAAAAGAGATCATCAGAGGAAAACAGAGAACAGAAAGAAACAGAAAATTTCAGAAAAGAACAGACGAAAATATGACATCGGAGAACATCAAAGAACAAAGAAGAAGAGCAGAATACATCAGAGAAGAGAAGAGACAAACAGAGAACGTCCGAAACCCCAGAGAACAGAAAAAAAACTACAGGCCATAGCGCGATTCTTTTGTTTAACCAACACAAAACAGCAAAGAAAAAACTACAGGTAATATTAGCGCGTTTGTTTTGTTCTGCCAGCACAGAACACCAGAAAAAATCAGAGAAGAGAAGAGAGCAGCAGAAAAAAGCAGAAAGCTACAGAGAAAAATAGCAGATAAGATCAAAGAAGAGCAGAGAACAGCAGAGAATATTAGAAAATAGCACAGAATAACACAGAACAATAAAGAACAGCAAATAACATCAGAGAACATTGATAACAGCAGAGAACAGAAAAAAAAACATCAGAGAAACCACGTGAACATCAGAGGAGAAGTGAACAGAAGAAAACAGAAAAGAACAGAAGAAAATAGTATTTAAGCTATTCATTTAAGTTTTAATGCTAATTTTACTCTGTAATTGGCCTCTTGGTTGTCGGATAAAAATAAATAAATAAATAAATATAACATCAAAAAACAGAGGAGAAGAGCAAAGAACATTAGAGGAGAGAGTAGAAAAATTGAAAAACAGAGAACGTCAAAAAATGCGGAGAACAGAAAAACTAGAGGCCATGGCGAGTTTCTTTCGTTTTATCAGCACGGAACAGCTAATTCTAAACATCTATTATTTGATATTATTCTCTCAAATATTTTCTTACATGTCATTTCAAAATGTTAGTATCTAAAGAATGTTTAAATAATTCAGAATCTTTAAAAACCATTAGAATCTTAAGAATTCTTAAAATCTTAATGAAATTAAAATAGGTTTCCCTACCTAGCTTTTCAAATAATGTTTAGAAATGTTTCAACAGTTTGAAACCCTAGAATATTTAAATATAAGAATTATTTTAAATCCTAAGAATTTTTTATCTATAAAATTAAAATCTTTAGAATTTTACCCTTTACTGTAAACCTTTAGTATTTAAAGAATTCAAATTTTTAGAATTGGTAGAGTTGTTAGAATCTCTGGAAACTTTTTCATCTTTAAAATCATTAGATTTTTAGAGTTTCCTAAAATTAATAAATATTTCTACTGAACTTTGTTGCTTGATTTACAATTATTTAAAAATTAATTAAGCTTTAATCTAAAAAAAATTCTTAGATTATTGTTGATTCCTGAGGCATCTACATCGTTATACATGTTATTATATAATAATAATACTTAATACTTTGTCTGCATTAAATAAATTTAGTTATACAAAGTATTAAGTATTATTATTATATGCTTACAATATTGCTAGAGTCTTAAAATCTTTAAACTTTTACCTTTGTAATCTTTGAAATATTTAGAGACTTTCGAATTCTAGAACCTTATTATCTTTCGAATATTTAGGTACTTTGAAATTTTAATATTTTTACAATTTTTTAGACATTTTAGAATTGGCAGAATATTGAAAGTCTATAACATCTTTATAATATAATAATATTTATCAAATCTTAGGAGACCATTTTGAGAATTTTATATCTTTGAATATTTTTAGAATCTTTGATTAAAACATTTTAGAAACCTTCCTTTGTTATTTTAAATATTTAGAATCCATTCTAAGTCTTTAAAGTTTTTAGCGGCTCGCGAACAATTGTAATTAATTTGAAATCAGGATTTTGAAATCGTAGCATCTTAAAAGGAGTTGAAATCTTTGGAATTTTTTAAATCATAAAAAAATCTAAAAAGAAATCCCTTACTGTGCTTCTAAGAAGAAGCTTTAAAATTATTAAAATAACTAGGAATCCCATAATATTTTAACATAAGGATTTAGAAAAATTATTTTAAAGACCTTAGAAGAGCTTCTAAGGTCTCCAAAATAATTCTAATCTTTCAAATATTTGTAATATTTGAAATAAATACTTTAGAATCGAAAACATTTGTAAGTTTTGAAACAGAATTTTGAAATCGTGGCATCTTAAAAAAATTAAATAATTCTATCTAACTGCAGAATACTTGTAAATCTTTAGAATTTTGAAACGATAAAAAAATCAAAATAAACTTCCCCTACTATGCTTCATAGGCGAAGTTTTAAAATTATTTAAAAAAATGTAATCTTATAATAGTTTAACATAGGAATTGTTCAATTTTTAAAATAAATACTTTAGAATCCATAGAGTATTTAGAATACAATCTTCCTCATCTTTAAAATCGTATCTTTAGACCCATTAGAATTTGAAAGTCTTTAGATTTGCTAGAATTGTTAGTATCAATGAAAAATCTAAATCATTAGATTTTTAAAATCTTTCAGGAATCTAATTAAATTAACAAATATTCCTTTTGTGCGTTTTTTTTTCTTGTTAAAGATTTACATTTATTAAAAACGTTTAAACTATTTAACATTTAAATAATACAAGTTAGAGAAAATATTTAATATTTATGCTTTAAATTCTTCACAATATTTTTAGAATATTTTTCAGATCTTTAGACTTTTAGAGAATCTTTTTAACCTTTGAAATATGATTTAAAATGTTAAAATCTTAGTATATTTAGAACACTTAGATACTTTAGTATCCGTAGAATATTTATAATAATTAAATTATAAAAAATCAAAAAAAAAAATTAATGTACCTACTTGTTCTTAAGAATTTTAGTAATTTTAATCATCTGTGAAAAATTCAAAATGTATTGAACGAACAAACAAATAGATATAAGAGTGTTAAACACTTAACTAACGCACTTACTATGTTTTAACCACTAAAAATTATGTAATATATATATATACATATATTACAAAAACGCACGACTTAGGTTTCGACGGTTTAATGTCATTATCAAATGAAGCAAATTAATGAAGGAGTTCTATTTATACTAATGTGTAGAGGTTTGGGGGTAATTATTGTCGGGTAGGTAAAAGAATGGGATTACGCCTCGTTAACGGATTATAGGTTTTTGAAAAGTGGCGTGTACATTAAATCTGTTTGCTCGTTAAGCAGATTAACGTGAGGATTATTACTTTCTTTGAAAATTTTGGCAGATTCGAGGAGATTAAGCTTTGTACCTTTGGTACAGTGATGTAAAATTTTTAGATTTTGGATTTTGGGATAATTCATGTTTACATTCTAAAGAATGGTTTGAAAAAGTGCTACTGTTTTGATTTAACCTATACGCTCTAAAATGTTCGGAAAATCTAGTTTCGAAGCTGCGACCTGTTTGACCTATATAAGTAGAGTTGCATTCGGGACACGAAATTTTATAAACACCTGATTTTTTTAGGGGACGAACGAGAATTTAATCGCGCCAATTTGTTTTAGGGTTAACTACAAAAAAACTCTGTTAGTGGAATCTAAAAATCTATTATTTGGAATTAATTTCGCATGTCTTTTCTCACATGTAACGATACTTGTTGAATTTACAACAGTTTTCTCCAAAATCTTCTGTTTGCTTTGAGAAAAGTGCAAATTTAATCGACGCCTTTTGATTTTGGGTATAGCTACAAGAATTTCAGTTATTAGATTCTAAAGATGAATGATTTAAAATTAATGTCATGTTTTTCTCACATTTAACAAAAACTGTATAATTTACACCAGTTTTTTTCAGAATTTTTAATCGGAGCCCTTTTGATTTAAGTATATCCCCAAAAATTTCTGGTCGTGGATTCTAAAGATCTATTATTTGGAATTATTCTCTCAAATCTTTTTTCACATGTAATAATTATTGTTGAAATTTTTGGGTTATACTTCGCGTGGTTTGTAAATTATATTCACAACGTTTCGATGGTCCCTCTGCCATCTTTTTCAAGTGTTTACTCTTGTGTGTTCAGTATTCAGTATTACCTTGAACAAACAAGAGTAAACACTTGAAATGGATAGCCGAGAGACCATCGAAACATTGTGAATATAATTTACAAACCACGCGGAATTTAACCCGAAAACCAGCTACAACATACCATACCCGGGAAAACATCAAACTAAATGCACGATAAAATGATTTATTGTCACCATAGAAACAATTAGTGGCGTACCAAAAGTGTAAAAATTCGTGTACCACCGGTGGTACCCGCCGGCGTTAACGTGTTAAATAAACAAATGACTGTTTGAATGAGATTTTTTCCTATAAAAAATTATTCACGCAACAATCACCAAATTTATATTTGTTTTTAAAAATAAGTCCTATGTAATTAAAGATTTTACATAAATCACGAGGATGACATGCTATTATAGACATAAGTACACCTCTGCATATTTTTTTAACAATGTATAAAATTTAACAATGTAAAAACGTATAATGAACCTTAGAAGTACATTTCGTTCAAATAAATAAGTGAAATAAGGAGTAGCAGTGTTTTAATTTGTTGATCGTTGATTATTGTAATTCTCGGGTTAGTCCTGTCTTCATGAATTTCTATAGACTCCTTTTACGACCCTTTTTGGCAAAATGAATAACTGAGTCCTTGCCAAAAGAAGGATACCTGTTGTTGTAATATTATGTTGAAAATGATATAATTACCGAAAATAGTCCAAAAACAAAATAATTAATCAAACTGGAATTACTTGTTAAGTATTAAAGTAAAATCACTTTTTTAATTTTCAAAAAACTTTTATTTGTTGGAATTACACGCAACAATTGTTTCGCCACACTGTGGCTTCTTCAGGCGAAGAAATGGTAGCGGTACAGAGTTGTGTATGATTTAAATACTAATTAGGGGGGTGGGAAGAGGGTTGGAGGGTTTTTAGTTTTATTTTTAAAATTGAACATATTAAGTAACGGTGATCTATTAATATCCGTTTGGTCGTTTAGGAAGAGGCCGGTCTTTCCTCTTGTTTATTTCTAAATTTTCCAAGTAATTTAGTTTCCTTCTCTTTTGCTGTTGGTGGAGTATTTTGAATTCGTCATTGAACGAGTGTCGTTCTTCTAGTAGTTGGTTTGCGAATGTGGAAGTCTTCTTGTGGTTAATGTATGCGGCTCTTTGTTCTTTAAAATACTCCACCAACAGCATGTTATTTGTTTTGGTAGTCTTCTTCTTCTGTTCTCATCCCAGTTTATTTTATCTTTACTTATACATAATGATTTGTCTTAAATGTAATTCAATCGTTGACTCTTCTGATAAATTCATAGTACGTGATGGTTCCAACAGGCACATTCATGCAAAATGCTCTGACTTAAGTCCTTCGGAAATTAAGTGTCTCGAATTACGTCAAAATTCTAAGAGGCGTATTAAATACATCTGCCTTGAATGTGAGAAAGGGTTTCAGAAAATACCGAAGCTCATTACATTAATTGATGAATTTAAGGCTGAAATTAATGAATTCAAATCAAAAGTCTACACATCTAAGAATGCCTCACCCGTTGATCTCAGAAGAAATGATTGCTGAGATCCAGGAACGTTCAAAACGATAAAAAAATATTATTATTTATGGCTCACCTAAAGATGATAAATCTAAGCACCAACAGTCGGAACGTGACGCTGTGTTTATTAAAAATATGCTGAGTAAATTATATATATATATATATATATATATCTGATTCTCAAGTTTATTTACAACGTATAGAAAAATTTGATGCTACTAAACGGAACTCACGACCAATAAAACTTCGACTGAGTTCTGTTGATTCAGTTCATCAAATAATTAGACAAATTAAGAAACTTCAAACTGATACGGATTACTCAAAAATCTCAGCGTCTTTTGATCGCACACCTAAGCAAATTGCTTATTACAAATTGGTGAAAAGTGAGTTAATATATCGTGTGGATCAGAAAAATTCTCCAAAAATCCTTTCAACTTCCATATATTATCCCAATACTGTCTTCCTAGAAACCCTAGTATAAACCTTAAATTCAAAAATCCCAATTCAACCATATTTGATTTCATTTCATCCTTTTACGCAATAACGACTGACGCCATATGACTGGACAGCACAAGGCAGAAAGACCTCAGGCCTTTTGACAAATTAATACATTAACACCTCATTCATTATCCATTATTATTATTTTATAAATATGTACAAAATTTGTCAATAAATATATGTTACTACTACTTCTAGATCGTGTGGATAAAGGCGAAAATAACCTAAAAATCAAATATAAAAATGGTATTCCAGTTATTCAGTCGGAAAACCAATAAGCTCCAACAGGATAGTCCACCCAATTGGTATATTTTATCAAAACGTTCATTGATTAAAATCTAAAACAAATGATTTTTATAATAATTGTTGGAACTTAGACTCTGATCTTGTTCTGTTATCAGAAACATGGTTAAATGACTCTGTATTCAGTAGTGAATTATTTTCTCATAATTATAATGTCATTCGTTCAGATAGAATTTTTTTATTAGTTTGCATCTAAAAATCACATCTCCATTACTTTGATTGATACCACCGAAATTACAAACACTGTTCCAGTAGTTGATTGTATTTTATGCAAATGTCATTTTGCCCCCAATACTATTATTATTGGGGTTGTTTATATTCCACCAGACATATCTTACAATAATTTTGAAATACTAACCTCACAATTGGAATTTCTAATGGATCAAAAATTTATAATTATTGGTGATTTTAATATTCCATCAAAACAGTATGAACATATGTCTCCAAATTCTAAATGGTCTTGTTTTAAATATTTCACTGATATCATTAACATAAAACAATACAACAATATTCATAACACATAAAATTCGTTGTTAGATTTAGTGCTATGTAATTACGAAGTTGATCTGTCCGTTTCACATGCAGAATTGCCTCTTGTTCCTGACGATAACTTCCATTCTGCTCTGGAAATTAATTTCTCAAACCATCCTAATGACTTTCTTTTACAATATCCCAGTAACGAAAATACAAGATTTAATTTCCGTAGGGCTAACTTTATATCTTTGTACAACGACATTTATAGCTTAGATTGGAGTATACTCAATTCGTTTAATAATGTCGATGAAAGGGTTACCAGGTTTTATGATATACTTTATTCTGTTCTCTACAAACTTGCCCGTACATACAAATCTAACAAACAGAAACATTCACCATGGTTTTCGTCTGTAATTAAAGATAATTTAAATTCCAAGTCTTATTATAGAAAGATGTGGCATAAAACCAAAAATCCACATTTTCTTCATTAATTTAAAAGATTACATACTCTAATTAAGCGTCAAATTTCTGAAGCATATTCCTTATTTATTTGCAACACGGAAAATAACTTTAAAAAAAAACCCCTCTGACTTATGGAAGTTCGTCTCTAGTAAGCGTGGAACTACTCGAATCCCAAGTGTGGTACATACTGACCAGGAAGAATTCACTGATCCCAATGACATAGTTAATGGATTCGCTGATATCTTTAAAAGTAATTTCAATCGAGATTCATATCCTACACAGGGTAACGATTCACCTGTATATCCGCCATTTTCGATTAATAAAGTCGACGAGTCTCAACTGATTATTATAATGTCACGCCTTCCAAATTAATTCACCGCAGGTGATGATAAAATTCCAAGTTTTTTAATTCGCGAATAAAGATTCGCATTTGTCAGCCCATCATGTACGATTTTAAATTACTCAATCTCTTCTTGTCAGTTCCCAAACATTTGGAGTGCTAGACTATGTCCTGTTTTCAAGAAAGGTGACAAATCCCATCTTCGTAATTATCGTCCAATATCGATCCTTTCTAACTTTGCAAAAATCTTTAAAAGTGTATTGCATAACAACAAATCTGGCAACAATTTCGCAATATCTAGCCGATTCTCTAGATGCTCGTGGTCAAGTTGACGTTATTTATACTGATTTTTCACGCGCCTTTGACTCAATTGGCCATGATCTTCCAATTCATCAACTTAGTCGTTTGGGTGTTATTCCTGCGGTTACTAAACTCATTGGGTCATATTTACAAAATCGTTCATGTCATGTATTTTATAATGGTTTTAAATCCTACGAATTTTCTCCTGCCAATGGTTTTCCGCAAGGTTCTTTTGGCCCCCTCTTGTTTAATATTTTTATTAATGAGTTATTGGGAATGCTTACCTGTCCCGTTTTGGCATACGCTAGTGATCTTAAAATTTACCTAAAAATTCATTCTTCGAATGATGTAACCACTCTACAATCGAATTTAAATGTAATTGCTGATTGGTGTAGGAGAGTTAGATTAGTACTAAATGTCAACAAATGTTGTGTGGTAAGTTATTTCCGCACTCGTACTTCACTTGAATCAAGTTATCAGATCAACGGAGACTATTTATCGAGATGTACCACGTTCAAAGATTTAGGAATTACGTTTGACAACCAACACACGTTTAAACATAATATTGAACCTGTCCGAACAAATGCATCGAAGGCTTTAGGATTTATTCTTCGAGTTAGCCACGACTTTACCAATGTTGATGCTATAAAATCTCTCTATTCCGCCTTTTTGTTGAGTGGAATATAATAGTTTGATCTGGTTTCCTATTTACGCTAGTCACTCACTTTTGTTGGATCGCATTTATCGTCGATTTTTAAAATTTCTATCGTTTAAACTGGACCGTGCTTATCCATTGAAACTTCTTAAGAACTTCTCCAGCGTCACCAAATAGAGTCAATCGCCGAGAGAAGAAATCTGCGTTGTGCAACTTATATCAAAAACCTTTTGGATGAAAAAGACTGCCCTGAAATTCTCGCCAGGGTTCATTTAATTTCCCTGTACAACCTACACGATTGTCATCAACATATAGATTACCATCGGCACGCACCAATGTGTTGCAGCGTTCACCTGTGATTGTATTGTGCCAGTGCGGGGAAAAACAATTTTGTGACATTTTTATTTAGTGTCTTATTTAGTGTTTTTTTTAGTGTTACTTTGTGATTTTTCCTCCAAAGGAGGCAATTTACTCTTAATATTGAGAAGTAATTTTCTAAAAAAGTTGAGGTTAGGTCCGTAGAATCAGCAAAATGAGGATTGTGACCCCGTGTGTGAGTTTGGTCAAAGGTCTAACGTATTGTCAATCAGTCATAGAATGTAAATAATCTATAATCTAGATTAGTGTGGACCTTGGCCCTCACTAATTACTTACTTTAAATTACCCTTAAAATGTGCCATACCGTTATACGCAGATCACCTGCTTGAGATATACACCACTTCGGCGGTTCAATGGCAACTGAGATATAATGAATAAGTTGTCATATAAGTAGATAATAGTCAATATTTCAAGCTGGGGGTTGAGAAAAGCATGTTTAGAATCTGAAACTAAAGATGGCGCTGAACTCTACAGTTTTCCCCTGTATCAACGTCCAAAGGGTATCCTGGCCCCTGTCGAGCTTTGACCTATGGCTATGACCATTTTAGTACGTTGAAATAAGAGGTTTTGAAGATTTTCATATTCAGATTAAATGGGGCGAAGACGCCTCTAAACTATCTGATAATCCTAACAAAAATAAATCAATAAAAAACTGATATTTAACAGTACACAAACGAAACAACAAAGAAATGATAATAATATGGAAAATGTAAAAAAAAATAAACACATATACCAAAAACAACAGCAAAATATCAGAGAACTAAAAGTTAAACATAGGGAAATCTAGAAACTCGATGCCTGGAACGTAAGAGGAATAAGAGGCAAAGAAGAAGAACTGATTGATGAATTTGAAAAAGCAGAAAATAGACATACTAACAATTACCGAAACAAAAAAGAAAGGACAAGGAGAATTAGTATTAAATGATGGACACATATTTATATACAAGGAAACAAAACAAGAAAAGCATGCATGAGCGGGGGTAGGATGTATCATTCATAAAAACGTGGCTTGATTTATTAATAAATGGAAGGGACACACGGAAAGAATACTCACATTAGAGATGATAATAAACAGGAGCAAAACAATAACAATTATTGCAGCATAATGTCCTAACGAGAACGATAGTGCCTAAGAAAAAGATAAGTTTTGGAAAGACCTAAACATAGCTGCAGAAAACAGCATAGGTAGAATATACATTACAGAAGACCTGAATGGTAGAGTGAGAAGGAGCGATATTGGAAATGAAGTCGTGGGGAAATATGATAAAGATAAGATAACAAGTAATGGCAAACGAATAATAGATTTTTGTAAAATTAATAATATGATAATAGCAAAACTTTTGTTAAACATAAAAACATACATAAATATACAAGACAGGGAAAAGATCGATAATTTGCTATATCTTAGTGGAAAGAAATAAACAAGGCAAAATTAATGACGTAAGGGTATACAGAGGTCCAGAAATTGGAAGCGATCACTACTTGCTTGTCGCGAAAATACAAGGAAAAGTCGGAAATGGGAGAAAAAAAATATCAAACCATCAAATATTACAAATCAAGAGAGGAGGATAAATTTGTTATAACCTAAAGATGCAGTTATTTGTTTTATTAGTTTTAGTACTTAATTTGTATTTTCTATTGAGAGGGGGAGATTCAATACTCTATATAATATGCTGTAGAATGTTGAAAATTTGTGTTTGAAGTTTTTTTATATAAAATTCAAATTTGGAATTAAATATATAGCATATCTTTTAAAATAGGTAAATGCTCAGTTTCAGAACGACCAAAAATCTAATCATTTTGAGAATTTCATCCTACTCAATTTTCTTAGAGCTAAACTTCTTATATAATTCCATATAATTTTTATGCACACACTGTATAGAAATATAATCAATTCGTGCCGCTATTTCAAAAGTATTTATTAGGATTTATATACAAGTGCTATTACGCGGACTGGCCTTTGTAAACGTGCTTGTAAAACATTCCCAGGAATGGTATAGTATCTGCAAAGCATTTAGCGTGTAAAGTATGAGGAAAACTCGCAAACGCAGTATTCCCTTAAAAGACTGTAATCATGCCATCCACAAATTGGCAAGACGTGCCATATTATCCACGCCTTTTAAATGCATATCCATTTCCAGCCCGGCACACCGATCACTTACCACTAACTAATTAAATCAAGTATCAAGTTAACAGCACGTTACTGTTGACTGGACGTAAGGCTGCGCCGAAAGAGAATGTGATTAATTAAACATCTTAAATAAGTCCTCTAGTTATTAGAAGATTAACAGCTAGCGCATAGAAAAATTATGATTGTTTCAAATATGATTCGATTAAAAATTTTAATAATATTAATATAACACAACTATAAGTAATAAATGTAATAATAAATAATAATATATACAGTGATCGAAAAATTTTTGTAACCAAGTGAATTATTAGAGAAATCGAAATGAATTTTTTCAAATCGCCATTTTTTATAATATCTCGGTTGGTATTGAAATAAATCATATTTAATAATTAGACAATTTTAATTTTCTACAACGTAAAGGAATATTTTTATTATTAATATATAAATATATTTATTGAACTCACAATAGAATGTTTTATTTGAAACTAAAATAATGTATAGATTGTTTAATTGCAAATTTTAGGATTGTTTATTCAATGTAAGATTATTAAAAACGAATACGAAATTTACTATAATATACAAAGAAAACACTTTATAACTTGTTTGTATTACTGGATTTAAAGTGTTTTCATTATATACTACAAAATGTATATCGAAGTAGAAGCCTCAAGAATCAACAATATTTACTATGATACTTCGATCCTAAATTTAATTTCGATAAATCTAATAATTCCAGACTTATATCTTGGTTTTATACATTTGCCCAACACTGTATAATTAGGGAATGAGTGATCAACACTTTTTTTGTTGCGTAGAATAACGATTCCATAAAGTGGCATCAAAAATTTCCGACTTTCTTGTTGGTGTTATAAAATTTCCAAGTGGATATAGTAATATTTTGAATGAGTCATCGATCAGAAACTAGTCCAATTAGCACTAGACCACGAAGTGGCTACTACCCACACACATTCGGAACTTCGGAACGGCGAAATCCGCGCCACGGCAATAGCTATAATAATATAGTAACCCGCATGCGATCCAACATAATAATTTTTTGTTGTTTTCCGATGACCGTTATAATGGCGTGCTTCTGTCGATGCTTTTATTGGATTTCCAATGGTAAACAACATACCGTAATATCGGAATAACAACATCATCGTTATTATTCAATATGATTACATTAAATCAAAATACTTCGGAGGGATTATATAATGTATGATGCAATCTGAAGATATGTTCGAGTCGTATATCATTTATAGTGTTGAGATATCTGTGTTTTGGATATGTGACTACATCATTAGTAAAACTATTATGATTGTTGGTCCATGTCAAAGGTTAGACTAATAATTCTTAATAATAACGCAATATTCTTTTAAAGCTAAGACGTCACTCTTTGACATGATTTAGAATGATGAAAGTCGTCCAGAGGAATGAAAATATTAGGGGGGGCTAAAAGTAATGTTATCTGCGCATGTTTATATACATTTGTCATTTATCAGTTCACTGTGTATATTAATGTCAAAGACAACTTAAGGTTTATGTGTTAATAATTAAATTTAATTGTATTACAATTTATGAAGAAATGGCAGGTCAAATGCTAGAAGAGATACATATTCGGCATTCGGTTTTACAATGTTAGTAACCCAACAGTTGCTATCAAAAACATTTGCGATATTAATCCAAGTTCTAATTTAGTAATTACAAAACAAAACAAAAATAACTCAGTTATTTTTGTAATTCCTTTGAGAATGGTCGTCATTGACCGAAACACGTGTCAGGAAACTGAATATTACAATATGAAACTAAACAAGTGTTTTAATTTGAAATTACCTAATATTTTCGAAGATAGCTTGATCTTTATGATTTTCAAGAATGGAAAAATGGTAGGTATTCTCTGTTCGGAGCTGATTTTCCCAAAGTGTCAATTTATTTTGGAATGACTTGACGTGACCATTCATGAACAAGTTGTTCAACTTTGTATTTAATTAATAATAATAATTATAATAATAATAATATATTTACAGTATGGATCGTAACAAATATTTTACAAAACATAATATATAATATAAGTATACATATATGTAAATATATATAAAAAATTCACAGAAGTATTTAAAATACTTGTACGTGAGATCATATATTAATTTACTTAAGAACTAATATATCTTACGGACGGCTAAAGATTCTATAAAAATAATTTAACTTAGTTTAACTTAACTTAACTAAGGGCGCACTTACACGATATCTCAGACTAAATATGAGGCTTTGTTAAATTGTCTATGAAGTTGGTAGGGGTTGCATGTAACCACAGCTTTAGATACTTTTTAAACGTCTTAATTGGTTTTATGTTTTTTATAAAATTAGGGACTTTATCAAATAATTTAGGACCCAGGTAAGTATAATGTCTTTTTCCTATATTTTTTTTAATAGCTGGTTTGTGTGTAATATTATATTTGTGTCTCGTGTTATGTTTGTGTTGTCTATATTGGATGTTAACTTCATTATTTTTTAATTGGACTAATACAGTAATCGCGTATAACTGTCTTATTGTGAATACACCTAGTTCCGAAAACAGTAATTCTGATGCATATAAAATATCTTTATTATAAATAACCTTTAAAATCCATTTTTGTATTACTTCAAGTCGTTTAATGTATGTGTCTGCTGTACTTCCCCAAGCGATGATTCCATATGAGAGTTGTGATTGAATGAATGCATGATACATTTTTTTTTAATTCTTTTAGATTTAAGATATTTTGATGATATTTAAATATTGATATTTGTTGTCTGATTTTGTTTATAACATTATGATCTGTAGGTCCCACCTCAAATGCCTATCAATAATAATGCCTAAATATGTTATTGCACTGCTTTCAAAAATATTGAAAAATTTATTTACTCGCAATTGCCCTAGGTTAGATAAATTATTGGCATAAGATGTAAATGACAAATATTTCGTTTTTGTTGCATTTATAGTTAATTTATTGGTATCAAACCATTTTTTAATTAAACAGAAATCTCATTGAGATTTCGTTTATACGTCGGGCCAGGTTTTATCGCTATAGAATATTACTGTGTCATCAGAAAACTTAAAATATGCCCCAAGGTGTTCAATTTAAATAAACTATTCATATATAGAATAAACAGCACTAGACCCAAAACTGTGCCTTGTGGTACCCCATATCTTACCTCTAATTTTCCACTTTTCTCATTCTCAATTTTAAAAAAACTGTTCTCTTTCTGAGAGATAACTTTTTATTAAAGGCTTTCCCTCTAAAACCGTATCTATATAGTTTACATAATAGTATTTTATGACAGATTTCTCGAGATCAACAAATATACACAAGGAGGGTTGATTTGAATCCATAATATTTGAAATAAGTGATGTAAGATGAGCTATAGCATCTTGTGTAGAGGTATTCTCTCTAAACCCATACTGTGTCTCGGAAAGTATTCTATGCTTATCTAAGAATGACATGATTCATACTTTTAAAAAATTTTCTAATACTTTAGCAATATTTGATATTAAGGAAATTGGTCTGTAGTTGACGATTTCCAATTTACTACCATTTTTGAACAATGTTTTAATTTCTCCAATCTTTAGACTTTTTGGAAATTTTCCAGATTCTATGCAGTTATTAAAAATATATTCTAAAGGAAAAGCAATTTCCTCTGCAATCTGATGCAAAGAATCAGATCGTAAATTGTCATGACCTGATGCTTTATTCGGTTTCAGACTTTTAATAATATTTTCAATTTCTATTTTATTTATTGGGGCGATAAAAATTGAATCATCCGTTTCATTTTCTTTAACTTGTTCACTAGTGTCTGTATCGTTCATTTCTTTTTCACCAATACCAGTGTAGTGAGCATTGAATTCATTTTTATCATTTATAAGTTTGTTTTTAACTATAATTTCAGGAGACCTTTCATAAGCCTTTTATAATATTGTATTTTTGCAGATTTTATTAATTGCGTTAATTTATTTTTATATATCTTATATTCGTTTTTAATTTGTTCATTGAACGGATTTTTAATCATTTTTCTACATTAAGCCTGTTTCTCGTTAATAGAGTTTTTTAGCCCGGTAGTAATCCATTCTTTCCGAGGTAATTTTTTATTATTTTTATTATTTTCGTATTATTATTTATGTAATTCTGTAATCTATTAATAAATATATTTGTTATGTCAACATTACAATTGTTGTAAATATCACACCATTTTTCGTTTTCTAAGTCTATTTTTAGATTTTTATAGTCTGTATATGATTTGGTAAATGTATGAATTGAATTTAATATGTATTTCTTCAAATTGATGTGAAGAATATTAGGAAAATTATCAGTAATAGATATTTCAAAAATTACCAGGACGGAATTGCCTAAATTGTCTCAATTTTTTATAAATATTTGATCAATAATAGATTGTTTCTGATTTTGAATTCTAGTATACTTATTTATGTGAGATATAAAACTATATTCACTCATTATATTTAGGTATTCCTGTACATAATCTCTTTACCAACAAGGTTGATATTTATATCTCCCACTATTATATGTTCTTTGGCATTTTGTTGAGCTTTTAGAAACTTGTAAAGTTCTCTATTGAAGTCGAGGACATTTAAACTAGGTGGCCTATATACAGCTCTTATTAAAAAAGTTCCATGTCCTGTTTCTACTTTTAGATTAATAATATTTAAATCAATTTCTTGTATATTGTGTCTGATTTTATGTAATTTATCGATGTAACAGGTGTATTTAAGAGTGATTTTTACGTAGATTAAAGTACCATCATTTTTATTTATTTTGCATTCATTATAAATAATGTCATATCCTGGCATTTTGAATAAATTTAAGTTGTGAATTTTAAAAGTTTCTGTTAATATAATGATATCGAAATTAAAATTGAATTGGTTAATAAAAACAGTGAATTCGTCAAAGTTTTTGCATATGCTACGAATATTATTATAGATAATACCCATAAATGTACCATTACCATTATTCTTTTTTATTTTTATATTATATTCATGAATGTTATTTACCGTTTGCGTCTGTATATCATTAATTTTAAAGTCCATTGAAAATTATTTAAGTTACTAATTTTAATACAATTTAATTAAAAGTACCTATATAAATTACTAATTAATAACAATTATTACAAAAAACCTTTGAGATATAATGCTAAGGCTTATTATTTTCCTGATTTTACTACTGCTCTGGTATTAGGTTTATGCAGTGTTGTTTTTGTAGTATTTCCTTTTCCATTTTCTTTCAACCGGTTGCTACTAATTTTGATTGGTTGGTTAGTTGGAGTATCGATTTGGAGTATACTATCGTGGTTGATCTGATTGTCAATGGTTCTAGCAGGTGTATGGTAGTGGGGCTCGTCTTCTTGATTTGTATCAACGTTTGAATATTCAATAACCGGTGTCGGTGGGGCACTTCTTGGTTTTGGGTGTGTTGAAGTGCTGGATGGGTTTGATTCAAGAAGTTATTCTGTTGAATATCCTATGTCGGTAATATATAGTCTTCCAATAGGCAAAAAAAAGAAACAAAAACAAAATAAAGAGTCGGCAATAAAATTCAAGAGCAAAATTCAATGTATGGAATGGCAATGGCAAAAGTAGAAAGATAAAATAAGAAGCGAATTCAGTATCACTTAATTCAGTGCACCAAAAAAAGAGAAACAAACAAAAAGGCAAGACAACACTATATAAAGAAAGGTCAGCAAAGAATAAAACAAAAAGAAAATCTACTCACCAAATAAATAAATATATAAAATCACAAAAGAAGCCAAAGAAAAAAATTAAAATCATTGTACCAAAAATAAAAAACCAAAGGAAAAAGTACCCCATTGTATGAATTGAGGACACTGAAAGAACAAACAAAACATAAACAAAATCCAGAGAAAAAATAAAGTAAAATGCAAGAGCCAAATTATATATATAAACAAAAGTTATTTCATATAATGGAATGTATTAAAGTCCTTTAATTCGTTGTAGAAAATTAAATAATAGTTTAAAAATAGTTTAAATTAAGTCAAATCAAATCAAATTAAAATTGTGGGTTACAAATTAATTATAATATGCAAAAACTATTATATACGTATATTTAAATATGTATATTAATTATTATAACCGTGCAATTATGCTAAAACAACGCTTCTTGAAGACAGACATGGATAGGTGAAATAAGTCAATCTTTTTATCCGAAAGTGAATTAAAAGTTTGCATTGCACGACAAATATTTTTACCATAATTTGTGGAATGAAATTTGATTCTAAATGTATTTTTATGTCTCTGTAGATGAGAAGGACTGGCATTAAAGTTTAATTGAGAAAGTAATTCCGGACAGTTTATGAAATTATGACATAAGTTATACAGAAGGCATAGATCAGCTATTATCCTTCTAGCCTTAAGAGGAGTAACATTTAAATAGCATCTCAGATGTAAATAATCAGTACAGTTTAGACCAGTTCTATAAGCATAATGATTTAAGAATTTATTCTGTACTTTTTCTATTCTAATTATATTATATACCAACTCACTTGACCATGAAGCATATTCTAATACGAACCTAACCAAGGATACATATAAATTTCTAATTAATGACGGTGAAAATTTTCTACTAAATCTATTAATGAATCCGAGAATTTGAGTTGCTTTCGATGTTATGTTACATATGTGATTTTTAAAAGTTAATTTTTTATCGAATGTAACCCCCAAATCTTTAGCATATTGTACATCAGTCAACTATTTATTGTCAATGAAGTAATCTACAGATTGGTATTTCAAGTTACGTACAAATGATAATTTAAAACATTTTTTGGCATTAAGATCGAGGCCATTAGCAGTATACCATAGGTTTAAATTAAAAATATCCCTTTGCAAAGCAACACAATCTTGTGGCGAATGGATTACTTTGAATAGCTTAAGATCATCTGCAAATATGAGACACTGGATATTATTTATAACGGACACAATATCGTTAATGAAAATTAGAAACTGTAGTTGGCCACAATGTGACCCTTGAGGAACTTCAGAAGTTACGTTGATGATCTTTGACAGTTTTCCATTTATATTAACACATTGGGTCCGCTCTCCTAAATAACTACTAAACCAACTAATAACATCTGTTCCAAAACCATAAACAGACAGCTTAGCGAGTAAGGTTTCGTGGTGGACGCGATCAAAAGCCTTAGAGAAGTCAATGTAAATGGCGTCGACCGCCAAACCTTTCTCTAAGGCATCTAGAATTATTGTTTTAAATACTAAAAGATTTGTAACCGTTGAGCGACCAGTACTAAACCCATGTTGTTGGTCAACAATAAGATTTTTACAAACCCACTTTAGCTGATTCGCAACAATTTTGTCCAATAGTTTGGGAACAGATGATTGAATCGCTATACCAAGGTAATTCCTGATATTTGCTCTATCGCCAGATTTAAATAAAGGAGTAATATAGCTTCTCTTACAGCATGAAGGAACTATTCCCGTTTTTAATGATAAATTATACATAAAATGAATAGGGATGGTAATAGTAGTTATACATTGTTTTAAAAAGAATTTGAAGCTTAACCACTTTTCTACGACATAAGATGAAGGAACTACATCCCAATCTAGATGAAGTGTCCATAAATGTTGAATTAACCTTTACGCAATTCAAAACCTCCTGATTTCAACAAATCAGTGATCTCTGTAACAAGAAGTTTAGCCTCTTGCAACGACGTACATCCCGTAACAAGATTGTCGACATTGACATTAGTGGATATGACGTGCGAAGCACGAGGATATGTTAAATGTTTTTTTCGGGCTAATTCCAAAATGGTTCGAATAGCGAGGTATGGAGCAGACGAAATTCCGTATGTAACTGTATTTAGTTGATAGGTCTCTAAGTCATCCAAGGGAAAAAACGCAAAATGATTCTTTGAAATTTGCGATGATCTTCACGAACCAATATTTGCCTGTACATCTGCTTGACGTCACCAGTGAATACAACAAGATGAAGTCGAAATTTCAAGAGAATCGAGAAAATGTTAGTTTGAAGTTTGGGACCTATCAATAAATTATCATTCAGTGAATGACATTCCGAGCATTTTACGGAAGCATCAAACACAACTCGAAGTTTGGTCGTTGTACTGTCAGGCTTCATTACATAATGATGTGGAATATAGTAACTCTCTGAAGTTGAAGTTGGTGAGACAGTAAGTTTTTCCATATGACCTGTTTCTAAATAATCTTTCATGAAATCAAAATAAAGCGAACGAAGTTCGTAATTCTGAGATAATCGACGTTCTAGAGAAGCAAATCTTTTTACAGCGATTTCATATGACCCAGCAAATGAAAACTGAGCATTAGGCTTGAACAATAAGGGCACGATAAACTGACCGGAATGGTCAAGAAAATATTCCCTTTTGAGGATTTGTTCCGCTTGATGATCATCGGGCGACAGCGAGACTTTCAGAGGAACCTGTTTTAGTTCCATAATTAGGATCAGCTAATTTTAAATTAGTTAAATGCTTCCAACAACTATTTTGAGGAATGACCGACAAGGGCATATTAGCACAGATATTTGAAAGAATTATGCAATCCAAAGTAAAATTAAGTTCAGAATTTACAGGCTTTATAGTACAGGAGGTAACACCTCGAGGGGAAACATAGAATTTATTCCTTGAATAGGAATATGCGAATGAGCCCTTTGTAATTTCAATTTTTGTATGCAACGTTCAGTGATGAAATTTGCCTGACTACCGGTATCAAGTAATGCCCGTAAAGTGTGAAAATTACCAAATGAATCACGAGTTAGTTAGATGAGTGGAAATAGTATTGGCTATTAAGTTAAGCGAAGTGGAAGGATTTGTAGTATCTGCAACGTTTTCCATTTCTGTTTGACTAAAATCACGCTTTGGAAAATGCAGTAAAGTGTGATGTTTTATTTGACAAATTTTACATGTATGCACAGATGAGCATTGTGATACGCCATGTGAAGGACTTAGACAATTTATGCAAAGTTTAAAAGTTTTAACTATCTCAAATCGCTCCTTTGGTGTTTTACTTAAAAAGAGTTTACATGTGTACAATGGATGGCTAGCTTTGCATAAGCGACAAGTAGTTAATTTTGTTAAAAAGGTATAAGTTGGTTTTTTCTGCTCATTTGACTTAGGTTTATTAATATCGAGACGACAATTTGAGGTGGTTTTCCACGCACGACAATGTGATTCCAAATAATGTACGAGGTGTGTGATTGAAGGTAATTGATTATTAGAGAGTGTTAGCTCAAATCGCTCTCTAATCGAGGGATCAATTTTTTTATCAACAAGTCGAGCGACAAAAATTCCAACTTTTCCTTTTCTGTAAGCTTAAGTGCATTAAAAGCCTTATAATTTTCTTGAAAGGTGTCAATTACTTGTGTAAGAGAGCTTGTTGCTTTAGTAGAGGGCTTTATTAAATTAATAAAGTTTAAATATTGATAAGAAAGAACTCGAGTATTCATGTATCTGTCCTTAAGTAAATCAATTGCGATTAAATAATTATCTGATGTCAATGTGAGAACTTTAATCAGCATTGCCGCTGGGCTCTAAAAATAAGTTTGTAAATTATAAAAATTTTCAGCACTCGACAAATCGCATCTATTATGAACAACGCTACTATATAATTCGAAAAATGAAGGAAATTCCTTTAAATCACCGAAAAATTGTGGAATATGAATATGCGGTAAATTGATTTTAGAGCTTGAAACTTGATTATTTGACATGTCCATTGTATCACCTGCATTATACTTTAACTGAATGTGCCGCAAATAAGTTTTAATTGAGTAGAACATATCATCAATTTCATTAACAATTTTATAAAGCTTTTCTAAATCTTCAGTTGTGTCAGTAGTACTTGAACCTTAATAAAATCAAACGGGCTCTTACCAATGTAACTTCCTCTTTTCTTCCCGGTTTGGCCAGACTGATGTGGACTGTATTTGTTGTTGTTCGTTTAACATATAACTTTAAGATGCAACGACAATTTACTCTATCGGAGGACGTCTCGCGCAAAAGTCCTTTTAAAAAAGTAACCCAAAGAAAAAAATAGTAAGGTTTGCCAACACAATCCGAAGTCAACTATATGTGGCGCGAAAATTAAATTAATTTCTTACTTAAGATTCAATTTACGACATGACAAAATGACTAATTTTAGATTCCCAAAAATTAAATAAATACACAAATTGTATCAAATAAAATAAAATAAATGAATGAATTTCGTATTATTTACGATGAAATTAAACCTATACTCACCATAGGCAACATAAAACTTAAATAAAAACCTACAGTAGCTAATGCAGAGGATGAAAAACAATTAATTGAATCTCAGAATAGACGTCATAAATAACAAAGGTTTGAAGTCGATTCTTAAGAATGAAAAGTTAAAAGGAAAAGAGTAGTAGTTCAAGGCGGAATATTGGTAACTATTCTATTAAAAATATCGGTTCCAAAGAGAAGTGAATTAATTAGTAGTCATTTGGAAAACACTTCATCTAAATAAAAAATACTATGATCCTTGAAACAGTAGTAGTGATGATATATAATAATAAAATCTTAAACTCTTATTCACACTTATAAGGCTTTACAACTCTAAATAATAAAATATTATTATTTTTCTCTTCATTTGAAGTAAGGAAACTTGTTAGGAACTTGGTACATTGATCTAAAAAAGAAAAGCAAAAAATAGTTATCCGAAAACATATCTACTTCAACTTTTGATTGAAGTAGAGCTAAATTAAAAGGTTTGTTTTATAATATGAAATTAATATCATACATAAAATACAAACCAATACAGTTCAACACAATATTAATGCTGAAATTGCTGTCATAAATAGAATAATACAGAACATGATTAGTTAGGGCATACTAGCCACCTTCCATACTCCATACTTAATTTAATAATTTGTTAATAATTAATATTGTTGTAATTACATAAGGAAATATGAAAATTAGATTGTCACATTCTTAATTACTTGTATTTAGAAATATCCTTTTCTTCGCAATCTTATTTATTATTTGTTTTTTCTTTCATTCTTTATAACAATATTTTGAGTGTATCACTTTTAAACAACAAATAGTGATTAGAAATGCTAATTAATTAATCGAACGCGTTTTAAGTGAGCCCATTGTTGACGTGTTCGTTACTTTTTATTTTTGTTTCATTCATTTCGGATCCTTTGAAGCGCAACGGACGTTTCGTCCTATTTATTTGCTGTTAACCTAACCGCCTGTATAATGCCTGACAAGTGTATTATCCAACGATTGTAATTTGCTTTTTAAATTAGTCTAGATAATTAGCGATCAGAGTTAATGCCGGGATTATGGGAGATAATTGGGCGTAATTCCAGAAATTGGATTATGCAATTAATTCGATGATTATCGCGCGCCTGGGTGGCCAAACAGTCGTAATTGTGATTGATCGGATCGAGCAACGCGATATAGTTGATGATTTCTGTGCTACTTTCTTGGTGGAATCGGATATAAGAAATTGACGAAGAAAAATTCTGGTTATGTTTTATAATATATATTTTTTTTTTGTTGTTATAAGTTTGATAGACAAAAAATAAGAGAAAGTTTCTATAGGCTAAATTAATTTTATTTATTGACTTTACATATTCACCGAAAAAAATAACTCCTAACAATTAATATAAATTTATAAACTACTTAACAATTTGGTTTACTAAGGTGTACCACAGGAAATCAAAATCAGCGCTTTAGAAAAATTGTACTGCGA
Organism: Ontholestes murinus; assembly: GCA_963969525.1. Taxonomy (NCBI): domain Eukaryota; kingdom Metazoa; phylum Arthropoda; class Insecta; order Coleoptera; family Staphylinidae; genus Ontholestes; species Ontholestes murinus. Next base: position 84,199,198 of record OZ018387.1, read on the forward strand.
GATTGTTTTGCTACTATCCTCTAAATCGGTAATCAATTGTTCATATGTTCGTAGTATACAAACTCTACCTCGCTGCATTCAAGTCTTTGGACCGATCCAAGCTTAGTGGCTTCCTTAGGATGCGGAAAACTGTAGTTAAAGATTATACTGGTATGGAGAGTACCACTTAAAATTACGACCACCTTGGCCCACATACACTCCCCTACAATGATCGCATGTTTATGTATATATCCCTGATCTGAACTAACTGCTATTTTTGTTTTTGGGTTAAATATGGAATTTTCAAGTTTAGTTTAGAATTAAATAGTTCTAAGGGGTGAGGTGGCGGCATTTTAATAGGTGTAAAAGGATATTTGTGCTCAAGAAATTAGTATAGATGAACATTGGGTAGAACAACTATTCATTCTAGTAACAATCGGAAGAGAGAATATTATTATTATGGGTGTATATATACCTCCTGGTTCTAGCTCTGATAAGTATGTATATCACTGTGAGATTGTGGAATCTCTAAACATGCATTATGAAAACGCAAAATTTATTATATGTGGAGACTTTAATATTCCTTACTAGCCTGTGATAATTCATCCATTAAATTGTCATCGCAGTCAAGTATGAATGACAATTTAGATATTATTGCTAATTCTTATAGTTTCTTAAATTTTGATCAAAAAAATCATGTTTGTAATACTCGAGGAATACTATTAGATTTGGTATTTTCTAATATAGATCAAATATACATATCTGACGCTATCGACTTATTGGATACAAATTCTTTACATCACACAGCTATTTGTTGCTCGTTGAAATTAGGGTATGAGGAGACATTATTGCCGACTTTTTCATATAAAGATTTTAGGAGAGCAAATTATAACGAAATTAATAGATATTTAAGTCAGATTAATTGGTGTAAACTTTTTGAGGAATACTCGTATAATATCAATGAAATTACTGAATTATTTTATATTACAATATAAATGTATTTGTTCCTATAAAAATAATACGCAGTAAAAATATCCCGTTTGGTTTGATTCTACTTTAATTAAATTAACAAAGGACAAAAAAAATGCGCATGCACTATTCAAACTCAGTGGCACAGATGTGGACAAACCAAAATTCAATAGACTTAGGAACGAATGTCAACAACGAAGTTGCAGATTACAATATTTATATTATAAAAATATAGAAATTGATATTAGTAAAAAACCCATGAAATATTGGAGCCATATTAAAAAGCTGAAGAGTGAAGAAGGATTAGGACATTTAAAAAATGCCCCATTTCTAGTGTCGATGATATTGTTGACTCTTTTGCCGACAACTTTGCCGAAAACTACACTGTAACAATGGAAAGCGACATGGGTTCTTCAGAATATTACCAACTAAATGGCTATAGTGCGTGTGGTGATAAATTATCCATTAATATAAATAAAATTTATAGTGAACTATCATCTCTATCGAATAATTATAGTTGCGGTCCTGATGAAATTCCAGGGGATTTCTTAAGCAAATGTGTCTGTACTCTCACGAAGCCAATATATTTGTTATTTCGTGCGTCCTTGGCTCAATGCAAGTTCTCTGATTTTTGGAAACATAGTTTCATAGTGTCTATATATAAATCAGGCAAAAAGAGCGAAGTCGAAAATTAGTGGCTCTTCAGTCGGCGCTTCCTAAAGTTTTTGACAAACTAATTTCATCGCAATTAATGTATTTGTCAAGAAACTTAATTATCCCGGAATAGCACGGATTTTGCCAAGGACGTTCAACAGTGACGAATCTATTGGCTTACCAATCTTACATATTAGATGCCTTGGAGAATGGACATCATGTCGATGCTATATACACTGATTTCTCCAAGGCGTTTGATAGAGTGAACCATAAAAATTTAATCAATAAATTAAGAAATTATCAATTTAATGTCTATGCCTTAAGATGGTTGGAATCTTTCTTGAGCAACAAAACTCAATGTGTAAAAATAGGTAATACAAAATCAAAATGTATAAATGTACCATCGGGTGTTCCACAAGGAACGCATTGTGGGCCCATTCTATTTTTACTTTTTATAAATGATCTTAGTGATTCATTAAAAAATTGCCAATTTCTCTTCTTTGCAGATGATTTAAAAATATTTAAATCAATAACTCAACCTAGTGATCAATTTGATATTCAATCAGATCTGGATAATTTACAATCCTGGTGCGATAAAAACTATTTATACCTTAATGTTAATAAGTGTAAACACATCAGATTACTAGAAAAAATAGTGATATTAATGTTTTTTTAAATATTTTAAATGGCTTGGTTTTACAAAAGGTTCATTGTATTAATGATCTAGGTGTTGTTTTTGACTCTAAAGTAAATTTCATAGATCATATTGACTTAATTCTACGAACGGAAATGAGAACTTTAGGTTTTATAATCAGAAATGGATCTAAATTTAATATATCAACATTGAGATTGCTTTATAGTTCCTTAGTACGCTCTAAGTTAGAGTATGCTAGCATTGTATGGTCTCCGTATTACACAACTCATATTTTAAGATTAGAGCATGTACAAAACAAATTTCTAAAGTATATTTCGTTTAGGTCTGGTATACCACATTCACATTTTAATGCAAACGTTACGTTAAGTAGCTTAAGTCTTATATCTCTAGAATCAAGAAGGACTGAACTTGATTTATGTTTCTTTCATAAACTTATTTCAGGTAGAATTGATTGTTCAGTATTACTTGAAATGCTTCATTTTATGGCCAATCCTTATTTAGTTAAATCGAGGAGTAAACTTGTTTTTCAAGTTGGAGTTTTTAAACATAATTATTCGTTTTCAAAGAATAATGAGACGTGTAAATATATTGAATAACCATCCTCACTTAAGGTTTTTGGAACTAAGTTTTATTCGTTTAAACGGAGTTTAAAATACTTTATTTGAAGTTATATGTATTCGGATGCATTGTAGTAGTATATAAGTTTGTACTTTTTAAAAATAGTTTTTTAGTATATATTTTTAAATTTCTTTCTCATGTAATTATAATTATTTCTATGTAAAATGGAGATTTCCGTAATAAATATATATTATATATTATTAAAAAAAACTATTTACACTAATACGCCTAATAAATCCCAGCATTTTCAGGGCATCTTTCTATATAGCTTGACAATGGGGTACAAAGGATAAATCTTTGTCAAACAAAACACCTAGATCTTTTACGTTTTTGTTTGTATAGCAATATATTTTGATTAATTAATTGATGTTTTATTTTTGAAAGGTTTGTTTATGTAGGAATATAACGGCTTTATGGAGGAATGGCTTTGGTCATTTGGGCATTGTAACTCAGTATTGTTATTAATGAATTTGTCAATTTTGTATGATTCTGTACATGAGTGGTTATGAATAAATAGGTGTCTTCCAAAACTGGAGTTATATTTTTGGTTTCAATGTTCTTTAAGTCGTACTTTAAGGGCTCGTCCATTTTCTCCAATGTATGTTGCACTACATTGGTCATAACTGAGGGAGTAAACACCATTTTTGTCTAGAGTGTCTGTGATGTCTTTCGAATGACTGAATAGGTTTTTTATAGTTTGATAACATCTGTATATGGTTTTGAAATTTTATCTTTTATATATTTTTGTGATTTAATCTGCGGTCGGCATGTATTGTTCTATATTGTAGTGGTTCACTATTGTCACTAGAAAACTATTTTCGAAAGTGTTTTTTCTAATTATTTTTTATGGATTTTATCTATAATTTTGAGATGATAATTATTATTATAGGCTATTTGATAATGTTCAATTCATTATTATATTCTGTGTTATTCTGAGAGATTTCTATTAGTCGGTTTATTAAGGAATGAAAAGTTGAGAGCTTGTGTGAATGATCGTGTGACACGTGAGAGGGAATTATGGTATCAGTTAGGGTAGGTTTTCTGTAGATTAAAAATTTGATATGTGAATTGTTTTTGGTGAGAATTAGGTCTGGAAGTTTATTTTATTTAGGAATTCGGTTTCTATGGTAAATTTCATTTTGTGGTGTATGGAGTTTAGACATTCATGAAATAGAGAAATCTCATTGTGATCGTGTTCTCGTCAAATGCAGAGGATTCCGTCCACATATCTTTTCCAAGTGATGATTTTGGTGGCTAAGGGGTGTTTAAGCAATTTGCCCTCAAAATATTTGGGAAAAATGTCGGCTAGCAGGCCGAGGAACCCACTAATGTCCGATGGACTCCCTATATATAAATGAAGGACGCCAAATTAAATAGTGCTATCTCATCTAATTATACTGTGCAGACTCGTAGTCAAAAAGTTAAAGAAAGTGTATCATGTGAAATATGTAATATGGAAATTCATCCACAGAATGTGTCGGAGCATAAGTGTGATCGAGAAACATTTAACAGCTACGATCCTGGTGAGATTGAGGTTAGTCTGAGCAGAGATAATTATTCAACAGAAATAGGACTTCTACGAATGTTAGTAACCGAACTCCAAAGAAAGAATGATATCCTCATGGAAAACAGAAAACTCAAGAACGAAAAAATCATATTGCTTGAAAAAGAAGTGGAAAATCTACGCAACAAGTTGGAAGAACAGGCGATTAATAATTAAATTAATTATTAATCCGCAAATCAGCCAGCCATTCATCGATAAAACTAGAGCTCTCGACGACAATGACAAACATAAGGACAAGATTAGTATCCCCAAAAGAAATGTAAATACCGATAAATCCATAAACATCGGTGCATAGGACAGTCACCCAATTCCAGCTGAGCAGAAAAATGCATTAGCAACAATAAAACGCCGATCGCTAAGGATTTTTGGAACAGGTAGCAATACGAATGATTTAAAAGCAGTTGCATCATATGAACATCTTCACATATGCCGACTCGACCCTAAAATCATCGAAACAATGCTTAAAAATCATGTAAATAAAATTGGTATCGATGATGTTTTATGTGAACAACTACAGTCAAAACATCCAGACGTTTATTCTTCATTCAAACTATCAGTTCCTTTCATCAGTCTAAGCAAAGTGAAGAATCCTGAAGTGTGGCCCGCAGGTTGCTGTATATCAAGATTTTTCAACCGACAGAAGACCATCAACAACACGAACAAAACTAACAACGAAAAAAACCAATAAAGAATAATTATTCTACAGAAGAACATAAACTCTCCCTTTATGCTCAAAATATTCAGTGTTTAAACACAAGTTTAATTCAATTAAGCGCAAATTTACAAATCAAAAATAGTCAAATCCTTTGCTTGGTTGAACACTGGTTACGTTACGAGGAAATAAGTAATATAAACATCAATAACTATTCTCTAATAAGTGCCTGTAGAAATACGTTACAACGTGGTGGATCTGTGATTTATGTGCATGATTCAATTGTTAATAAAGGCGAATTGAACTTAAACATTTCTCCAGAATGTTCAGCTTTCGAATACAGTGCAGCGTGGGTGAGGCGAAATACATTATTGTTTGCATATATCGCACGCCATCAAGCGATGTTCAAGTTTTCCTAGCAAAATTGAATGAATTACTTAATAAATTAGAACATTTAAATAATTATTCTATCATATATGAAGACTTCAATATTAATATATTCAACGAAAATAACACAACTCTGGAATTTGATAACTTGATTAAATCTTATGGCTCACATTTACTTATCAATGAACCAACTAGAATCACAGTTACTTGCATTGACTTGCATTGACAATCTCATTATTAATGATTCATTAAAAAATAAACATATTCATAATACTTTAGTAAGAAACCAAGGCTTTTCAGATCATTGTGCGCTAATATTAAACGTTTATATACAGGAAACAATGTCTATAACAAAGCAATCCTCATATCGAAGTTATAGTAATGTAAATATACAAAACTTCACCGCGTCACTGATTGATGAACAATGGAACGGAGTTGAAAATGATGACATTAATACATCTACAAATAACTTTATTAATAATTTTAAAATACATTTCAATGCTCATTTTCCTTACATTTCCTCTAAACAATCAACTTTAAACATATACATTGGATTACGGAAGAATTACAACAAGTGTCAACTTTGCAAATGCTTTCCACAATAAATATAGCCTTTAAATCAGAATACAAAGCCACTCAAAAGCAATATAAAGAAAAATTATGTTCAACGCAGAAAGAATATTACATAAGTAAAATAAACAAATCTAAAAATACCTCTAAGGAAGCCTGGAAAATTATCAATAAACAAAGAAACAAAAATAAATCACATAAAGTACCTTCACATAGCAATACAACTGAATTAGCAAACAACATCAACGATTATTTTATTAATACAATCAAATCAATGCAACAAATTGCCAGTAATTCTCAAAATGTCAATTACCACGTCCAAATTCCTATAAACAATAGTATAATATTTTTATATCCAGTCACAGACAGTGAACTATTTAACGTAATATCAGATCCGCTTGCTGTACACGCACTGTACATATTCGAATGTTTAACATTTATTCATAAAAATAAATTGCTATTTTACGAAAATAAAACATTCCACAGGTATGACACAAGACATGCAAATAATTATAATATTCCCAAACACAGGCTCACTTTATCAGAAAATAATATAAATTACAATTGCATCAAATTCTTTAATCACTTGCCAGATAATATTAAAACAATAGAAAAAAGAAATAACTTTCAAAATACATTATTTGATTTCCTTTGTAACAAAGAATTATACAGCATAAATGAATACTTCTCCTAATTTTCCTTAAATTATATATATGTTACTTTTTTACTTTTCCTTTTTGACGCCTTTCTTCTTCAATTATACATAGATTTTCTGTTATAATTTTTTAGAAGAAATAAAGATTATTATTATTATTATTATCGGACATTTAGTAGTAGCTCTTATTGAAGATTTTGTTCGGTAATGTGTTTAATTAGTCTATAAATGTTGTAACTGTCAGTTTTATTATTAAAATTTTGGTCTAGCATGTCTTGGATTAGGTTTAAACTGTCATCAACAGGGACATTGGTATATAGGTTGGTCACATTAAAAGAAATTATGGTGTAATCAACGGAATCGGCTCTGCACACTGTTGTAGACCGAATCGAAAGATCTCTGGACAACAAAATGTCCACTCTGGGCGTGTTCATTGACATAGAAGGTGCTTTTGATAAAACGACCTTCAGTAAAATGGAAACTGCTCTCTCCACGCATGGTGTGAACCCCACAGTTAGTGGATGGATCAAAAGCATGCTGGAGAATAGGGCAGTCACAGTAAATGTAGGAAACACCATTCTCAGAAAGATCGTTGCTAAAGACTGCCCACAGGGTGGAGTACTCTCACCATTCCTGTGGAACATAGTTGTTGACAGCCTACTGCGGCGACTTAACGACAATGGCTTCCACACCATAGGATATGCAGATGACATAACCATCCTGCTAACAGGCAGATTTGAGACGGTGCTCTGCAGTTTGATGCAAAAAGCCCTGAAAACAATCGAACACTGGTGTAACGACCAGTCTCTGGCCATAAACCCGTCAAAGACTGAACTGGTCCTCTTCACAAAGAAAAGGAAACTAGGTAAGCTAAAGCTTCCTATGCTCCTCAACACCCAGTTGACATTGTCATCAGAAGTCAAATACCTAGGAGTGATCCTCGACGGCACGCTGACGTGGGAACCACATCTCAAAATGAAATGTAAAAAAGAATGCGTCTCCCTCTGGCAATGCCGGAGGGCTGTGGGGCAGATATGGGGGCTGTCTCCCAAGATAGCACTTTGGCTGTACACAGCGGTAGTAAGACCAATGCTAATATATGGAGCACTAGTTTGGTGGCCCAGAGCCAGACAGAAAACCTCAGCAAAGCAGCTTACTCAGTTGCAAAGGATAGCATGCCTCAGCACGACCGGAGCTGCGAACAACACCCACTGCAGCAATGGAAGCAATGCTCTGCCTTCCACCTCTATATATACGTAGAGGAGATGGCCACGGCGGCAGCACTGCGCCTAAACTCAGTTGGACTCTGGAACAAAGGAGGCAGAGCTGGCAGACACTGTCACCTTTTAGAGGAGGCTGTCAAAAAGACACCCTTCCTTGGAAGGAAGACAGACAATTTGCCACCCTCCTACGTCTTCAATAGACCCTATAATGTATCGATAAAAAGAGTAACCGGGAGTGTAGAGGGTGGGGAAACCCTCCGAATTTACACCGATGGTTCTAAAACCAAAAGAGGATCCGGGGCGAGAATTTACTCGCAACAAATGGACATCTCATTAGCTATACCCCTAGAGAAGCACACAACTAATCTGCAAGCAGAGATCGTTGGCATCATCCAAGGGGCGAAAGAAATCCTACATCGAGACATCCGTGATAGGAACATCCAAATCCTTACAGACAGTAGGGCAGCAGTACTAGCAGTGATTAGTCACAAGATCACCTCAACACTAGTAAAAGAATGTCACAACATCCTTAAACAAGCAGCACAATCAAACAGTATTGAGCTGCGCTGGGTCAAGGGACATAATAATGAAGAAAGCAAAAGCAAGGCAGACAAGTTGGCGCGAGCTGGATCGGTTCTCAGTGATACCACGGACGGGCCCCCGATCGCGCCAACACCGAAATGCCTCACTGATATCCTCAAACAAAATACTCTCAAGATGCTAAAACAACGTTGGGACAACACCTCAGGCTGCAGACAGGCCAAGGAAGCAATACGCTCACTCAATCTGAAAACAGCTGAATATTATTTGCGACTATCCCGGGGGTATCTGCGTCTTATCACAGGTATCCTTACGGGTCACTGTCAGCTAAGGAAACACTTGTTTACTATGGGACTGGTGGAAACCCCCATATGTAGAGCATGTGAAGAAGAGGACGAGACAGTGGAACATGTGTTAACCACCTGCCCGCCTCTCGCCCACCTTAGAGAGTCCATGCTAGGAGAGCTCTGGCCGAACATGGCCAACATAAGGGATAACCCTCCAAGCGTTGTGCTGTCCTTTGCACGCCACCTTGGGTGGCTAAATGAGTGATAGAACAACGCAGGGCTGTCCCAGTCAGGGGGGCACAACGGGCCTAGTGAGGCCTAAGTGCTCTGGTCAATTATTTGATCACCCTTGGCAAACTCAATCCAGATCCAGATCCAGATAGGCTAAATTAATTTTATTTGTTGACTTTACATATTCACCGAAAAAAAAAATACTCCTAACAGTTAATATAAATTTATAAACTACTTAACAATTTGGTTAACTAAGGCGTACCACAGGAAATCAAAATTAGCGATTCAGAAAAATTGTACTGCGAGACCGTTTTGCTACTATCCTCTAAATCGGTAATCAATGGTTCAGATGTTCCTAGTATATGAACTCTACCTCGCTGCATTCAAGTCTTTGGACTTTTATCAACCCATCCAAGCTTAGTGGCTTCCTTTGGCTGCGGAAAACTGTAGTTAAAGATGGAGAGTACCACTCACTGAAATAATGGTTTTGGCAGCTAAGACCTTTGTCAAGGATATCATTTATTTCACTTTAATAGCTTATCTAAATCGTTTTGGTAAGATAAAGCATATTGCTATACTTCTTGCCTAAATTAACATTCTTTTCAAGAAGCCGGAATTAATAGATATATACATATATTTATTGACAAATTTTACAATATTTACAATAACATAGTGAATAATGAATGAGGTGTTAGTGAATTAATTTGTCAAGAGGCTATCGACCAGAGGTCTTTCTACCTGGAATTAATATTTTAACTCAATCGCCCCTATAATCCGATTTGAGTCAGAAAACAATATAGAGATGACTGACCACTTTGAACAGTCTCTAGCATATGTTAGCGACAATTTTTAAGTTGCTTAGCACAATCTTAATATGTCTATTCTTCATGTTTCTAAAATTTGAACGTTGGAAAAATTATTGCAATTATACTCAGAATAACTATGTTTAAAAAGTATGCAATGTATAAGTATATTTTTTACAATCATTTTAAAATGTACAAAAGACGTTCTAGAAAGCTAATTAATTGTAATTAACTAATTGTTCAAAATTCAAATACCGTTATAAAATCCGGTTTATTTGCAATTATATATAAAATTGGTTTACTAAAGCTGGATTAAAATGGAACTACAATTAACTGCTCAAGTAATTCAACATTTATTGTTTTGTAAACTAATCCCACAGGTTCTAAATTTGATGCTATTATATATTAATTAATTTTTTGGATTTACTAACTTTTTCTTATAAAAATGTAGTTGAGTCGTTGAAAATTCTCATTAAATGGTGTTTATACACTCTGTGGATGTTTGGTTTAAATTCATAAAGGTAAATTTTAAGAAATGCAATATAAGCAAAGAGAAGTATTATATTTCTTGAATCACTTTCTCATTTATCACTTGGTGAAACATTTTGAACTATTACTGATAAAGGTCTAAATTAAATTACAATTGGTTTGTTTCACAACATTTCTATATTAACTCTTGATAATGCCCTTAAAAGCGAAACTAGTCGAGTAAGTATATTAGTATTATAATTTAAAATCATATTATGTATGGTTATGCAAATCAAATAGCAATTTTTAATGCCGAGGCTTTATTAAAACACTATTTTAATAATGTAATACTAAACAGTACTTCGAGACAATTTCCTGAAAAAAAAAACACTGTTAACCGAGCGGATCATCCAACAGAATCAACTCAACTAGTATGAAAATACTAAAAGTTCTTCACTTCTTCTTGATTTCTGTTTTTTTTTTTTTGGTGAAAGAATTGTTTTTCTAAAATTTTTAAACAAATGCTTCCTCAAAAATTACTAACAGTATGACCAGTAACTATATAGGCTGGCATAAAAGGAGATATTTTGATGGGTCAATTGTGTCAATTACAAATTAAACACAATGATTACTGTGTTTGTATAACTGACGTTTTTATTTGAGACTATAGTTTTAATACATTAGCGTATCATTTTCAAACCTGAAGTAAAGAGACTACAATCAACGCGGAGTAATAGAGCTAAAGATGACGGTGTATTTCAGGTCCAGCTGATTTTTGATTATTGGATATCGACAATGGAGCCCGGGCTTTATGAATTTTTAGAGGCTCAATGAGGTCCATTTTATTTTCTTCGGCAAAATGAATAACCGAAAATGCATCCTCTCTAAAAGAATGATAGTTTTCAATCGAAAGATGACTTATCAATTTGTTTTGTCGAAAATAGTGTAAATGTTCCTCCAGTCTGTTCTTAAAATTACGACCACCTTGACCCACACACACTCCCTTACAATGATCACATGTTAATGTATATATCCCTGATCTGAACTAACTGGTATTTTTGTTTTTGGGTTAAATATGGAATTTTCAAGTTTAGTTTAGAATTAGCACTTAATAATGTTCCTGACTGTGAATATAGTAAACATAAAATATCATTATAAATTCAAAACAACAAAATTATTAAGTCAATTAAACAGAAATTACAAAAGCCGATAAGGGAAACTCTACACTTATTTTAGATAAAACTTTGTATATTAATAAAGTAGATAATTTATAAGGTAAAGTAAACGCTTTGCTTAAAAATTTCACATGTTGAATGTCGAAACTGTGACATATATTTCACCACACATTGGCTTCATCAGGTATAGAATTAATAATAATAATTTATTTCCCAACAGAAAATAAGTTAACTATTTACACTAATACGCCTAATAAATTGACAATGGGGTACAAAGAATAAATATTTGTCAAATAAAACACCTAGATCTTTTACGTTTTAGTTTGTATAGTAATATATTTTGATTAATAGTATCGAATGCCTTACTGAAAATCTGTGTGGATAAAATCTACTTGAAAGCATTGGTCAAGATGTTAAGATATATATTCGGTAATATTTAGTAAATTCGTTTGCGTTGATCGCCTTTTTACGAAACCATGTTGTTTGGTTATTAATTGGGCTCCAACATTATTATATATCTTATCATCAATGATCATTTCAAAAACTTTTGCAAAGTTATTAAGTATAGATCAATAATATTTTTACATCCAGACTCATGTATTGGTGATACTCTCGTAGTTTTCGAGATTCGTGGAAAATTCATTGACGTTACCAACCAACTCCTCTATGATACAACCCTAGTTATCCCCGTTCAAGAACGCTTTCGATTCCTATCAGAAAAATTCTACAAAAATCCTTTCAACTTCCATATATTACCCCTTTACTGTCATCCTAGAAACTCTAGAATAAATCCTAAATTTAAAAATCCCAATTCAACCATATTCGATTTCATATCATCATTTCATCCTTTTACGCATTAAAGACTGACGCCATATGACTAGACAAAACAAGGCAGAAAGACCTCTGGTCGATAGCCTTTTGACAGATTAACTCACTAACACCTCATTCATTATTCACTATGTATTTGTAAATATTGTAAAATTTGTCAATAAATATATGTATCTCTCTCATTGACGTTAAATACATGATTGTTTTAGACTACAACATTTCTTAAGTACTAATACATTAGAGCGGGAAAAGGAGTTGTGTACAATTCAATAATGATAGACGATTTCTTTATTTTATAATTATAAGTTGCATCATCCAATTATACACAACTCATCTTCCTCTTCCTCTAATGTGTTAGAATTTAAGAAAGTGTTATAGTCTAAATCATTAATCATCTGCCTAATGAAGCCACTGTGCGGCAAAACATACATTGCAGTTTCGACATTAAATCTGTGAAATTATTAAACGAAGCGTGTTATTTACCTTATATATTATAGAATTTTACCTAGTAACAGCCTCGTCAATTCGATAAGTAATAATTTAAATAATCCAAAATTCCAACATTCAAATTCACAATAAATTCAGGTAATTCAATTTTTAACCAGCACAGTAAAACTATTTATTCCCTATGAACCCAACCTGTCTTAGATTATATGGTTTACTTAAAATTCATAAAGATAATTCTTCCACCTGCCTTGTAGCTTCTTCAATTAATTCTCCCGCTCATAAAATTGCATATAACCTTAATTCCCTATATAAAGAATCAACAAATTTTTAATTTTTTGAATTTTGAATTTTTCTAATATGAACAATGCAGATCAAACAGATTTTATAAATATCTTAGAAATCATTCTAGATAATAATTACTTATTATTCCTCTCTTTAAATCCTCATGTAACAGAAAAATAGATATCATTAAATGCATTGCTGTTTTCAACGGGTATCAAACCTCAATGATCGTCAAAATAAACAAGAAACAAAAAATAAAAAGAAGAACAGGCGGGTAAATGTGAGTTTGTGCTGGGTGTTTGAAATTTTAAGCGAGAGAAGTATAGTATTAAAAATTAATATAGGTGCAGTTATGTATAAATGGGTGAAATATACTGAAATATTGGACTGTATTATAAAGTAACTAAGGATTATTATATTAAAGAATTGATGTTTTATTTTTGAAAGGTTTGTTTAAGTAGGAATATAACGGCTTTATGGAGGAATGACTTAGGTCGTTTAGACATTGTAACTCACTATTGTTATTAATGAATTTGTCAATTTTGTACATGAGTGGTTATGAATAAATAGGCGTCTTCCAAAATTGGAGTTATGTTTTTGGTTTAAATGTTCTTTAAGTCGTACTTTAAGAGCTCGTCCATTTTCTCCAATGTATGTATGATAATGTTTAATTCATTATTATATTCTGTGTTATTCTGAGAGATTTCTATTAGTCGGTGTATTAAGAAATGAAAAGACGAGAGCTTGTGTGAGTGATGGTGTGACGCGTGAGAGTAAATTATGGTATCAGTTAAGGTAGGTTTTCTGTAGATTGAAAATTTGATATGTGTATTTGTTTTTGATGAAAGTTAGATCCAGGTTTGTTGTGTATGGAATTTAGATATTCGTGATATAGAGAAATCTTATTGTGATCGTAAATTTCATTTTGTTGTGTATGGAGTTTAGATATTCGTGATATAAAGAAATCTTATTGTAATTATGTTCTCGTCAAATGCAGAGGATGCCGTCCACATATCTTTTCTAAGTGATGATTTTGGTGGCTAAGGGGTGTTTGAGCAATTTGTCTTCAAAATCTTTGAGAAAATGCGGCTAGCAGGCCGAGGAACCCACTAAATGTTCGATGGACTCCCTATATATAAATGGCGGACGCCAAATTAAATAGTGCTATCTCATCTAATTATACTGTGCAAACTCGTAGTCAAAAAGTTAAAGGAAGTGTATCATGTGAAATATGTAATATGGAAATTCATCCACAAAATGTGTCGGAGCATAAGTGTGATCGAGAAACATTTAACAGCTACGATCCTGGTGAGATTGAGGTTAGTCTGAGCAGAGATAATTATTCAACAGAAATAGGACTTCTACGAATGTTAGTAACCGAACTCCAAAGTAAGAATGATATCCTCATGGAAAACAGAAAACTCCAGAACGAAAAAATCATATTCCTTGAAAAAGAAGTGAAAAATTTACGCAACAAGTTGGAAGAACAGGCGGGAAATTTAATTATTAATCCGCAAATCAGCCAGCCACTCATCGATAAAACTAGAGCTCTCGACCACAATGACAAACAGAAGGACAAGATTAGTATCCCCAAAAGAAATGTAAATACTGATAAATCCATAAACATCGGTGCAGAGGACATTCACCCAATTCCAGCTGAGGAGAAAAATGCATTAGCAACAATAAAACGCCGATCGCTAAGGATTTTTGGAACAGGTAGCAATACGAATGATTTAAAAACAGTTGCATCATATGCACATCTTCACATATGCCGACTCGACCCTAAAATCACCGAAACAATGCTTAAAAATCACGTAAATAAAATTGGTGTCGACGATGTTTTATGTGAACAACTACAGTCAAAACATCCAGACGTTTATTCTTCATTCAAACTATCAGTGCCTGTCATCAGTCTAAGCAAAGTGAAGAATCCTGAAGTGTGGCCCGCAGGTTGCTATATCTCAAGATTTTTCAACTGACAGAAGACCATCAACAACACGAACCAAACTAACAACGAAAAAAACCAATAAAGAATAATTATTCTACAGAAGAACATAAACTCTCCCTTTATGCTCAAAATATTCAGTGTTAAACACAAGTTTAATTCAACTAAACGCAAATTTACAAATCAAAAATTGTCAAATCCTTTGCTTGGCTGAACACTGGTTACGTTACGAGGAAAAAAGTAATATAAACATCAATAACTATTCTTTAATAAGTGCCTACTGTAGAAATACGTTACAACGTGGTGGATCTGTGATTTATGTGCATGATTCAATTGTTAATAAAGGCGAATTGAACTTAAACATTTCTCCAGAATGTTCAGCTCTCGAATACAGTGCAGTGTGGGTGAGGCAAAATACATTATTGTTTGCATATATATATATATATATATATATATATATATATATATATATATATATATATATATATATATATATATTCCTAGCAAAATTGAATGAATTACTTAATAAATTAGAACATTTAAATAATTATTATATCATATATGAAGACTTCAATATTAATATATTCAACGAAAATAACACAACTCTGGAATTTGATAACTTGATTAAATCTTATGGCTCACATTTACTTATCAATGAACCAACTAGAATCACAGTTACTTGCATTGACTTGCATTGACAATCTCATTATTAATGATTCATTAAAAAATAAACATATTTATAATACTTTAGTAAGAAACCAAGGCTTTTCAGATCATTGTGCGCTAATATTAAACGTTTATATACAGGAAACAATGTCTATAACAAAGCAATCATCATATCGAAGTTATAGTAATGTAAATATACAAAACTTCACCGCGTCACTGATTGATGAACAATGGAACGGAGTTGAAAATGATAACATTAATACATTTACAAATAACTTTATTAATAATTTTAAATTACATTTCAATGCTCATTTTCCTTACATCTCCTCTAAACAATCAACCTCTAAACATATACATTGGATTACGGAAGAATTACAACAGCTCAGAAAAAAAGTGTCAACTTTGCAAATACTTTCCACAATAAATATAGCCTTTAAATCAGAATACAAAGCCACTCAAAAGCAATATAAAGAAAAATTATGTTCAACGCAGAAAGAATATTACATAAGTAAAATAAACAAATCTAAAAATACCTCTAAGGAAGCCTGGAAAATTATCAATAAACAAAGAAACAAAAATAAATCACAGTACCTTCATATAGCAATACAAATTTCGACGTCCAAATTCCTATAAACAATAGTACAATATTTTTATATCCAGTCACAGACAGTGAACTATTTAACGTAATATCAGATCTAAAAAATAAAAATAAATTTGCATGTGGGGTAGGTGAAATCCCTATGCACATAATTATCACATCATTCAATACATAGTAGACCCTCTATTAACAATAATAAATAAATCTTTTACATTTAGCATATTTCCAGAGGTACTGAAAACAGCCCTCATTACACCTATCCATAAGAAAGATGACGCAAATACTCTAGACAATTATAGACCAATAAGTGTATTAACCATTTTTTCGAAAATATTAGAAATGCTTGTATGCAAAAGAATGTTATTTTTTTTTACTAAACATAAACTATTTAACAAACACCAGCACGGCTACATCCCTGGAAAGAATATCAACACAGTACTATTTGATTGTATTAATAATATCATAACCACTCTCGAAAATGGTGAACTTGCTTGTGGAATATTCCTAGACCTTTCGAAAGGATTCGATTGGGTCGAACCCGAAATTCTATTAGCCAAATTAGAATATTATGGAATCAGGGGTACAGCATTTGGCTTGGTTTAGGTCATATTTAACTAATATAACTAATAGAAAACAACAATTTTCAGAATCTAAAGAGACAAAAATAGAACTTCCTCAAGGTAGCGTTTTAGGGCCCATATTGCTCATAATATACACCAACGACATAATAAACTCTTTATGAGACGTCCAATCCAGTATAATATCATTTGCTGACGATACAAGCATATTAATAAGAGCCAAAACATTCACAGAACTTAACACACGTTGTGAACATAACTACAATAGCATCCACAAATGGTTTAATAATAACATACTAACGCTCAATACATCAAAAACTAAATTTGTCTTATTTCAAACAAAACAAAACATATATGATATAAACAATTTAACAATAAATAATGTCAATAAAACAGCAAGTAATTCTGTACGATTGCTAGGTACAGAAATCGATGCACATCTTAAGGGGCTTAACCAAATAGAGATGTTTTCAAAAAAAAAAGTGGTATATGCTTC
Organism: Ontholestes murinus; assembly: GCA_963969525.1. Taxonomy (NCBI): domain Eukaryota; kingdom Metazoa; phylum Arthropoda; class Insecta; order Coleoptera; family Staphylinidae; genus Ontholestes; species Ontholestes murinus. The sequence goes on from OZ018387.1 coordinate 84,216,468, forward strand.
TCCATACGTACCTTAAAAGATATGATAGATTTCACAAGTATACAAATTGTATACAATAATGTTTTCGTCTCGAATATGCGATATGGAATACGTTTTTGGCGACATAGTAAACAAGGTTCCTCAATATTTGTCATTCAAAAAAGAGTCTTGAGAATAATGTATAGTATCGGATTCAATACTTCTTGTAGAGGTATATTTAAACAAAACCGCTTGCTAACATTTTACGCGCTGTACATATTCGAAGGTTTAACATTTATTCATAAAAATAAATTGCTATTTTACGAAAATAAAACATTCCACAGGTATGACACAAGACATGCAAATAATTATAATATCCCCAAACACAGGCTCACTTTATCAGAAAATAATATAAATTACAATTGCATCAAATTCTTTAATCACTTGCCAGATAATATCAAAACAATGGAAAATAGAAATAAATTTCAAAATACATTATTTGATTTCTTCTGTAACAAAGAATTATAGAGTATAAATTAATACTTCTCCTAATTTTCCTCAAATTATATATATGTTACTTTTTTACTTTTCCTTTTTGACGCCTTTCTTCTTTAATTATACATAGATTTTCTGTTATAATTTTTTAGAAGAAATATAGATTATTATTATTATTATTATCGGACATTTAGTAGAAGCTCTTATTGAAGATTTTGTTCGATATTGTGTTTAATTAATCTATAAATGTTGTAACTGTCAGTTTTATTATTAAAATTTTGGTCTAGCATGTTTTGGATTAAGTTTAAACTGTCATCAATAGGGACATTGGTATATAGGTTGGTAACATTCAAAGAAATTATGGTGCAATCTTGTGGCAGAGTTAGTTGTTGTAAGTTAAGTATTTATAATATATATGGGGGTGAATGGTATATGTTGTTTGAAAATATGTTAGATGAATTTTGCAATAAAATGAACAGGGGTTTTGTAAAATGTGACAATAGGTCGTATGTCATTTTTATGCAGTTTAGGTTGCGAATACAATTTTGAGGGTTGTGGATTTATTGGCATTAATCGTGTGAATTCAAAAATGCTTGTATAGCCATTTATTTGAACATAGTTACTGTTATTATCGTTACACCATGTTTCACTAAGACTGATTATATTAGGTTTGTAGTCGTCAATTAAAATTTCCTTACACTTATTAATTAAGCTTTTTATGTTTTGATGCACTATTGTAGTTTGGATTTTGTCAATTTTTATATTGGTTCTTTTTTTAAATATTGGTTTATGTTACGATCTCCGAATGTAATTACTTACATGGATTCCTGTAGGCCAGAGTATATGATCTAATAAGATGTTTCCAAGTTCTTTGGGAATTCCAATTTTGAATCACTTATATTTTTCTGATATTCCTCGGTCTATTTGTTCTATTGTTTCGATTATATACAGTATATTTTGTAAATTTGGCAAAATTTAGCTACTCAATCCACCATTAGTATTCAGTATATCCGTTTTTTTCTATTTCTCCTATTATTCTTCTGGTTTGTCCATACATCGGTCGATTTGCTTCTTCTTTATTCTTCCCTCTTCCACCGGTAGATGACTTTATGCTATTTAATCTACTAATCTATATAAGCAACGTTATAATAATAATAATTCATTTTATTTCCCAACAGACATACATATATCCAATTACAGGGAAACTTAACATTACTTAACACAGTGTATTCCAAAAATAAATAATAATAAAACAGAAAAATAAAGATAATACTAATAATTACAACAGTATTTTATATATATACATACACATGTACACTAAAAAACAAAACAAAGATTTATCAATAAACTCAAATTATAATGAACTCTATAATAAATTTTCAAGATTCCTCAGCATAACTGCGGGGGAGTCATTATAAATATCAACAAAACAATGAACGTTATTATATAGCCGTGTGATAGTATTAATTGGTGAATAATAATGCGCACTGGTATTTGGAAACGCATAACTAAAAGCTAAACTATTCCTACCAGCTATTCTTGGGACATTGAACATTAGACGACTTAATATGTTGGGATCGTCTATTAAATTATTTACAATGTTTCGTAAAAATAAGACCCCCGCACAATTACGTCGATAAAGAAGTGTTTTAAAATCAAATGTCCTAAGGAGATGTTCGTAACTAATATCTGTATCTGGATATCTTCTATACACAAGCAGATACAGCAACTTGAGAAATTTCTTCTGTATATTTTCTATATTATTCTTATAAATATGATAGTGCGGTGACCAAATAACTGACGCATATTCTAATTTGGAGCGTACATAGGCGAAATATAACTTTTTTAGTACATCAATGTTTACAAAATCTTTGCAAATTCTATGAATAAATCCTAGCATCTTAACAGATTCCTTACATATATTATGTATATGAATATTAAACGATAGACTTCTGTTAAATGTTACACCTAAATCCTTAATTACATCACAACGTTCCAAATAAGCGTTATTTAGAGAATAATTATACATTAAAACAGACTTCTTGCGAGTAAAAGACATGCACTTACATTTTGATAGGTTTAGATTTAAAGAGTTAATAGAGCACCATCCGTGTATCAAAGCCAGATCATTTTGCAGAATCTCACAGTCCTCAACGGATTCAACAGCTCTAAAAATCTTCATATCATCAGCATATAGCAAAACCTTGGACTGAATATTACTAGTAATATCGTTAATAAAAACATTGAATAGAAGGGGTCCAAGATTTGACCCCTGCGGCACACCGCTATTGACAAGGTATTTAAATGAAGAATGCCCCATATACACAACATACTGAGACCTTTTTACAAGATACGATCGCAATAAACAAATGGTTTCTGGTGAACAGCCATACTTGCTAAGTTTATTCAAAACAATGTTTTGATCTATAGTATCAAACGCTTTACTGAAGTCAGTGTAGAGAACATCGACTTGCTTCCGATTATCTAAGTTTTCCGAGATATCCTCAGTAAAATTTATAAGGTTAGTAACTACCGATCTTCCCTTAACAAAACCATGCTGTTTGTCACTAATAAAGTTACGAATATGACTGTACATTCTCTCCGATAAGATCGTTTCAAACAGTTTAGAAAAATTATTAATGATTGTGATAGGCCTATAATTCAACACATTGCATTTATCACCATTTTTATATATTGGTATGACTCGTCCAATTTTCCAGACATCAGGAAAACAGCATGTCTTAATTATTAAGTTAAACAAATATTCCAACGGCACTAAAAAGCAACTAATACAATCTTTTACGATGAATGAGGGAATTTTGTCTTGACCTGCAGTGCTGTTTCCCTGCAACTTTTTTGAAGCCACTAGAATGTCTTGTTGATTTACTGACCCAACACTAAATATTGGATAGCATTCGTTGCCAATAAAATTATCTTTAGGAATAGAAGGACGGTTAGAGTACACGCTATGAAAATATTTTGCAAAACCATTAACAATATCACTTGGTTCATTAAGTTTTTTATTATCATATGAGATATTACCTGGAATACGTGTTGATGATTTTTTTTAATTAGCATAGTCCCAATTTTTTTTTGGATCACTCAGTACTGTTTGTTCTATACTGGTTATATAATTTTTGTAATCATGTTTAATCCTACTATGAATTTCAGTTCTAAGTTTTTTTATTCGTACATTCAAGTAATTTAACCTGTTTTTATTGAACATTTTGATTGTATGTGCTTTAATTTTGATCATTTTTATAACCGTCTTACTGAACCAGATGGGATATTTATTTTGATAACTATTCTTACGCAAAGGTACACATTCTAGAAATACTTCGTTAATACAGTTATACAGAGCAAAACATGCATCATTGGGATTATTACTACATAACAC
>OZ018387.1:84220517-84301813 GCA_963969525.1 Ontholestes murinus
GGGATTTTTGCAATTATTCGGACAACTTGGCGTTGTAACGCGAAGATGCGATGTCTGGGGAAAGAATGTCCCCACACAACTATACCGTAACGAATACGTGATTCAACTAAGGCAAAATATGAAGTTAGCAGTTGTTTGTGCCTACTTTTTTTTGCCATTCCTCTGATACAAAAAAAATATTTTTTGGGAGTGTTTTTGCTAACTTTTCCCCATGATGATCGAATTTAAGTTCTTGGTCTAATTCTACACCCAGGAATCGAGTTGTATTATTACATATAATTTCATTTGTTTTTAGACTAAACGTTAATTTTTTAGTTTTGGCTTCATTTAAAAGCAGTCTGTTATTCAAACACCAATTTGTCACTTGAGTTAGTGCCTGTTCGTCCTGGATTTTTGCTTCCTCTATGTTTAAAGCTGTATTTAGTAGAGTGGTATAATCGGCAAATAGTATGATTTTCGTTGGTAGAACTTGTTTGGGTAAATCGTTTATAAAAATTATAAATAAGAGTGGCCCTAGTACTGATCCTTGGGGAACCCCACTTTTTAGTTTGCTGATTCCAGATTGTTTTTGTTGGAAATACACGACTTGTTCCCTATTTGTCAGATACGATCGCATTAAATCTAGGCTCAATCCGGTAAAACCATACATTTTTAACTTAGATATAAGTATGTTAAGCGATACGCAATCGAAAGCTTTTGTCAAGTCGATAAACGAGCCTATACATGAGTGTTTGTTTTCGTAACAATCAATAATTGTATTTGTTATACATACCAACGGGTCATTTGTAGAGCGACCAGAACGGAAGCCAAATTGATTTGGGTCTAAGAAGTTATTCTCTTCAAAGTAATTAATTATTTGTTCTTTTAGTATGGTTTCAACAATTTTTGATACAATAGGTAATAAGGATATTGGCCTATAGTTACTCGGATCATCTGTATCCCCTTTTTTGTAAATTTTAAGGACTGTGGAAATATTCCGGAATTAATCATTTGATTTATTAGGGTCGTGATTGGTGAAACCAGTATATATTTAATACTTTTGATTAACTCAACGGTAATTTCATATATATCATTACTTTGTGTGCCCTTAAGCTTGGTGATCGTGTCCAGAACTTTAATAGGTGTTACCTCCTTGAAACTAAATTGTTGCATGATATTTAAAGTGATACTTGTATTAATAGGCTCGTTACATTTGGCAAGGAGTTCGTCTGTAATACTCACAAAAAAGTCATTAAACTCGTCACAAGATATATTACAAGTGGTAACCTTTTGTTTTGTGAACCGGTGTGAATTTAAAACATTCCATGCAGCATGCTGTTTATTCTTAGCAGAATTTATATAATTGCTATTTGCATCTTTTATATTTGTAGATATTGACAGTTTGTAATGTGCGCGATAATTATCTCTAACGGCTTTGTTATTTGGGGTTGGATTTTGCTTATGGCAAGCATCTATAAATTGCATTCTTTCCCTCATTTCTCGTAGATTAGAATTAAACCAAAAACATTTTTATTATTTTGAGTCTTGTTACTTCTATATTTGGTTGGAAATGAGTAATTAATACATTGACTCAAATAGTTGTGAAGGATATTTGAATTTTTCGTTAATGTCAAGTGTATTATCACGTACAAAATTCCAATTTATGTCGGTTATTGTGTTATAAAAAGTAATTTTACCAAATTCCGTAAAAGGACTTATTTTATATATGTTATTTATTGATTTACATTCATTTATCACAGTTTCAAAAATAATGCCAAGATGATCAGATAGTGCTGTATTTATAGTTTTTATGTTGATATACTCAGCATCAATATTTGTGAAGATATTATCAATACAGGCATCCTTTCGCGTATTTACATAAACACATTTCTTAAGACCATATGTTAATAGGCAGTCAATTAAATATTGCTCGCGAGTATCATTCGAGTTGAAATGAAACATTGAAGTCTCCTCCCAATATAATATTACAATGATTATAATTTATTTTATCGATCAAAGACATTAAGTTATTTAAAAATGTATTAAAGTCGCCCGCTGGCGGCCGATATAAGCTAATGATAAACATATTATATCTAGCACTAAAAACTAAACATTCTTCAAGTGACAGCCAATGTTCACTAATGCCAAGAAATGAGAAATACTTATCAACAATAACAGTTTCTAATTCAATAATTTTATTTCTCATTGATTGCATATTTAGAAAAAAGGATTTTTATAGAATTCGATGTTTGTTCTTGATGTGATGTAAAATAGTATATTGTTCAACGAGTGACGAAAGTAACATTTTTTTAAGCGAGAGAACAGTTTACCAAACGAGGCGAAGCCGAGTTTGGTAATGATCGCGAGCTTAAAAAAATGCTTTCGACGAGTTAAACACTATACTTTTTCTACTACCTTACCTATGATACTAACAAACTTTTATTATATAAACAAATACTTTATTTTGAATTAAAAATTACAAAACTACAGATCATATTTAAATTACTTACCGACAACTTTGCAAAATATGCAAACAGCACAGTGAATATGAATTTACGCGATTATCTGCCTTAAATTCCATGAATTTTGCATATATTTTTTCATACCTCTTTTTCGATTTTTCTGATAATAAATCCACATAGGTTTTCTCAGCTTGATTTACTTGATTTACCAGTATTGGAAAGATCTAAATCACTTACTGAATCAGAAATCATGATTTGATAAAGTTACGAACAGTACAAATTCATAAAATGACGTTTAATAATGACACGATATAGTGACTGCAGGCAACTAGACGGAGGTGAAAATTTGTAGGTAACTTTCGTCCCTAGTGACGAAAGTTAGCGTTATGGGATTTTCTCTCACTAGTGACGGAACTCAAATTTTCGCTGGAGTATTCGGTGACGAAAATTGTCTTTTTATAAAGGGTAGTAGAAAAAATTATTTATTCATTTTCGAGCCATATTTCTGGATTTTTAAATTCTTGAAATTTATTTTCCGGAACCCCAATTTTAAAGGATGAGTATTCGTCCGGATGTTTTGACTGCAGTTTTTCACATTTGACTTGATTAAAACCGATGCTGGTGAGGTAATTATTCAAGTCGTCAGTTGTTAAATCAGGTTCAAAGTAAATATGCGTGTATGTAATTATACCGAGTTGCTCCTTTTACTGCTCCAGTATTCCCTTTTGCAAGTCCTTTGATGGCCTCTTGTTTATCACGATTACGTCTATGATTATTTTTTCCTCGTATCCAGATCTTCTTTTCATTTTCCACTTCATTTTCTTCGTTACTGCATACATCTTCGTTATGTTTTTGGTCAGTTTCCACAATTATTTCATCAGGTAAATCATCTTTTGGGGCTGACTCAAAATTTCCTTGTTTATTTTTATTTTCCTTATTTGTTTCATTTGATTTGTTTGATCGTTTAAGCTTGTTTGTTATTTTTTTTTCCAATATTTGTTTGATTTAGATTTGCTTTCTGTTCTAAAGCTATAATTTTTTATATAATATATATATAATTAATATATTACAATATGGCGCCTAAATCTACATCGGGCGATGAAAACATTGTGTGCAAACTATGTTCAGTACCAGTAAAAAAATTTGTATCGTGCAGTATTTGTGGAAGCAACTACTACGCAAAAAATCTGTGAGATGTGTGTTACCGCTGATGGAAAAATCCAGTGCTGCAAAACTTTAACTTCAAGAGAACCGGAAAATGTCCCAAAGTCAATAGAACGAGGTATTTGTGGCCGATATCGACTTCCAGATGGACGCATATTTGTATCTAAAACAACTTGTAGCTTCTCCGTAGCACAAACAAAAATTTGACGAAAGAATCTCCACTTCTTTAAAGGTAAATTAAATAAATTGCAACAGCTAAATGTAAACAACACTTAAATTTCCTTAGCCCAGTTTTGAATACAACTATATGTAACCCAGTAAACACCGAAGATAAAGAAAATAAAACTCTGGTCATCAATGCAAACAAATCGTCTCACTCGCACGACGATTTTAAATCGATCCCTATAGACGCAGTAAATATAGAAAGTGCTGAAATTGATAATAATGCATGCAAAACAGTCAACAACAAACAAAGAAAACCTAGGAAGAAAATTATAGGACCGGACACACTCAGCAATTTTAAAGGAGTTGACAAGCGAGTTCACCTACACGTATATTGGGTCCATCCGGAGACGACAACGGAAGATATCAATACACATTTAAAGAAACATAAAATTCAAGTAATTAATTGTGAAATGTTGAAATCCAGAAGGCCAGAAGAATATACATCCTTCGAAATATCCATACCCTTTAATCAATTACAGGAAATAGAAAAACCTGAGTTATGACCAAGAGGAGTTGAAGTAAGGCGTTTTTTATTCAAACTACCCCCCGGACCTCAAAGGAAAATCAACCAAAAATCAATTAGAAATGTTTTTGATTTGGAAGTTACTAATACGAGTATGGAAAATGTGGAACTGGTCGATTTGGGAGTATCGGACCATCGTGGAATATGCATTGAAATTAGCACAAATAATACTACAAATAAACAAATTGTAAGGCCAATCACGCAATATGGTAGGTTCATATTTTACAATATCTTAGATAGTTTTGATTGGACTGATCTATGTCATTTCTCAAGCGATGTAAATGTAGGTTGGGATACTTTAAATACTTTAATACAGAGGCTAAATTGTGCTCACTTATCAGCTTTTCCAGAACGAGAAATCAATCGTTCTCAAGAAAAATATAATTTTCACTGGTTTGGACTAGATAAAACAATTAAGAGAAAAAGTACAGTTACTTAGGTATATTAGCAAATAAGCAAATAATATAAAAATGATTACACAATCAATATAAAAAACTCAACATCGTTTACAAAAATCGCATAAAAGAAGAAGAAAAGAAAGCCAATGATAAATACATCCGATCTTCTTCCAATCATTCAAAAGCAATCTGGAATCTCATAAAATCAAAAGTCGACAATAAACAAAGAGGAAACAAAAATGTAAATATAACTGCAAGTGAGTTTAATGTTTAATCGGTATTAGAATCAATTCCAAAACAAAACAACCATCCAGTAAATTTCATGTTAAGATCTAACATTAACTTAATTCATTCAACAAAATTTGTTTTTAAAGAAGTATCTCCCACCAAGGTACGTGATGTTATAGGTAAATTAAAAAATAAATCGAGCAAAGATATATGTGAATTAAATCTAGAAATAATAAAAATTGCTTATCTAAAGCAATTATCGGACCTACTAAAATTATAATTATATCAAATTCATTTAATTAATAAAAGTATAAAAACAAGAGTTTTTCCAGATTGCCTAAAAATAGCAAAATGCATTCCAGTGTATAAAAAAGGAGATAAATCTAAGGCAAATAATTACCGCCCAATATGTATTCTTCCAATACTTTCAAAAATATTTGAATATGTATTATGCGAGCAAATAACAATTTATGTAGAAAACAAAAATATACTCGCGGATTCTCTATATGGCTTCAGGAAAAATAGATTGACGATAATGGCTATTAAAGAATTAATAACTTTTACGATTGGTGGTTTTGAAAATGAAGAAATCGTTGCGAGCTGCTTGCTTGACTTAAGCAAAGCTTTCGATTGCGTAACACATACATTATTACTACAAAAAATGTATTTCTATGATTTCAGTCCAATGAGTTGTAGACTTCTAACATCGTACCTATCAAATAGGAGACAAAAAGTATCATTTAACAATTCAATTTCAGAAGAAAAATATTTGATACGTGGTGTTCCTCAAGGCTCAATTTTGAGCCCACTTCTATTTTTAGTCTACATAAATGATTTGCCCTCTCAACCATCACATGGGTCAACAATCTTGTATGCAGATGACACCACAATCTCCTTTAAAGGAAAAACTGTACAGAATGTTGAATCGCAAACACAAAACGATATGAATACTATCAACACGTGGTTTGATTGCAATCGCTTAAAATTAAATAACAATAAAACACTTCAGATATTTTTTCCCTCAAACAAAATGAAACAATTAAAATACATCAATAAAATTCTTAGGAATATACGTAGACTCTCATCTAACATGGTTAAAACATGGGCTAGAACTTGAAGCAAAATTGTCAAAACAAGTATATATTTTAAGAAATGTATCAAGATCAGTATCCACACATATACTAAAAACAGTATACTATTCATACTTTAATTCACATTTATCATATGGCATAATCCTATAGGGTCATTCATCTATTATGACAAACATATTTCGCGTACAAAGAAGAGCTGTTCGGGTTGTAGCACAAATTAACTATAGATGCGATTGCAGGGAACACTTCAAAAGGCTTGAAATAATAAGTGTTCCAAGTATTTATATAATGGAATGCATCTTGCATATAAAAGAAAATATCGAAAAGTACAATTGTAACAGTTCTTATCATAAATATGACACTAGATTAGACATTATCAAAATCGAAAACGGGCACGCGATATTACTGTATCAAATTCTTTAATGCCCTGCCTTTTAAAATACAAAATTTACCAATAAAAGATTTAAAGGTATGGAGTAAATCATTTTTAACTCAAAATGCCTTCTATTCGTTTGTAGAATTTTTCATAGCATGTCTATATTATAATTATTAAATGTCTTAAATGTGAATTATTATTTAAATGTCTACTGTTATATTCCTCTGTATTATCATATGTATATTTTTACATTATTATATGTCTACTGTAGAAATGCTTTGATGTCCTTTATACTGCATATGGTACTCATTTTTTTATTTTTTTTATATCTTAATAATATTAAAAAAAATATCATTATACCTGTTCAATGTATAGTTAAAAAAATATTTTAAATTGTTCTAGAATTAAGGATTTTTATTTTAACATTCTGCAAGTTGTACTTCAACCAAATTTTATCTTTTTACTGCAGCAATAATATGCTCCTAGGGTATTTTAGATTCAATCAATCTATTCAATTTTACCTTTTAATATTTAAATTTAGTATTTAAGTATGACATAATATTTTAATGTGTTTTTGTTTGTTAGAATTTTGTCTTGCTAAAGAATTTAAAACATCTTTGATTTACTCAATATTTTTCTGACTTGTGTTAAACAATATTTTATGTTATTGCACCAATTGAAATAGTATTATTATATAATTTCAATTGTATTCCATTGTTTTATTTTTTGGTAATTATTTAATTGAGTTTTTTCTTGTAAAAAAATCAACCGTTCTTTAATTTCATATTTTATCAAATTATCAATAAACAATATGAAATTGTGAAGGTCCAAAAAATATTTTGGGCCTTCAATAGTTTAGACCAAGTTTTGTAGTTATTTTGTTTAGTTAGTTTTCAACTGGCTTAATGTAAAATATCAATTGTTTTCTTTTGAAAAATAAGCAAATTATAAACTATTCTTTTCTCCCACTGAAAATTTAAAACCGTTTATTGAAATCTTTTATTGGTTTTGCAAATTTTGAAGAGACTAAATATTTCTTTAAAGAATATTTAGAAGAGTTTCAATTGTTTTAACTAAATACCAAGTAATTTTCCATTGTTTTATTGTTTTCTTAATTTATAAGTTGGGCACAACGGTCCTAGTGAGACCTAGGTGCTCTGGTCAATGATTTTATCACCCTTGGACCTTGGGATTTATAAGTTTTTTTATGTTTTTAACTTTTTTCTTTTCTTAGGAAATGATGAATGTTTTTTTGCAAAAGTTCAATCGTAATTCAACAAGTTTTAATTTTCTTTATCCGTCTCTTTTTTTAAGCTTTCTTAGATAAGAATGTTAAAACATTATTGATAAATTCAAAAAGTTTTAAAACAAATTTCCAAAAATTTTTCCTTAAAAAATACTTTTTATTTAGAAAAGTAATATTTGTTTTGAGGTCGCTAGATATTTTAAAACCTATAAAAGCTGGTTCTGTGTAAATTTCTGTTCATGGGTGCTTTATCTCATGATTTTTAAAAAAAATTTGAACTAGAATTTTAAACTTATCGTATTAGATATAAAAGCTTTTGGCACCAGGAAAAGTGTATTTACTCGAGGTCGCTATCTTCAAAATTTCCTTAAAAACGAAATATTTGGCAAAAACCAAACAACTTTTCGGCCAGAATTTCCATAAATTACTTGATTGGAAAAAATTTTTTTTTGTTAATAATCAAAGAGGAGTATGGATATTATATAATAAATATATGTATTTATTTGTCCACTCATCCGAATATTTTTATATGTATTTATTTTAAGCGTAGTGTTCATATTCTAGTTGACCACTTAATAAACATCGCAAACATGATTGTCATCTAGTAGACACAAAAATATTTTTAATTTATAAGGTTTAACATTATTGATAATAGCAATTACTTAAATTAAACCTTATTAATTATTTTAATGCTCTTAGTTTCAGATTTAAAGAATAGTTTACATTTTTTATCAATATTAAAGCTATTGAAATAATAGACAAATTAGTACCACGTGCAAAAATATGCAAATTAAGCAAGCAACCAGGAACATCTCATTACAATATTGCACAATTTTGCAAAAACCACAGCATGTGGCAACACCGTTCAACACCCGATAATCCCCAAGTTCCCAGAAAACGACAAGAGCCCTTAACGAGCCGTCTATGCTCTTGCATAATAAGTTGACGCAATAAAACAAATCCTGCCCAACCGTAACTCACCGTGACATCACCCTCGAAAATATTTACCTACCCCTCGTTACCTGTTTGCGCAATTTTGCAGAAATCCCGACAGACGCAGTAAATCATAATAAAACCTCTGGAAAGATAACGGAACGCATTGCGCGTCGTGTCATCATCGAGAATAATGATCACCTTCTCGTTCTTATGCTGGGCAATATTTCAGGTAATTTCTAGACCTTCAGATAATCGAATGGACGGAATGCAATCGTAAGTCAATTAGAATAAATCAGTAGAAAATAAAGGTACTTAATACGGGTACGCGATCGATTTATGGTCCTTCCGATATCCAAATAAATTATGGATGCAGAAAATAAAGGTTGAGCTTTCAAATAAAAAATATTAATATTATGATTGATTCTTAAATCACTTAAATTAACTTTTGCTAGTTTGATTATCGTAGGAAAAATTGTATAAATTTCTTCATTCGAACACTTAGAAATCTTTCTTCACTACCATATTTGTAACTAGATGTACATTTCGGACATAAAGTGACTATTATTTGATACAGTATCAGGTAAGGTAATTGATATCTTAGCAAAATAAAATAATTGAACTCTAAGACAACAACCAGAAATTTAAAAAAAATGGGTAAAAATTATATGAATTTACATTTAAAATTTATTTAAACAGACCTTCCAACAACAATTGCTTTGGAAACAGTTGAAATTTGAACGTTAGTTAAAAATAGTTGAAAATTTATCAAATGATACTTAAGGTACTTAATGTTTTAAAATTTGCTTTAAACAATATTAATTTTGATAATTGTAGTTTAAAGAAATAAAATTTTACCCTCAAAAATCAATTAAAATTTGCCTTCGAAGACAGTTAACTTTCCTCAAACATTTTATGTGACGAACACATCCACAAATATGTATCAATATTTTAACTATATATATTAGTGGCAAAAGTGCAATAAATTGATTTAATTTCATTTGAACTACGAAAAAATTGCAAAATTTTTATTTTCTCTCACAAACCAAGATATTTATGAAAATTCTGTTTAGATAAATGTTATTTGAATATCGAATAGAGGAGGTTGTTACTTGGCGAATTCCTGTACTTACTTTTAGTTGAAAATTGTATTATTTTTTCTCATAATGGCTTCAAGTAAACACTCACATCCAGTGTACAAAGTTCTACGAAAAGCTTTTCAACTTTTTCAACAAAACAATAAAATTTCTCGTTCGTAAAAATTGTTAAAATGGTATTTAGATATCCCAAGATAAATATTTCTGTGTGCTTTCGAAACCAGTTGAAATTTTGCTAAATAAGAATGTAAAAGTGGTGGAAATTTGAAGAAAACTATTCAAAAATACTTTATTGTAGAGTCTTTTACTTCATGATACATTGTTTAATAATTCCAATAAAATTGTAACTTTTTAAGTATTACACAAAAATATTATCATTCCTGTAATAAACGACCCCTTTTCTATTTAAGTCGTTAAAATGTTATATACATGTTTCCACGGTAACATTTAATGTTAATAGTTTGACAAAAACAAGTTGAACTTGAAACTGCAGTCACGAGAATAAATATTTTTGTGTGATACTTATTCAAAAATAATAGAAAATTATCAGAGGATACTACAAAAAACTATTTTAAAATGTATTTTAAACTATTTTAATTTCGACAATCTTGTTTAAAACATATAAAATTTTATCCATTTTTTTTGTAAACTGTAGAGAAGAATGTAAACGTTTATCAAAACATACTTAAAAACAAAAAGCTATTTTAAATATTGCATTACATAAGTTTGACAATTTGTTTTGAACAGATAATATTTCACTCCTGAAATACAATTGAAATTTGGAATAGAATTTCATAGGTGGGAGGGCTTTACTTTTGTTTTTCATCACTGAAACATGTTTCACCACAGTGGCTTCATCAAACAAATGAAGACTGTATTCGACAATAAAAGTAAAACCCTGTTGTTTTATTTGAATGTATTATGTAGTCTCATTGTCAGATACAGAAAGAATTATAAAATTCAATTTTCAACTAAAATTTGTTTCTGAAAACACCTGAAAGCTTTCTAACACGCAATCTGGTTGAAGTTATTTTAAAAAATTGATAATTTAAGAAAGATACTTAAAAATAAAATAAAAACATTTTAAAAGTTCCTTTAAATAATTTCATTATTTAAAAAATATTTGAAATGTTTTAAAAGATAATTAAAATTTGCTTTAAACAATTTTAATTTTGACAAAAAAAAATTGAACTAAAAATGCAGTTAAAAATAATAAGCTCAAAAGTAGAATCTATAAATTTATAAAATAATTATGTGGAAATAACATTTCAATGTTACCGAAATTTGTTTTCGAACAGTGTTGAAAACTTTCAGCAGTTTAAAATTTGCCTAAAAATAATTGAGCCTCTTCGTGGTTTTTAGCGACAAATTGTTAGAATATTGCAGTAAAAACATTAAAAAAAATAAATAAAACGATTGAAATTTCTTCTTTAAACTATTTTCTGTAAAATCTATTGAAAATAATAATTTAAACATTACTTACAGTACTTGGAAGCTGACTAAAATTAACTTAAATGTTGAAACTCCAAGGAAAAAAAAACAATAGAATTTCACAATTGCAAGAATAATTTAATATTTTGTTAAAAAAAAAGGTTTGCCAACAAAATGAAAAACGAAAATTCTTATAAGCATAGAAAAGCTCAGTTTAAAATTTGGTTATAAATGACAAGTTGTACAACAAATTTTTAGTTTTTTATTTGCAAGAACTTTAAAATACCTGATTTCAATAAATTAAAATATGCTGATTTCAAATATGTAATTACTTTTCACTTTTCTACTTTTTCAGCAAAATAATTTTAAGAAAAATCCACATAATGCCTTTTATTATAAAATTAAAATATCGTAGTGAATAGTGTATGTTTCACAATATTTTTATCGTTTGGGCTTATGACTTGTCTCAGAAGTCTCTCTTATTAAAGACCAGATATAATCTCCTAGAAAATTAGGATTCCATCGTCCTTGATATCGCCTTTCCACTCTTGAAACGTCATCCAAATTAGGTGGATTTAAAATTCCCTAAAAAGTTTTGCACCACTTCTTTAAAGCATATCTACCCCACTTTTTCCCTTAAATTAAGTTTCTCAACGAATATTTCATCTTCCATTGAATGTCTTATTTGGGGACCTATAAATATTCCTTCTTTGAGTTTTGCCTCACTTATTCTGGCAATATTTTTAGACATGTATTTACTTGATACTAATAAGCCAGATTTTTGAGGAAATTAATTACAAATATTACAAAAAAAGGCAGAAAGACCTCTGGTCGATAGCCTTTTGACAGATTAATACATTAACACACAATTCATTATTCATCATTTTAATGTAAATATGTACAGAATTTGTCAATAAATACAGGGTGTCCCGTTAATGTGGGGAAATGGCTGGACCATAGATTCCTGGGGTCAAAATATGACGATTTAACGAAACTTATCTATATCCAAAAATTTACGGTTAAGCCGGAATTTATCTTCAAAGTTCCAAAATTTTTTATTTCTTTTGTTTATAACAATTGAACGCTTCATTCGATTTGAATGAAACTTATTATTAATAACTACCACAATATAATACATCATTTCAGTTATTATGGCCATTATTGGTTAACAAGAAGTATGAAAAACAGTAGTACCACCACTTAAAAACGAAAATATTTTTTTTTTGGTGCATCAAATGCAAACTATAGAAATACTATTAAAAAGACCAGTTAATTTAAAAACTTTTTTGTCTCTTAATAATATTTGATATCTTTTATGGTTTTCCCACAAAAAAATAAAATATATATTTTTTATCTAATAAAAACAAAATCTAGTTTTCCATCGAATCGAAAATAGATGTTTTTCGTGGCTGCCTTTGTTTAAAAAATGTAAATTATGTATAATAATAATTATTTAGTGTCTTTTACTACTTAATTTTTAACTTTATTATAGTTCATAAATATTCATATTTGGAGCAAACAGATATCTTGCTTGTATTAGGATTTTGCGAAGAAAATTGTTTGAAAAGTGTTAGATGTTGTTTCTATTTATTTTATTAATTAATATTATTTAATTTTTATTCAATTGAGTAAATTGATTTTCTTATTCATGAGTGCATAATGAGTATACTATATTCATATTTTATTTTTTGTGCAAAAACCGTACAAGATATCAAATACTAGAGACAACAAAGTTTTTATATCAAATGCCCTTTTAAGTGGTATTTTTTAGATTTTATTGGATGCATCAATAAAAAAATATTTTAGATTTTAAGTGATGGTAATCATGTTTTTTATAATTCCTGTCCATCAATAATTTCCATAATAACTGGAATAATTTATTATATTATCGTAGTTATTAATAGTAAATTTCATTCAATTCGAATAAATCGTTCAATTGTTATAAACAAAAGAAATAAATTCTTTTGGAACTTTGAAGACAAATTCCGGCTTAACCGTAAATTTTTGAATATAGATAAGTTGCGTTAAATCGTCATATTTTGACCCGAGGAATCTATGGTCCAGCCATTAATGGGACACTAAATAATTATTATTATACATAATTTACATTTTTTTAAACAAAGACAGCCACGAAAAACATTTATTTTCGATTCGATGGAAAACTAGATTTTGTTTTTATTAGATAAAAAGATATATATTTTATTTTTTTGTAGGAAAACCGTAAAAGATATCAAATATTGTTAAGAGACAAAAACGTTTTATAATTAAATGATCTTTTTAATAGTATTTTTTTAGTTTTCATTTGATGCACCAATAAAAAAATATTTTAGTTTTTAAGTGGTGGTACTACTGTTTTTTATACTTCTTGTAAACCAATAATGGCCATAATAACTGAAATGATGTATTATATTGTGGTAGTTATTAATAATAAATTTCATTCAAATCGAATGAAGCGTTCAATTGTTATAAACAAAAGAAATAAAAAATTTTGGAACTTTGAAGATAAATTCCGGCTTAACTGTAAATTTTTGGATATAGTTATATCGTCATATTTTATCCCCAGGAATCTATGGTCCAGCCATTTCCCCACATTAACGGGACACCCTGTATATGTTACTACTATTACAAAAAAATATTCATGAATATTCAAATATAAATTTATATAATATATGTATAAAAATATAATTTTTTATACATATATTAATTTTAATTTTGTTTATTTATATTTATTTTATTTACGTTTTTTTAATAAAATTATTTTTTTGACAATATACCAAAAAATCATATAATTTCTAACGACATCTTTTACTTATACTTTTTTATCACTTTAGGTCATGATCGAATTTTAAATATGCGTTTATGGTGTCCTTACACAATAATAATAGACAATAATCAGTAAATATTTCATCCTGGCAAAAAATCGTATTGTACAGTGTAATTATAATAATAGCAGAAAAATGAAAACATCAAAAATTAGGTTTATAGTTAATATTTTAGAATAAATAAATTTAATTATGCCAACAATATAGTTTGGAAAAAATCTTCTTTGATAAATTAATATTTTACCAAAATGTGTTCTTTAATGATGCAGCCATCAAAATATTTTCTCAGAAATACTGCCTCCTAAGTCATTATTATTTTTATATAATGTTTATGAAACTAATATACTTTTCGCTAAAATACCAAAAGAAATCGAAATTTAATTATAGTTTTGTAATATTTAATTTTATAAAATATTTCGTTTTTTTAACTAAAGTCAATATTTTTAAAAAACTACTATATTAAATAAATATAAAATAAAAGAAACATGAAAATAATAGAGAAAATAAGGGTAAAGTCAATAAAGCAAATGGAAAAAATACTGCCTCAAAAATAAAATAAAGGTTGAATACGGTCGATATTCGATAGACAAGGATGAAGAAATTGTATTATTGTTATGTCAAAAAATGTATTTTTGTAATTTTTAATAAAAATGTTTATATCTCTAATAAAATGGTGAGCAAAAAAGGAACTAACATAATTATTTTTAAAAATTGTAGAAGACGAAAAAGCCTGAATGCACAGAACATGGACCTTTTATACCAACTGCCCATAAAGATATTTAAAAGGATTACACAGAAATCATGCTAGCACACCTATTCAGAAAGAATGAACAAAGAATTATTAGAATGTATAATAATTAATCAAATACTAATATATAAGAACGGGAAATAATATACATATGCTTTATAGGCTTAGAAAAAGCATTTGATAAGTTAAAAATAGAATAAATTAGAGAATAGAAGGGAAATGATAATGATGGACTATCCAAAAGTGTGTTGAGAGAATAAAATATGATATGAATAAAAAAATGATACAAAGGAAAGAGTTGTAATTAAAACATGATAACTTTGTTTTACCACTATATTTTTTATAATTACACATTGACTACAGTTTCGACTATAAGCTAGTCATTGTTGAACTAGAAGTTACTTAATTTGCGTACAATTTTCTTATTTATGCAGCAGTATTCATAAGAGGCGTATACATTATGTCAGTCTGGTCGTTTAATAGGGAAATTCTGGGATTAATTTTGGTTTTGTAAGTTTCGATCGCTTCCAGTAAATCCATTTTTCGGCATTTGTCGGCAAATTGGATTACTGAAAGTACTTTTTTGCCGAAATTATGTGCATTTAGTAAGTGGTTCTAGAATGTTGAATTATTGTTTTTGGATTGATATGATTTTTCATGTTCTTTTAATCTATTCTTAAAGCTACGGCCAGACTGCCCAAAATATACACTTAGACAATCTGAAGAAGTTAACTTGTAAATCCCAGATTTGTTCATGTTTGCAGTCTGTGTTTTACCGTTAAAAATTGCATTGCTAAGTTTTGTATATGGTTTAAATCTGATATTAATGTTACATCTTTATAATTTTAAGACTAGCAAGACAAAAAAGTAATTGAATTGAATATATGCGTCTCTGTTGATTTCTGTTATGCATATAAATATTTTTGTAATTGCTTTATTTCAAATTTGTTTATAAGTTAATTAATTATTTCTGTGTGTCCATTAGTAGTAGTAATGGTATTTGGCTATCGACCACGTGGTCCTTCCGCCGTGTGATTTGTGTATTTTTGTGTGTGTAAATGAGCTTGTTACTTTAAAGCACCATTAATTGTATCCCAATGGTGAATGGTCACACATCCAACTACTGAACCAAACTAACGTTGCTGCACGTTAGTTGGGAGCCGAAACCGAATGCTCCATCACCGGCGTGTTGTATACATTATTAACTGATATTTGTTTTTTTGTTCAAATTTCATCATGTGGTGGTGGACTTAAGGGTAAATTAAATTCTCTATAGATCATTGAATTGAAACTTGCTATTTTATGTTTTAGGATGTCGGAAATAATTATAAATAACAAAATTTGTGTAAGTGGGTTTTCTATAAATGTTCAAATTAAAATAGTTATTTAGTATAGTAGTTGATTGAGAGATCAACGAAATTGATTGAGTAGTTAGTTTGTGTATTTGTATTTATTTATTTATACAACATGCTTACAAAACATAATTCATGAGAATTTTGAACGCACAAGGAAAGTCTTGAGTTTACACGTAGATCTTCCACTCTTACCCAAATTAATTCCGCTGAGGATGTTGCCACTGAAGCTCTGCTTAATGATTTTCATCATGTAATTTGCCAAATATGGCTTTTATATCTCCAAAAGGAGGTTATTGATGGGTAAATAAAGTCAAGGAAATTTAGACATTGTTTGATTTGTCAGATGGTCCCTTAAAAGAATGTTAGGATATCGTCTACATACTTAAACCATCATTTGATATATTTAGAAGAATTTAATATTAATTTAGTTATTTTACCTATACAATTTTTTTTTTGGGCTGAGATGTGACCCCATTGCTTGAATATAAAATTTATTAATAAATTTCAAATAGTTTTGTGTAAGTAATGTATTGGGGATTGCTAAAAAGTCTGATTTTACAAAAGGGTTAACATTATTAGTATCTATATGTTCTATTATTAATATCATTCAATCTTCGAGTAGAAATTTGGCAAACATGTTACTAACATGTAATATCAAAGGAACCTAGCTTACAGTTGTTATCTAAGGTTAATTTAGATAATTTTTGTGTTAGTTTTACTGAATTTTTGATGGAATATGGATCTTTGAAATTGGTTACGCATCTGAAAATTGAATTGAGTTCTATGGCAATTTCTTTTCCTGGTGTTCTAATATATGAGACTACAGATTAATTTTCTTTAAATTCATGATGGTTGTGACCGTTACTATGTGGTAACCCATATTTAAACACATATTGAAACACTTACTATGTTTTTACCACAATTAATTTATTGTAATATGGTTTACATATATACAAAAATCACGACAGAAGTTTCGACCTGTTACAGTCATCATCATCATTATTATCACTTGATAATGACTGATTTACAAAAATCACGACTTATGTAAGTTTCGACCTTTTACAGTCATTATCATAATTATCACTTGATAATGACTGTAACAGGTCGAAACTTAAGTCGTGATTTTTGTATATATGTAAACCATATTACAATAAATTAATTGTTTTAACTTTGAGAATGATCCGTAAGGACCGAAACACGTGTCAGTTACCTGATAATAAACAAATGGAACATAACAAGTGTATTACTTCTCCCAATATAAATTAATTGTGGTAGAAACATAGTAAGTGTTTCAATATGTGTTTAATTTTCTTTGTTTTTATAAATACATACACCCTGGGAGATACTGGGTTCATTGGAAAGAGTTTGTGCTTTGCTAAATTAGGAAATAAGGAGTTTTGTTTCTTAATGAGTGATTTGATTAGTTTAATGTAGTCAGTCTTAGATCATTTTGGAATTTAGTTTATGATGAGGGGAATTGATTTACTTTTTGTTCATAATACTTTTTTGTAATATTACTACGATATTTCCTTTATCTGCTTTTGTAATAATTAGGTTGTTGTTTTTAACTTTTTTCTTATTTTAAATGGTATATCATCTGGGGTATACACTGAATATATCTCTTTTGTAATTTTGAGATTTTTCAAAAAGTGAAGTTTGGTAACTTTTAAGATCAATTTCTGACTCAGCAATTAAATGCTCTTCTAGCCACAATATGTTGTGAGAATTTTAGTCCTGATTTTATGAGAGATATTTATTCTTCATTATAAATAAAATATTTGTTTTGTTAATAATAACTAAACAAATATTAAGTTCTATATTAGGCAACAAACATATCAAATAGTTGTTTAGGTGTGTACACGATATCTTACTATGCTTTAAAGGCACTGATAGATAAATCAAACAATTTCTAAATTTGGATTAATTATATAATTATATTAATATATATTAATTTATACCACAAAAAAATCAAGATGAGTAAATTTAGTGAGTTTGAGAATAACATGTTAATTGTATAAAATAGTCTCCCTAATAAATGCATAAGTTTATTTATTTAATAGTCTGTATATAACAACTTATAAATATCTATAAAATATTAATCATAGGGTGAAAATTAAGTTTACATGTAACGCCTTTATTCCCTCCCAAAATTTTTTCTAGTTAGGAAATATTCGATGTATCACCTAATATTTTATAAAATTATAAAATTCGTTGTTTACACAATTTATTGTATTTTATGTTAATTAATTTTCATCAAAAATAAGTACGATTTTCATAGCGTTTCCTGGTAAATTTCTGAAATAATTTATAATGTTAAAAGTACATAATTAGTGTTATATAATTTTCTATTAAATTAAAATAAAGAACAAACCGAGTTAATCAGTGTGAAAAAATAAATAGTAAAGAAAGAAATATAACTGTGTTTTTAATTTAGCAAGTTAATCAGCTTTAATTGTCAAATAAAATAAAACGCAGTATATATTTTAAAATTTGTTTATTGAACAACAACTTAATACAATTAATTTATTATACTTATCATCTTCAAAACCATCGCATATAGACGTAGCTTATTAAAATTATTATAGTTGCAATAAATTCTCTAATACAAAATAAGCTCAAAAGCATTTAACTATTTATACAGAAGCGAATGTACAAACACTTACATAAATTACGAAGTGTGTTTCTGTAATTTACAAATCAACTTAACTTTATGTAAATGAGATAACTGTACCGCAAATTGCGGCTTATCGGGTAATAGGAAAATTATAGCTGTTTTAAATAAATAAATAACACTTTACCAAAATAACATAAATAATAAACATATTGGGTATATGTTAATTATAATAAAACGTTTATTAACGAAACAAAAATTAATAATAATTACACGTCATCTTAAGCTAAATGGTGTATATTTATATAGGACATCATTTGGCTCTATCAAGAAGTTCTATTCTATAAAAATACGACTTAAAAGCTTTAATTATTGGAATATCAATTAAACCACTATACACTTAATAATTCAATAACAATAACAATAATCTCGAATAACTTGGAAACAATGCATTGTAACGAAAAATGTGCCAAATAGAGTCTTTCATAGTTTTGAGGGGGGCATCGGATTCTGGCCGGAGAAGAAGTTTTTCAATACAATTTTTAAGCAAAATTATTATGATTTAATAATTATAGGGTGGGATAACGGATACTCACCCACCCTACATATTCACATAAATTATAATTAAAATACTCGTTATAATTACCAGAACAGCGTTAGTAGGACGGTTATATTTATTTAGAAACTAAATTATTAGTACCAATGGCTGAACGTAAAATGTAATTGTAGAGTGGGTCAGTGCCTAGTATACTACCACCCAATTATTGATTATAAACACGTGAATTATCTAATAGTTTCTCGATAATAAATGTTTTAGATGTTATACGTGGGTGAATCAAATATAAACCGGAATTTTGTTAAAAACAGTATGTATGTATTATTGTAAATAAATAATATGATTTATTTTTTACATAGTCTCCGTTTCTATGTACACATTTTTAAATTGTTCACAAACGATTCCATATTTTGGTCACTGTGAAAATGGTGTCCTCCAATTTCGTCTTTGAGTGGACCAAACGTACGATATAAATGCTTTTATAAGAAAAAGTCTAATTGAAATACATGCATACCATAAGACCATAGTGTAGAGTTTATCACCAGAGTGTAAAGTATGACTTTATTTTACTAATAATAAATAAGTACATGCGCATTCAAAAAACGTAGATTAAGATTATATTTTAGTATATAAGTAATTTATGAGGCATTCATTCTTGGATTTTGGAGGCGTTTACATTGTGTTGCATTCTCATTTTTGAAATGAAAACTTAGCTTTTTCATACCACTTATACTATGATATGTGTTATAAAAAAGTTAAGTATATTCTTTATTTTTAAAAATCAAACTTTTAGAAGAAACCTGCCTAAAAATGTTTTATAATTTTTTTATCTAAATACTATTGATACTTTTATTTTATTTATTTATTGTCACTTTATCATACTTGTTCCATAAGTATAATTCAAAATCCATAAAACACTAAAGAAAACCATACAAATTTCGTCAGCGAGATTAAAAGCGGCGTTCACTCTCGAAAAATGTTCTTCCACTGTAACCTGTAGGTTCTCTCCTTCAATGTGTCATTGTAGACGAACTCAGCTTCAGATACATATATTAAACAGATAAATGCTTAATTATTCTAATTTATCCCTTTAATTTAGAAAATATTGTCATATGGACATTGTCAATACAAGTTAATAAACCTATACATTTTTGGAATATTTATGTAATCTTTCAGAGTCAACGACAATTAATTATAACCACAATTCGGAAATATATTGCAAGCCTTCGTATATATTTCACATATACAGACCAATATTCCTCTTAATTATTAATTAATTAATTGGCCACTATAAAAAGTGCATTGCATCGTCGAATGCATTGTTGTGGCGAGCGTTTGATGGCCATTAATCGTAACCGGCCGAGGTGAAATGTGCAATTAAGACAATGCAACGTGTTATGAGACATAACTGTAATGGCATAGATGAGCGCGGATTCAAAGTCAATGGCAGGGAGGCAATAACCATATAACCATCGAACAGATGTCATTGAATCGAAATTGAAATCGCATTGCTTTATTTCCATCATTACGTCCGATTTTGTTATTCGCCGCCAGCCCGCTGCACGCTCCATTGCGTAACAGTAAATTGAGTCGTTTGCGCGAGATTTGATCCATTATAATTTACTGTATTTCATTTGTTTTGATTAACAACAGATGATCAACCAACTTAAATGCAGTTTAAAATAATCTTCATTTAACTAAAATCAGCGATAACTAGATAAATCCAACTTCAACTTCATCTTCGGTGTTTTTTGAAAGCTCATGACATTAAAATTCGTATCAATTTTTATAAATTTTTCTTTTGCAAAGAAAATATATTATGGCTGCCAATCGAATTTAGTAAGTGAGAAGAAGTACTCTTCATCTGTCATCTTTTATCTCTTATCTGCCAAATTATTTGTCATCTATCACCTGTCATCTGTTATCTGTAATCTGTCATCTATCGTCTGTCATTTGTCATCTGTAATCTGTCATCTGTCATCTGATATTTAACATCTGTCAATTGTCATATATCATATTTTATATTGCATCTGCCATCTATTATCAGTCTTTAGTCATATATAAAATGGATAAAGTACATAAAGTGGATACTGAGGAAAGTAAATCTTAGTGTAAATCAAGTGAGCGTCTATTTTTCATGTTTTGTGAATGAATCAATTAAGTAAAGTTATGTCAATTTAACTTAACTATTGTTTGTGTAACCATTTGAACCAATGGTTAATTTAAGGAGTTTCTATTATAGACGTATGCTTTTTCTCTATCTTACTGCTATTAAGAAAGAAGTCTACGTTTTTCTCAATTGACGAGGGAGTTTAAAATTACATAGGTAGCCAAAATATAAGTAAAATTGAGCAATGTTGTAGATGTAAAAATGTCAATAGTGATGAGGATGAGAAAAATAATGTTCCACTGACAGGTTTAGATCAATTTTGGATCTCATCAGCGTAGCTTAATTCACTATGTGTCAAAATTTTATAGTAAGTTTGTGTCGATAATAATAAAAAAAATTACACTGTCACAGTCTAACCTCAAAAAGTACAAAAAATGCATAAGCAAACTTTTTTAACCCAAAAAGCTCTGCGTTCTTGATAAAACACTTTTATGACGCCTTTAATTTCGCGATAATGGCATAATATAAACCCCAGACATTTTCAATAACAAAAAACTACACTGTATTTATGAGTATATGAGAATTAAATGATGATTTATAATTAAAGTGTATTACTTTTGATAACTGTATTATTTAGTGTATAAATATATAATAATACAGCATATAATCTTCTGTAGCTTTAAAAGCACGAAATTAAAGCATTTGTGGTGAGGCCATTTGTTCCATATGGTGTATGTGGGCAATTTATCCATTCTCTAATGCAACATAATATGATAAATTATTTTTAGTCCTTTACAATTTTAGATCATCTCTTAATGTATGTAATATATGTAAAATATAGTCCTGATTATTAATGTAAAGTTCATCGACTCAAGCGCAATCAAGTTCTCTATAAATAAATAGAAAGTGAAATACACACAAGATTTTTTATAAAACTATGATGATGCTATGATATCGATTTTTTAATACAAGGACAAATATAATTACAAATTATAGATTTAGAATCTTCGAATAGCCTCAGGAAAAATTTCAATGTCATATTTATCGCGTATTTATCAATGCTTAAGGCACAATCGGTAAGATAAGTTCTGAATTTTATACAAAACTAGAAAAACGAATCTGGATATGATAAAAAAATATATATATATCCAAATTAGTTTTACTTTATCTCGTGACATATAATCCAATTGATGCAGTAGCAGATTTCTTGAAGAATATGTTAATATGATATAAATGCAAACATGGCAGATGGGTGTTATCAACCTAATTTTAATATGTTGTCTTGGCGTGAAAAAATTTTTCGGCAAAAATTAACCAATCTGTTTGGTTGCTTATTTAGGAATGAACTTAACAAAAAGAATATCGTTCTTTTTTAAAATCTTAACCATTTGGATTTAGGAACTTTTTTACATCAGTCAAATCAAGAGATTCCGAAAATTCCCACTAATGACTACATTTAATTAATAAAAATGGCCCGGATTCAAATAATGTAATCCGAATAGTATAAATTGTATTTTAAAGACTATTATAAATCATATATACAGGATATCCCGTTATTGTGGGGAAATGACTGGACCACACATTTCTGGGGCCAAAATATGATGATTTAACACAACATATTTATATCCAAAAGTTTTTTATTTCTTTTGTTTGTAAAAGTGGTATGCTTTCTTTGATTTGAATGAAATTTATAATTAATAACTATCATAATATAGTGCACCATTTAAGTTATTATAGACATTACTGATTAACGAGGGTAACCGTACATTTTTGGATACAGATAAGTTGTGTTAAATCATGATATTTTAGGAATCTATGGTCCAGCCATTTCCCCCACATTAACGGGACACCCTGTATATTATTATTATAACTAATATTATTCTTGCTTCTGAAATAAACCAAAAAACATATTGGTCTATTCAATAAATATGTAAATGATAGAATACCAAGCCTTTCCTCAGCTCAAATCCTTAAATAATTTGCAGTGGAATCATTCTAGACCTTTTATTACCACCATTCATTTTGAAGTTAAATTTTTAATTCCAAATATCGCCTATATCACAAATTAGCCACAATAAATTCAATGATTCGCAAAGCACAAAAGTTACTGTTATGGGTAGAGTCTTATGAAAAAGAAATTAAAATAATTCATAATTTAGCAATCAACAACGGCCAAAGCCTGAAAAAGTTATATAATTTGATGAAAAGACAACAACAAAATTAAGTTTATATACAGCCTATTTTAACGAATCAATTCAGGTCGTTAGCATTCTTTGGCGATATTAGTGTAAACCTTTAAAACATCTTAAACAATCACAACATAAATATTGCATTTAAAGTATTTATGAAATCATGAAAAACATTTTTATTTCAAAGCCTCTCGTCTTAATAATTTTAAATGTGGCAACAAATTACATATTAAGCAAAGTAAGAACATGACCTAAATCAAATAATTTAATAGTAAACCCAACAAAGATTTATATCATATTATGATTCACTGAACAACAATGAGATGTTTCATTGAATGACGAGAACATAAAGGAAACCAATTAAAGTTCACACTTTCTTTGCGACACACTTGATAGAAAAGTATAATTGATATAATATTTGAATTATAACACCTGTTTTTTCCATATTAATATATTCAGTTTCTAGAGTGTCTTAATTCATATGAAACCAATATTGTAAACTTCCTTAGAATTTAAATGCGAATGATATACAATGAATATAGAAGATGCTCAGCTATTGCAAAATACTATTATTTAATATATTCGCCAAACATATTCATGAGAAATTAGATATTCTAGAATACTACTGCCAATTTTAACTATTACACGGTAATAATAATTAAATTAAAATTTCTATACATCTTAAAAAAACGACTAGTACGAGCGAGCAATATATAATATAAAACCAAATACCAAATATTAGCTGCGGCGAATTATACACTATTAGTTAATTTTACATATTAGAATCTTTAAAATTTATATAGTGAATACATGGAGGGTTAAAACTCTAAAGTAAAACTCCATTGCCCTGTCTTTAACTGCACTATTCTAACGAGATCAAAAATAGATCGAAATTGGTCACTGGCTGTTGTTGAGAAGGAAACAATAATTCAATGTTTTCTAAATTTGATAGTTAATAATATGCATTATTAAAATAAAATATTAAATAAAATTTTTACTCTTCAAAAACATAATCAAGTTTTTTTACATAATTCATGCCTAGTCTATTTTGGCTCTTAAAACGTTAGAATCGAAAAAAAATTTAAAAAATTTACTATTTTCCTTTGGGCATGAATATATTGAATATACAAGTGATGTTAAATGAATAATTCCTTTATGGGCTAGATTCTAGATTGTATACTTTAAATTAATAAATTCACTTAATTAAATGATCTGATTTGATTTAATAAATTTTGTTGAATAATATAACTTTCTTAATTTTTTCACAATTTATTTCTCTTATTTGAAGCATGTGCTCATTTCAAAAATCATTTAATCTTTTCATTTAAGTGTTGTCTACTTTTTCTATTTTATAAATTTATTCTTATCGTACTCTAAGATCTTTATATATGTCCCTATATAATTTTTTCTTTTTATTAGTTTACTTAAAATTGTAAATCCTTGAACTTCTTTAGATGCCCCATTTTAATTGCAATGTTTTCTTTTTAATTCTAATTCTAACATAACAATGAAAAATAGTAATTTGGCTATCATATTACTTTCCCTATATTTATCTCGAAAACTGTGAGGTAGAGGACACCCACCCACCCTACATATACATATAAACTTTAATTACTAATCGTCTCGCGGTTTCCAATAAAATTAAGTACAAAACATTTTGTATAGGAAAGAAATTCAAATAATAAAATTTTTGAGTAAGTAAATTAGTAACAAATGTATGCATGATGGGTTGACAGGATTTAAATCTAAATTAGATAAGATTAGCTATAAAAGTCATTTATAACTAAAACTAAATTTTGATTTTGTTTTATTTTTTATTGCATAAAGAGTTTGATTGTTTTAGCTGCAAAATCATCAATAATTAGTAATTAAAGTTATCATGTATATGTAAGGTGGGTGGGTGGCCTCTATCCCACCCCTCAATCAGTAAAACATAGGCGAGGGTTTTAATTAAAAGTTGTGAGATATAAATAAACGTAAAATAATTGCTATTTTTAGTGATTTATTCATTAAAATTTTTCAAATAATTTTTGATGATTTTTTACTGATTGAAGGGTGGGATAAAGACCACCCATCCACCCTACATATACATATAAACTTTAATACCTTATCGTCTCACGGTTTGAAATTAAATCAATTACAAAACATTTTGAACAATAAAGAAATTGAAAAGGTAAAATTTTTGAATAAGTAAATTAATTTTTAAAAAATGCATGATGGGTGGTCCGACTTTGAAACTAAATTAAATAAGATTAGCTGTAGAAAGAGTCATTTATATTTAAACTTAAATTTAGATTATGCTTTATTTTTTATTACATACAAGGTTTAATTGGGTTTAGCAGCATAATCATCAACGATTAGTAGTTAAAGTTGTCATGTATATGTAGGGTGGGTGGGTATCCTCTATCTCACCCTCCAATTAGTAAAACATAAGCGAGGTTTTTAATTAGAAGTTGTAAAATGTAAAGAAACATTAAAAAAATGGTGATCTGGCCATCATAGTATTTTCTTTACATTTTTGATTCTTTACAATTACTCGATATATAAATTTCATGTAACTCCTATAATTTAGTAGCAGTATTCAACAAGTAGTAGTTAAGAACTTTAAGAAAAACATGATTTAATAAAACTTGTTCAGTTTCTCATTCCCTTTAACTTTTTTTTTGAAATGTTATGTACTTTTTTCAAATTTAGAAAAGTATCGTGAAAAATCAAAAAATACCTCGAGTAAACATCCACTTCCGGTTTATGTTTACCAAAAGCTTTTCAGTTCTAGTTTTTAATGATAAAACCTTAAGATTGAAGTTACATCTCAAAGGGAGCCTTCGTTTTGGAGATACAGCACCCATAGACATTCTCATTCACGAAAACAATACATTTCCTATATATTCTATATAGTGAAAGTAAAAAGAAGTATTGGAAATTATACGTAGGAAACAGAATCTATAAAATATATGACATAGAAAATTTAAAAAAAAAATTACAACAAACGGAAAATTGATGGAAAGAGTTTGAAAACAAAATTTAATAAGTTTAATACACTTACACTCTTTCTTCCATTCCACTATTCCTATATCACATCCACTTTTACTTGCATTAACTTGAAGTCCTCTCTTGTTCATATACCTCTCTACCCTTTGCATCACCTATGTTATCTCTCCCTAGTCTAGATTTAATGTCTACATTCAATGAATTTTCTCATTTAAGTATAGGACACATAATCCCCAAACGCCATGCCTTTGGAAAGTCTGATTCTCCTCTTCACATTTAGTTTAGCAAATTTCCGAACGTCTGCCTCTCCTCTCTTCCTATCTCCTTCCACATTTCTGCCTTTAACCCGTCCTACTCAGCAGCTTTTTCAGCCATGACCTTATCAAACGCTTTTTTATTTCTTCATTCGTAAACTCTTTAACCTCCTCCATCAGCTCTTGTTCCCCTACTCCACTCGACTCTCTACTCATTATACTACATTTTCTGTACATTCATATATGTCCCCTCCTCTTACTTCCTTTTAAAACAACACACTCCATACCTCCCTTTTATTTCAACATTATCACATTTCATACGTCGTTCTTTCCAATGGTGCATCTTCTTTTTCGCACATACTTTGGCGTACTTAGCTGCCACCACTCATTTATCTTCTCCCCTACCCAAGCTTTACTATCTCAATGTCTTCCCCACTTCCCTTTTGCGTCCCGACAGTCCTCATCGAACCATGCTCAGCTCATCTCATTCCATCACTCTTTTACACTTTTCTTCCATATCCCGCATGAATTTGAATGGAAGGGGGGAGGTGACTAAGAGAGTGAAGGAATTTAAATACTTGGGCTTTATATTTAAATGCACAGGTGGATACGGCAAATGATTACCAAACCAGAAGATCAAGGAGTATAGTGAGGACGCAGTGGGGAAAATGGTTTTCAGGCAACTTCCAATTGGCGTGCAAGCTTTAGAATGCAAAAGTAAGGCAAGGATATGTGAAGACATGTTTTCAACATTGGAAATCGTCCAAAATAGCATCGAGTTTATTTAGTAAAAGCATAATGTTTGGCTACAAGAATTATTTTACCTTAATCCGTTTACTGCGATCCACCATCAACTTCGGGTATTAGAGATCATCCTTCAAAGGGTTTTGCTGAAAGTTCTGCTGTTATAAAAATACAAAAAGTCCAGGAGCTCAGAAAAAGTAATTCTGTGGAAGAATTTGTGCATGCTACTGCAATAAAAGTACGAGAAAGTGGAGATATGAGTTCTGCCGACTTGATAATTGAAAGTACTTCAACTACACCAAGTAGAGGCAAACGTATAATGGAAAAATGGAGGAGTCCAAAATGAGAACAAAAAGCCATGACACCTGAAGAGGAGTTGTCATTTATTATCCCGGGTGGTTTTACAAAGCAGCAATCAATGCTTATTAGAACAACATTTTTAAAAATGCTTGCAAATTATTTACAAGTTACCACGATATTCTACAAGCAAAAAGGACGTTTTATCCTGAAAATATTACAATAATGCTGACATTAACAGCCAAATAATTTCCCTGACAAAGGCGATAAAAGAAGAAACCAAAATGGAAATCAAATATCCCAGATGTCAAGGAGGATCTTTGCTGCCTCAACATCATGGTGATTGATTGGGTTTGAGTGGAAGAACATATTTAATTGTGAGCTCCGCCTGTGCTTCTTTCGGCCAAAGTTGTATGTATAGTTTTTTAATAATTTGTTTTAATAATTTCTTTAAATGTATTATTTAAGAGAGAAGACCAAAGATAACTAAATAAATAAATACAATATCTAAAAAAACTGGTGAATCTTTTTTAAAAGTGGTGGAATCTAAAAACGCACACTTAACCTTGATTTACAAATGCTTTGATGGAAGTTCTAGTTTTTCCACATATAAACAAGATGACAGCATATTTATGACTTCTTTAGTACCATTGAGGCTAATTAACAATGAAAATCGTGTATTATGGCAAAATCCTCAAATCAATAAGAATGATAATAACAACTTTACACTTGTAATTATATGGTATTATGAAATAGATTAATTAAACTATTAATCTATTAGTCAATTGTTTTCTCTCGCCATGAAAACTTCTTCTGTTTATAAAAAAGTATAATATATATTACATAACAAAAAATTTAGTCTCAAACGGAGTATACAAATTTAAAATTTTCAAACCCATATTCGACCAGAGTCAGGTGATAAACAACAGCATCTTCTGATTTATAAAATATGTGCAAAACACAAATGTACATATGTACAAAAATACAGAATGGGGTATGTAAAGAAAAAATATATATTGATTGAGAAATATAACTCCTGTTTTTTAAAGTAAAAAAACTTTTATTATGTACTCCTTCTGCACTCTAAATGTAGTCAAAATCTTTACCTTAGCTTTATCTTCTTCATTCATAAATATACATTTTGTTTCTATCCACCAATTTCTCATGCTTCCCACTCTTCTGCCAAGTGCCTTTAATTATCGCCTTACCTCACACATTGCCCATATCTTTCTTTAATCCAGATTTTTCTTCCTCTCCCTTCTGCTCTATATCTAGCTCTTAGAGCTATACTTTCTCTTGAACATATCATTACATCCACACTTCTTAATACATCCCTTTATCTCATAACACGCTAATGTTGGATCATTCTGCTCGTTGCTCTAAATTCGACTTTACTATCCCCAATAAATACTTCAGGAAATATACTAAGTTGACATAGGAATAACATACAGTTTTTATTTTCTCACAAATGAGCAAACAAAAAGTGAGTATATAAATGTTCTTAAAAGCATACTATGAACATATCCAGTGTATTTTATTTTATTCTATACTGATATGGGTTCACACAAGCTTAACTTCAAATGGATTCGCTCTACAGCGTCGCGCAATCCGAGTTATAGGGATTCTTTAAAAACAATAACATTAAAGGTAATAAACAAAAAACACACAAAATATACATATACAAATTACAAAGGGCTATATTTGCAAGCACCTCTAAAGTTAAAACTGTACAATACAAATTAATGCAAAGCATCGAGAAGATTATTGTTGGTTTTGTAGTTATATATATATAGTAAACAATTACGCATTTTTTTTAAATATAACCACTTTCCTCTTAACAACTGAATATACAAATGGCCCTACCTCCTATGATCTCTCATATGGACGTTTTACTCTTATCCGAGATTGCACAAATGTATATTGCAAATAAAGTAAAATCCTGTATTTTATATTTTCCTATTTATGCAAATCAAAAGGCTGCTTAAGTGGAAGGAAGTCATCATTTGTCGTATAGTTAAGTGCACTTATTCTCCACAAAAAAAAATGAGGATATTTGTTTAATAGGCATAAATGGAATATTTCCTGCTGTACCTGAACGTGTCCACAACACTCGCACTGCTCCTATTTATTAATTGCAAATTAGCTCACACAAATAACGATTTGATTTACGCAATTCGTTTTAGTTAACTGTAATTTCTGCTCCAGATGATTACATATATCGGATTCCGTCCTTGCATGTGGGATTGCTGTGGTCTCGTCCTGTTTGTCTGTTTGTCGAGCCGGCTAATGGGAGGTTTAAGCAAATGAGGAATTTTAATTGATTCGATCTCCCTTGGGCAATCCGCATGTGGGAAGTTGATCGATGGCTTCGAAATGTGAAAAATAAATAAACAGTAAAAATCCGTCGAATGACATTTGTGACAATCCAAAGTATATGTACAGTCATTAAGATGATGAGTGAACATAGTAACTGAGATGTTGATAGAAACTTTAAATGTATTATATATATATATATTAAATTAATTTAAGGCGTTCTAGGATGGGAATACCTAAGGTTGTGTCATAGATAAGCTAGTTAGAGGGATTGTGTAAAGTATTAAGAGTATGATGGAGTTTTGTTAGGGCACGTAGAGATGCTCACAAGCTAACTTCAATATTACGGGAGGTTGGATTGCTGGGATTGGGATAGAGGGCACAATCATAGTCAAGTAGTGGACGGCAGATCATCAAATTTTTACATATAACTTCTAAAGCATTTTGCCCTAGAAGTATTATTTATTATATCATGTTTATTAATTTTTTTTTCAATTCTTGACAAACACTTAACTGCTGTATAACTCTTTAAAATACTAAACAAAACATTCTAAATTAATTCGTAATAAATATTTAATATAATTGGCAAGAAGGCAGAAACCTAGTAAAGAACTGTTAGAGAAACACAGATAACTTGTAAACCCAGATTATTATTGTAAATGCTGAAGAAGGTATAATATGATCGTACGTACGAAGCCAATACGTTTAATTTATCTATAAGTAACATCTAAATATACCACATGAAAAATAAAAGTATCGAAATATATTAGAGAACATTCTTTTTAGATTAACAATAACATATTCATATTAGCTATATAATATGTTTTTAGTTAAAACTATCAACAGTTACACCATAATAATACGCATCATTTTGTAAATGATTATTTGAGTTAAAAAAAAAGATTATTTTCTCAATTAATGATATTTTACTATTTTTAAACGTTTTAGCTTTTTAAATGCGTTTTAAACCCTCAAATATACAAAAATAAAGTGCGAGAAATACTCTCTCGTGTTTTTTGTAATAAATTTTATATAAAAATTTGCACTAATGACTAAACGTCGTATTATTGTTAATAATTGTAGAGAAATCAATCATTTTTATATACGTTTCAATTTTTATAAAATCACTAACTCCGACAGTCAGCAAATCTATAGGTTCCACAATTTTTGTATTATAAATTGGTGTTCTTTTTTGTGTTGTTTTTTGAATATTGTATAATTAATACTACTATTACATTATATACAATGTATTTAGCAAATTGCCACCACAGACGCGGCGGTCGTATCGGTAGAACGACGTTACGCCATAATGGGCATTGTTTGACCACAAATCGTAATACGGGTCATAGACGTGCGTCTACCCGCATATCCAATGACTCGCCGTACAATTATGTCACCGATGGACATAAATGGTGCATAGATACCGTTACGCTATCATGTCGAATGTTGAGTGCATCCGATTTCAATCATTTACATATTTTTAATGGAAACCAAGAGCGGAATTGAATAATTAGTTTAGCAGTTCCTCGTTACTTTATAATAGATGCGGGGCAATAAATTGTATTTAACAGTTGCGGAATTTTATTGATGACCCGGCGCGAATTTATACGCGTATCTGATTAGCACTGGCAACTGAAAATAACACATTATGAAATGGATTTATTGCCGCGGTTGCCTTCGGTTGATTAGTTTGCGCTAACGATAAACTACAAACACATTTTGTTTCTAAAAAATAACATACAATTTATTGTGTTTTTTTTTTCAATTGTTCTTAATCTCCTTATCATAAAAGTTGATCTTATTTATTTCTGTAATTTTTTTAAATTCATGTTGTCTGATCAAAATTTCTATAGCCATACAAATACCAAATATATATTGATAAAGCTATTAACTCAAAAATTTCACAAAATTAATACACTTACTAGCTTACTAAAAAAAACAATAAATTATAAAGAAATTTTAAATAATGTTTTTATGATTTTTGTATAATAATATATCCAGTAAGTTTTACCTATAACTAATAGTAAACAAAAGATTTCTAATAAATAGCTATGTTTATAATCAAAATAAAAGTAAATGCGGGTTCGTCGTCTAATGTATAATTTGATGTACCTGTACATGCGCAGTAAATTTAACTACAGATTGAGCGACTAACCCAGACTGAATGAATTTGGTTTAACAACTTTCTCTGATTCATCTTTTGAAAAATAAATAAATAAATAAATATGATTATTATAAACATACATTTATTTCTCAAACAACAAAAAATGTTTGATTGCAGAGGGAGTGATTTAACCCTTAACTGCATGTTTTTTTGTATAATTTAAAAAAGCGTTAAGGGTTTACATATTCACTTAACACAAAAGAGAAATTACAATAATCATATTTTAAGTCATTTAAAAATACTGTTATATTAGTTTATTATGATTCTTTGGATTACCTGTTAGCAAAATATACACATAAAATACTCTTAATTTTGAGCGCAGAAATCACAGGCGGAAGTAATTCTTGAAAATATTCTTTCAGTCCAACCCTGATGGAATGTTCCCATTTATTTCAGAATTTTTTTGACTATTCGTGAATAATGTAGTAAAATAATACGTTCTTAGAGCTCCTTTAACTGTAATTCTTCGAATAGTACATAATTGGAATAATTATAGTTTGCATAATAGTCATCTTTAAAAAGATATTTAAGTAAGGAATATAACAAAATATCTTATATTCCTTACTTATATTTTTTTATCTTCTCTAAAAGCGTAATATATTTTACATAAGTAGGTGGCCACATTGCACAATACATAATTTTAAGTTTTATTATTGATTGGTATAACCTGATAATAGTGGCGACTATCCCACTAATAATTATAAAAATATAAAATAGAATTTTTGAAATATTATTTAAAAAAATATATATATTTCTGCAATTGATTAAATTGTGCCTATAATAATTATATATATTTTTGATGTAATTTAGTATATGTTTAACTAATTGAATGATAGGTGAGACTCCCTATATAAACATTTAATATTATCACTATAGATCATTAAATTTTCTAAAAAGACGGTAATATTGTAAAATATTTTTGGTTCTTGATTTTTTTTACTTGATTTTATAATTATAACACTTTTGATTTAACTTTGACATTATCAAAATATAATTTTAATTATAAATTATAGATTGGAGTATAGGTTGGGTCAATCAAAGCAATTCCTTATAAAAACAAAGTTAAGGTTTTTATCTACAAAATTATAAAATCTCAAAAAAAATCAATGTAGATTTTCAGTCTAAATTTTTACTTATTTGATTGATAAAAAGTATTTTCTCCTTGTAGTTAATACAACCTTCAGGACAATAAGTATGGTAAGTAATATAAATAATTATGCTAGGATAATAATAATAATAATAATAATAATAGTTGTTTATTTCAGTGTTCCTACAATAATTTACACAGATTATGTTCAAATATTAGAGTTACATGAAATAGAGTCAAAAATAAACAATAATAAATACAAAAACAAAACTAACCTACTGTTGCATAAAATTCCTGTATATTGTAGGGTTCTAACTCAATCAGGAACTCTTTTAAAGATGTTTTTAAATTTGAGAATGTTTATATAAATTCCTATGAAAATTAATATATTTTCGCGTCGGAATAGTACTTTGCAGCTATCGCTATGTTTTATATGGTTCATTATTCTAATTGCTAGTTTTTGAATCAAAAATAATGTTGCAGCATTTATCCCATTGCCCCAAAATATGATTCCATATTTCAAATGCGAATAAAAGTTCACATAGTAGAATATTTTTAATATATTTTTATTGGTAGTTCTGGAAAGCACTCGTAAACCGTAGCAAGCTCGACTTAGGATTTTTGAAAGGTTTTGAATATGTTCATTATAGTTTAGGTTTTCATCAAGATATATTCCAAGAAATTTAGCAGTAAGTGTAAAGTCATAGTTAACATTATCTAATTTAATTAAACATGGTGTTTCGACATTTTAATTTGTTTTAAATAAGGTGCATTTCGTTTTGTTTGAATTCAATATTAAGTTATTGTTATGAAACCAATTCGTTAAGTTGCGAAGTATTATATTTCCGGTGTCAATTACATCACTAAACGTTGACCTCATCAATATTATATTTGTATCGTCAGCATAGCTTATTAAATGACAATCATCTGAAACACATGTGCTTATATCATTTATAAAAATATTGAAGAGAAGTGGTCCCAAAATACTACCCTGTATTTATATCCAGGGCATTTGATACTACAATATTATTATTACTACTGATTTTAACTGATTGTTTTCTTGAGATTAAATATGATTCGAACCATTTGCGTGCCGTTCCACGTATTCCGTAATGGTCCAGTTTTGTCAATAATAGGCCATAATCAATTGTATCAAATGCTCTGGATAAATCCAAAAACACTCCGCATGCTATCTTACCTTTGTCAAGTGCTTTATAAATGGGTTCTAAATAATTGAATATTACGGTTGCAATACTTCGACCACTCATAAATCCATGTTGTGTATTTGAAAACAATTTATTAGTTAGGAAGAGATAATATTCTTCGAATAAATTAAATCTTTTATATCTTTTATAGATTGGAAGGTTGCTTAATGGCCACCCACTCTACATATATAACTATTTTATTACTTTATATGAATAAAACTATATAAATACTTTCAAAAATATATTGTAAGACGCTACAATTGTTTCGCCACACTGTGGCTTCTTCAGGCGAAGAAATGAAGAAGCCACAGTGTGGTGAAACAATTGTAGCGTCTTACAATATATTTTTGAAAGTATTTATGTAGTTTTATTCATATAAAGTGAAGATAAACTTTCAACATCTATCAGCCTCATCATTCAACTATTTTATTAATTTTATCTCTATCGCACTTTTTTAAAACCACCTGTTTGACTTTAAATGTGTCATTAAAATTATAAGCAGTGTTTCTACTTTAATTTTATAGGCATATCTAGAGTGGGTGGATGTCCATTATTCCACCATGTAATAATTTAAACATAAATCATGTAATAGGTATGTAATGTAAAATATATTTTTATAATAAATTAAATGATTTAGTATACATTTAGAAAATTCAGCGTATGTTTTTTTTAAATTGTAGGGTAGTTTATTGTTAATAATAACAAGAAAATTTAAAGGATTTTTTTAACTTGATGTATTTAATTAGTTTTAATGTATATAGGTGACCAAAATTCCCCTCTACAATTATTAAAAGATAAAACGGATTTATAATTAAAAATGCATTCAGTGAGATCTAGCGTTTGTTTTACTGATTTGGGGATGGATTAGAGGCCAACAACCTACACCACATAAACTAATTTTACACTATGGATTTTTAACAACATTAGAATTACTGTTATTATTTCAAGTAATTTGATTTGATTTGATTTGATTTGATTTGATTTATTTATTGGTGCCAAATATATTATTACACAGGTCATACATACATGTGGGATATACATAACAATAAAAATGAAAATATATCCGCATCTAATAATAATTCAATGATCGATCAAATAAGAGCTGCTTAAGCTATTACATAAGAATAATTGTTTATATAATACATTTAAAGGAAAAGCGAAACATAGATAATACTAAATAAATATATTAAGCGCATTAAAATACATGTTAAAAATATAGAAGCTTAAAATACTATATACATAAAAGAAATAAATACAAAACAAGTATATTAAAAAGATATATGTTAAATAAGGTAAAAGGTAGACAATTGTATTAAAATAAGGTTTATGCATAAAATAAGGCAATTTTTTGTATATTGCAATAAAATAAAAGCAAAAGAAACAACAATAAAAACATTACAAGGAATATAAATATTTAATTTCAGATCGCTTCAAACAATATCGCTAATATCATGACTAATGAATTCATCTACTGTGTAAAATGCTTTTGATATTAGAATTTTTTATTAAAAGTTTAAATTTTCGTAATGGGAGATTTCTTATTTGTTCTGGCAGCTTGTTAAACAACTTAATTCCAATATATTTTGTTCCAATATTTGACTTTTTCAGTCTTAACTGGGGTTGATACATGTTATTTTTAAATCGGGTTGGATAGCTATGATGATTGTGTCTATTAAACTCGTTTTCTTTTTTCTTGACATATATAAGACATTCAAGTATGAAGATACAAGGTAATGTAAGAATATTTAGCTTTATATAATGTGGTCTACATTCCTCCCTGTAGCCAATACCGGCTATAACCCGCACTGCGCGCCTTTGTAATGCAAATATACGATATTTAAGTGAAGAATGGCCCCAAACAATGATGCCATATCTTATATGCGACTCTATTAATGCAAGATATGCTACTCGTACTACTTTATCTGACACAAGTCGTGAAAGATTACGGAGGCAAAATATATTTTTAGAGATTTTCTTAGCAATAATAGCTCCGTGATTATTCCAAGTTAAGTTTGCATTAATATGTAGTCCAAGAAAATTTATGGTTTTAGTTTTAGTTTTGTTTAATTGTAATTTATTTTTGTTGGACCATGATGTAATGTTATTTAATGTTTGACTACTACATTGTTTGGCCATTTCTTCATCGTTTTCTACGCTTAAAGTAGATGTATCATCGGCAAATAAAATAGTGCGCATGTATTGCAAATACTGTGGTAAATCATTAATATAAATTATGAATAATAGAGGGCCTAGAACTGACCCTTGTGGGACACCATGAGTTGTAGGCAATGGTTTTGACGTGTTGCTTCCCATAGTAACCACTTGCGTTCTGTTATCTAATAATGATTGTATTAGCTTTACACTTTGAGGTTTTAGATTATATTTAAATAGTTTCTCAATTAAAAGGTCATGAGATATACAATCAAAGGCCTTAGTAAGATCGACAAAAGATCCTATGCAAGACGTCTTATTTTCGAAATTTTCTAATATTATATCGTTCATTTCAATTATAGCATCTATGGTCGAATGCTTAGAACGGAAACCATATTGGCTAGAATGGATTAAGTTATTAGATTCAAAGTAATTCACTAATTGATCTTTTAATAATATTTCCACAATTTTTGATAGTATTGGTAATATTGCAATAGGCCTATAATTATTTAAAACATTTATACAACCATTTTTAAATACGGGAATAATTTTTGCAAGTTTAAGCGTGGATGGGAAATGTCCTGTTTTTTTTATATTGTTTATAAGCTTTGCGATTGGAATTATGAGTAGGTCTTTAACATTCCGAATTAGATCTGCACTTATCCCATATATATCGCGTGATTTGCTAGGTTTAATTTTTGTGAAGGCATCTCTAACTTGTATAAATGATACTTGCTGCAAATTAAATTGCATATTTTGTTCCATCTGGATGAATCGCTTATGTACTATTTGTGAGATAGTTAGTTCATCGTGGATATTGTTAGCAATATTTGTGAAAAAAAGATTAAATTCGTCACATATTATGGTACACTCTTTCTCGTTTTTTGATATATGTCGCTCGTTATTTATGAGGGACCACATAGCTTTAGGTTTATTACTACTCTGGTTTATGAA
Source organism: Ontholestes murinus (assembly GCA_963969525.1). Classification (NCBI taxonomy): domain Eukaryota; kingdom Metazoa; phylum Arthropoda; class Insecta; order Coleoptera; family Staphylinidae; genus Ontholestes; species Ontholestes murinus. The sequence continues at coordinate 84,258,222 of OZ018387.1, forward strand.
GTTTTCTGTAGCCCTTTTTTATTTATTTTTATTGCATTATTATAGGTGTATCTGTAGCTATCTCTTAGTTGTTTTGATTTTTGCATTGCATAATTTCACGCATATGTCTCAATTCAGTAGTAAACCATTGAATATGTTTTGGTTGATTACTAAACTGTTTCACTGTTTTTACGGGAAATGCAGAGGTTATTGCATCGCTTATGAGGTTTGTAAGTTTTTCACATTGAAGATCTACGTTTGTATGAATTTCAAGATGCTTCCAATCTACTGATTTAAGTAATTTGTAAAATTCAATTTTACCTTTAAAAGTATAAGGTCCACATATTTTTTTCTTTATACTTATGGGCACCGATAGATATTGAACACGCACAGAAATCCCCAAGTAATCAGACAACACAGTATCCATACTACCAACTTGAATATTATAGTTATTAATGTTACTAAATACATTATCAATGCAGTTGTTAGATCTTGTATTAAAGGTAACTAATTTGGTTAAATTAAAACTTCTTAGACTATCAATCAACGTAGCTTCTAATCTATTATTTATGTTAAATTTAACATTAAAATCTCCTCCTAGAATTATTTTACTTTGATAATTGATTTTAGATATAAAAGATAACAATACATTAATAAACATATTAAAGTCTCCTGATGGGGAACGATAAACACAAAAAATATAAGTTTTTAGGTGTGTGATATAAATACAAGATATTTCACAGACTTTATCAATACTAACCTTCATTGTAATATCATTTAATGAATCGACACTTATATTAGTATCTACGTATATAATGGAACCACCGTGATTGCTATGTGTGCGCGCATAGTAGCTTCTTGATGATAGATAATTAATATTCGAGGCTTGGCATTCATTTTCAGATAACCAGTGTTCTGTGAGCGCAATAACACTAAACTGTTTATCTATCAAAAATGTTTCTAACTCACTTATTTTATTTCTTAAAGATCTTGAATTAAGAAATAAAATATTAAACGCATGATAATCCGTTGAAGTTCGATTTATTATTTTTGGATTGGGTCCAGGATGCGAGGGCGAAAATTTTCACTGTCCGTCTTCCTGAAAGTGAATCTTCGTACAATAATTCCAGCAGGCCATGTATTTTCATCCATGAGCGTGTTTAGATTGGTAAAGTCCGCTCCTAATTTAAATGATTTATTTATTCCCTTGCAGTTTAGTTCAGAGATTTCCTTTATGGCAACTTCGGGATAATTATCTTTTAAATAATTTGTGATTATATCACAATTTCCATTATCAGCACAGTTTCCGATGTACAGCCACGCATATTTTTTTTGGCGCACGAAACGTGAAAGAGGCATCATTCTCTTTCTTGCCAGTTATTCCCTGATTCCGTTTCCTTCTATTATTTATTTTAATATTCCATTCATTATCATTTTTTTCCAGCGGCGGAATTTGCGGCTCGATTTCGGGCATCGGCTTTATGATATTAACGGAGCTATCGCCGAAGTCAGCAGTGATAGATTTTCGCGGTTTGTTGACCTTCGCGTTTGAATTTGAATTTTGTTTTGTTGGGATTTCGATATTACCAACTGCCTCACTGTATTTCTTATTCGGCGGGATTTGTTCTTTGCGGCTTTTCGCTTCTAGGGAGCTTGTTTTGTTCTCCTGTTTCAAAGCAGCTATTTCTTCATCTTTACATGCAACAGAATTTTCTAATTCACTGACCCGATTGAGTAGGAAGTTGTTATTTCTTCGTAACTCACACACTAACGCAATAAGGAGAGTTTTCTCGTCGGCGCAGTCTTTAGAGGTTAGTTCCAATTGATCTTCAATTAATGAAATACCACAGCACCTTTTATATCGCTCACTACAACTTTTGTGGTACAACAAACCACACTTTCGACATATATGTCCACTCTTCACTTTACTTCCACATTTACACAATTTCTCAGACGTGAAATTTAACTCAGCCATTGTTAAACATGAAATCTAGTGTTTCGGTTTGAATTTACCTGTTAAAGTAGGGTGGGTGGGTGTCCACTATCGTACCGTTCAATTATAAAACATATAGGCTATTCATTAAAAATAGTACTAGAAAAAAAGTCTAATAAATTAAATATAAATCTTTTATATATAAGGTATTTATTAAACATTCGACAAAAATTTAAGAGGTTATTCCCTTGACGGTTCTAAGAATATTTTGCCCTTGGATGATTTTATCGATTTTTTTTTTCCACATTAACAACATTTCATTAATAATTAGAAAAAACACGAAAATATTTCGTAAAATCTACAACAAATGAGTCTTATTAAGACTACAAGAACAAACCACTTTTGAAACAACTACTTCTCTAGCAAATTTCATTACATTACCAAAATTTATATGTATAGTTTCTTAATCTACAAGAACTTCTTTTCATTGACTGTCCAATTCTTTCAAAAGCAACAGGGTCGTTTCTTATTGGGTTACACCCAGTAATTATCCGATTTCCAATGAGTTACACATTTTTCAACGGAGTACTGTAAACTAATAACTTTAGATAGCCCCATAGAAAATAATACAAGAGGTTTAAGGCCGAGGATGAGTGAGATCCACCTCAACAAATCCAATAATCTTCGTATGTTACTGTAAAAAACTCGCCACACTAAAATGCGCTGGTTCAGCATCATGCATAAACTAGAATGCATTTCTTGTTACCAATGGTACATCATTCTATAGGAACTGAGGTAACGTAAAAAGTTGTGATTTACCTCACCAGTAAGTCTTCCTAGTAGAAATATCTGTTTAATATTCGCGAATTTGTCACTCGAATATTCGCAAATGTGTCAACACGTTATTTTGAGCTCCAAGTTAATTAATTTTCTGTGGTGCTTCTTTGGATAATTCCATCATTGGTTTAGATCCCAAAAGTTTAATATCAGCAGTGACTTCTCCGTAAATCAGTTTTTATAAATTGTAAGTAATTATTATTTTATTTGCAATACGCATCCGAATTGCCCAACATAACTTCTTGAAAATATAAATGTACTTGCAAAAATTGTACTTCTATAATATTTCAATTACCGAGTCATTCGTATGAATTGAATCTATACATAAGTTAATAATAGATCAATTTAATATATTTAGAGCTGAAATAAATTAATTAAAATTGTCTATAACAGATTTGATAATATTGAAACGCGCCTAATTGTTCTCGAAGGCAAGCATAATGATTATGATCCTCAGTTATCTAAATTAAAAAGTGAGTCTGTGATCAATCACAAAGACGTTTAAGCGGAATTAGATGATAGGCGTATTAGATTATATAATACTATTATCTTTAATTTGGATGAATCTTCGTCATCAGATAAAACTTAACGTATATATACAACATCTTTATTACAGACACTTACATTTTTTTAACAATAAATAGTAATTATACATATTAACAGATATGGTTAACCTTAGGTCTTTCTGACCTGTCATTACAAGTAAAAATTGAACTATAGTTGACTAACTGTCGAGATGATGCAAACAAATGAATTGATGTAAGGTGATTGTTGGATGATGATATTTGGTAAGGATGTTGGGATTTCGAGGAATACAATATTTATTCAGGAGGTAACTTAATATATTAATCACGATTTCAAAATAATAAGTAACATACTTGTGTGGCCCAATATAGACATTTAACCAATTAAAACAATCAGAGTGCTACGTCATTAAAAACAAATAAACAAATAAAATACTCAAGATGAAGCTAAGGAGGTTTTAAGAAGTAATTCTACTAAAGGTCCAGAGGATAATTACATATTTCAATCTGATCGCATTAAAAAATCAACTGCAATACTACAAAAATCTCAAAAGCGAACTTGATAGGAGGGAGAGCGAAAGAGAAAATAATTTGCGTATAGCTTATCGTAATGGAGCAACTTATATAACTAAAATTAGTAACTCTAATAATCTATAAAAAACTAGGCATTTACTTTCAAAACTGTAGCGTCATTAGAATGAAATTAAAATAATTTCAAACTAATGTTAATAGTTCAGACTACGATTTAATTATTATATAAGCAGTAATATAAGAGGTGGTGAGATTTTGATTGCAATAAAGAAATGCTTCATTTAAAGTCTTATTTCATCTGAAAACGCTGTTGAAAATTGGTTTGTTTGGTTAAAACTTAATATTTTATTTACCTTATATTGTGGGTGGTGTTTATATTCCTCCAAAATCGTCAATTGACAAATATTAACTTCATTGTAATTAATTAGAAGAACTATGTGAGCAATATAATTGCAGCAATCTCCTAATATTTGTTGATTATAATTCACCTCACAAATGTAAAATGTTAACAAATATTAACCCCTTTACTACCACTAATATTTTGTTAAACTGTTATATTTTTTTAAATGCAGATTAACACTATCCCCAATCGCCGCGGCGTTTTCTTAGATTTATGTTTTACGACTATAACTAATACATGTATTTCTACCAACGATGACCCACTGATATTTATCTAACAAACGCAAGCAATGTTAGAGCTTATCTAGTTTAAATTATAGTAATTACGTATCACAAGTTAAGTTCCCTTAAATGGAATCCAAGATTTTTCAGGAGATATATAAAGGATTTTAAAAAAGAAGCTGGTTTCTCCTTTGAAATGTTTTATAATGATATTAGTACGAATACCGGTTTTGATATAGTTAACTTATTTTCTGATTATTTTTCATGTGTTTATACTAACTTGGATTACAATCCGAACCTGAATGAAGCCATGCACTTTTAAAAATTTAGTTGTAGATGATAAGTTGACTGTTAGCACCGAAGAAGTTTTCAACAGTATTTGAAAACTTAAACCATCACATAACCATGGCCCTGGCGGTGTATCTAATTATTTCATCCAAAATTGCATAATACTGATTATGTCGCCCTATTCACTCATTATACATTAAATCACATAAATCTGGAGTTATACCACTAGATTGGAAATATAGCTATATTACCACTATAAAAAGATTCAAAGACTGTTATGCATAATTACAGAGGGGAGGCCATCCAGTCTGTAAAACCTAAACTTTTTGACGAATTTGTGGCCTATCAATTGTACTCCCATCGTATTATAATTAACAACCAACACTGTAACGTCTTAATGTACGCTGATGACTTGAATTATTTAAAATTGTCAATAACGTCAGTGATTGCCAGTTGATTCAAGAAGGTGTAAACCGTCTCAACGAATGGTGTTTAATGAACAGTTAATACTTGAATGTTCGAAAATGTTATGCTATGTCCACCACTATATCTAAAATTGAATTTGACTACAGAATTAGTGATTGTTCAATTGTTCGTGTTGACTCAATCAAAGATCTTGGGATCACTTTCTATTCCAGACTGTCTTTCATCCCTCATACAGTTACTAATAAAGCATTGCAAATTTTGGGTTTTATATGGCATAGAGGCAAGAATGTTGACATTGAATGCTGGAAAACACGGACACCATCAACAGTCACAGGAATATATAAATTCAATTGAATTAGTACAACAAATTTCTTCAATGTATCGAATTCAACCAGTTAACTGAGTTTGGCGAATATACTCGTCATCGATCGATTTTTGTGACATACAGAAATTTGCATTCTTTCAATGGCTTTTAAATTCCTGGACTACTCACACTTTCAAAACGGAACAACACAGTTAACTGGGTAATATAATATTTTTTAATTGCGTACGGTTGTGGGGTGTTAGTTTTTATCCAGTTATCTGTGTCGCTTCGCTTTGAAAGTGTGAGTAGTCCAGGAATTTAAAAGCCATTGAAAGAATGCAATACGTGTAGGAAAATCAGCAGGAAACAGTTCCTGAACACGTTGTTTGTGATATGTATAGTCTCTAAAAATTACTTACATTGAAAGTATTTCCAATTTTTCGAGTAGAAGTACCTGAATCTTCCTATATTATATCCAGCATATTCCCTTCCACTTCTACCGTTCTTACTATCATAGGCCTTCCTGGTCCTCAATTTCGTTTTAATGTATGTTGCACATTGTGAAGAAGACGTTAATAAATAATTTTTCTATCAGGAATATTATGGTCAGGACGTCGTTCAATTTACAACTACCAAGCTTGTCATCTCGGCGTTATGACAGCGTTTCAAGGGTTTATTTTACTGATACATTGCCCTTAAACAATAATAATAATAAATAAGCCTGAGTCTGATGTAATCTGCACTAGGTATAATAAGTTACTTAATCTATACTCATAGCAAATAATTGTCTAAGATCTAGTATTAGAAATGACATTACTCTTTGATATATTACTACAGATATTATCTTTATCTTTATTATATCTTTGCACCTTTCTAACAAAATATCACCAAAAATATATTACTAAATAAGAAATCACACTCAAAATTTTAGCTGAAGGGACGGGTTCACTTCTTCGAAGGATCTTCCACTCAAACCCATAAATATAAATCATCAATGCAATTTATTTAAATCAGATAAGTTTCCTCTATTATAATAGCATCATTATAGTTTTAATCTTATATTACAAGTATAAATCAAACATTTACAAACTAATAGTTACATGCGTTATTAAAAATATTAACGGAATTAGTTTGGACCCTTGAAGTACTATACTACCAGCAGTATGTATATTAAATCTATTACCTAAATACAACATAAATTGTTACTATGTGAAAAATATTACTTCTATCACAGGTAAGTAGTTGAAATCCTAAATATCGTGTTATATTCAGTCTAACGATTATAATGAGTATAAATTTATCCATTCATATCTGACAACCTAGAAAGAAGTACAGAGGTCCTTCTAGATCATTAGATATGAATTATGTTATATTTATGAAGTTACTTTGATTTGAGTAAACGACACAAGTTTGGCACTTTTTTAACTTATTTTATAACTTTGATTTGATTTATTTTTCATAAATCTCTGCTAGTTAATATTTAAAACATGTAATTCATTAAACACAGTGGGATTTCTTACTTTACTAACTATTGATAATAAAATAGTGAAGTAGAAAATATAACTGTTTATGCAGCTATTTCAACAATTTCAGTTAATATTAAGGGAAAAACAATGCCCAACTTTCAATGAATGAATAGTCTTTATGCAATTATAAAATTTGTTGTTATAATTTTAATATTTTTAAAACGATAATTAGATATACCTTTACTAAGACAGTTTAGTTAATTTTAGGGCTACAATAAGTGCAATATTGAAAGTATTAATAATTTTAACAGAATATTTTAACTAAAACAATAATCTGTGTTATAACAAACTTCACATAACTTAAAAATAGATATTAATCTTAAATTAATTATTATTACTTACTTATGAATATAAGTATTAATATAAGATAATTGACTTAAAAATTTTACTAAATTTGAATATGAGTACAACCCGTCTGTAATTTCCTAGATTCATTTGTTTACCTTTTTGAGAATTGGATAAATTCTTGTTGTTTTTCAGCAATCATGAAATGTTCCAATAGACAATAATATATTAGACATAAATAATGAGGGGTTTAAAAAATAAGAGAAACAATCGTTTACCTAAAATACTGGAATATAGTGCATAGGTAACTTAAAGTGTTCATCAAATTCTCAAACAATATTCATATGAGGTGGTAGTATAGTGTCTTTATTTTTAATGCAACCCTTAATATGTAATTGACTTTCAGGATTTCTGTTATTAATGATGCCATCCTCAAAAGGGTTTATTAATCTATGGTTTGACTTCGTGACCAATGTTATAATAGTTCATCTTATTTTCACACTTAAATTATTGTTTTTTATATAAAATAAATGATTTCATCATCAACGCATTGTAAAAAGCTATTTTTAGAGGATTTTGGTACGTTTAGGAACCCATTCGTATAAAATACGATAAACTATTCTACAGCAATCAGTAAACGTTTCAATACCGAACCAATTTGTATATAAGATTTAATGATATTTGCTTTTCTAAAATTATTCTGAGGTTTATTTTCTGATGCAAAAATTGATTGTTGTCATTGTGTGATATTTCTAAATCTACAAATAGATAGATGATGTGGATCCTCCTCGACAAGCTAGCATTGATTGTGAAATATAATACTAGTATGGTTCTCTATGTTCTTAATAAAATTTGCGTTTATAAAAAAATATATAAAATTGAAACGAATTATAGGCAATTGAGTTAAAGACAAACAATTTTAAGTATTCATATTTTATAATATGTGTATTATAATACATAATTTAGTTTTAATTTTTTTTCAGTTATCGAAGGTCCTTCAATTGCATTACTTTATTTCACTTAACATTTTTACTTAGTAAACACTGAAGGTTTCAAAAAAATGTTTTTATTGTTCTACAACAATTATTTCGCCACATAGTGGCTTTTTATTAACTTAACAACTGATATATTTATTATTAATTATTTGTTCTTTAACTAAGTAGTTTTTAAAACAAAAATACATATTTACAAGATCCTACAATTTGAATATTACAATCATTTCCATCCTTCCTTCCTTCCTGTAAAAACGATTGCATTTGCGATTACACAATATTTTATCTACCTGAGCTTCTCCATAAAGCAATTCTCAGCATTATGTAATAAAAAATTGTTCGGCAATAAAAACCCTTTCCTTTTATTGGGGTTCATCAAAAATTCGTTTTATTTAAATAAGCGTAATAAAATGCAAATGCATGGTCTAACCCTTTTTAAAGGATTATTTAAAAACGGATTTTATAGACGGTCCTAAAACGTTCGTTCCGGAAAAAATGAAACGTGTTTATAATATGTAATATTTTGCAATTGGCTGGTGTTGTAATTTTCCCTCATAAACAGACAATCTCACCAGGAATTTATTTCAACACATACATTAGAGAGAATAACATCTTTATTCGAACATCTGTATATACAATTAAAAATATTAGCAAATGAAATATAATGGTTAGTCTGTCCGTTTGGCCTATCGACCATCGGTCTTTTTGTCCCACATACATGATTTTTTTGTTATTTTCGTTATATATGAGTTGTTTGAACTGAAAAATGAATTTTTTTGTATAATTTTTAATATTAAGTAAAATTAAACAAAAACGTTTTTGTTTAATTTTCCAAAATGTATCACGAAGTTAACGCCTCAACCATTAATCAATTAATATTAAGTATGTCGTTTGTTAAAATTATAAGCTTTGGGATCAGATTAACTTTATATTACTAAACATGAAATTCTACTCCAACAAGCTCTATATTTTTTATATTATCTTTTTGTGGTAAACTAAAATTAAAATGTTTGAAATTTGATTTTTTAAATATCTTATTTATATAAAATGTAACTTTTTGTATATCATAATAAAATAATCAATTTACAAATGAAAGTTATTTTGAGAAAGGTTTGAGTATTTAAATAAAAACCAAGAGAAAATGTATAAATAAGAATCGTGTAGGGATGTATTTATACAAGTACTTTAATAATAACATTTAATATATTTAATTGATTAATTCATGGCTAAATTTTCAAGAGATTGTGGAAACATATTGAATAATTCATTACCAAAATTTGCAAATTAGATTGTGGCGTATGAATTCAGGATTTTATAATATTGTACAAAAATAAAGTACTCATCTATCAATTTAAATTGATAAATTGATTTCGACAATCATCCCTTTAATTAAGTCTATAGATATTCTGGTTTATTTTACATTTGCAATCTAATTTGCAAATTTATGGCAAGGTGACCCTAAATTATTTTTTTATGGGTTACGTAGATTTTTAAGATACAATATGTTTATATTATGATTATTTTGATCACTTCCATTGCATCCCCATACTAATTGGTCACCTATAAGACCTAAATATTCAACAGCTGCATGCATATCATTGTGATAATTTAAGGAAAATAATGGCGTCGTAATATACAATCATAAAGCTTTATGGTCTACAATATTTGTGATATAATTTGCTTTAAAGCATATTTAGCAATGGTTGCAAAGTATTACAAAATGCTCAAACGAAACAATAACTTTAAAACAGTTTTTAATAATTGCACATTTCTTACTCTTGAAGTACATTTCTTACTCTTGATAGTACTGTTGAAAGTTTAAATTAAATTACACTTGGTTTGTTTGCGAACGTACCGTTTCTCCGAAAAATGCCTCCAGGCGGTTATAAAAACGGGTGCAGTTTATGGTTTGTTTTGTATCATAAATTAGGAAATCTATTCAGATTGTAGTGAATAGAAATTGTGATTTATAACCGGCGAAGGGGCAGGTAGTAAAGGACTGCAAGGGAAAAAAAAGGTCGGTCGAAAACTCATATTTACTCTGTAATCTCTAAAACGCCGAAATCACATTAGGCGCAAACTACAGACAAGTAATCATATATCAGTACATAAACAAACGTCATTAAAATAAAATTACCGAATTAGTAAGACTAGGCGTTACCTAACCTTTGCGTTATCCGTACCTGCACTTTTCTTACCCTTGGAAGAACGGTTAAACCGGAATATATTATATCGAGTAATTAAATAATGGAAATTTCCAGATTATACACTTACAATTAACATCTGGGTTTGTTTTCTAAATTCGGTAATCTCTCAAAGGCCGAAATCACGTTAGGCATAACCTACCGACAAGTAATCTAAAATGTATTTAAAATATTCAATATATGGAAACTTCTTCACGTATAGAATTTGTTGCGTCTAAAATTTCTCATATTCACTGCATCGAAAATATTTTTTGCATCGAAACAAATTACAAAATTTATATAAAAATCCATTTGTTATTTTCATGTAATGTATAAATAAATTATTCTACTATGATTTGTTACTTTAATAACATTTTCTCTTTTCTAAATAAGTCCCGTAAGTGAATGTCTTCATTAAGTTTTTTTTTATATAAAATTATTTCATAACATTTCCCTTTTCCAAATAAAATAAAAAATTATTTTTCTGTAGATAAGCGAATTATAATGATATACTATCCGTCCTTAGAAAACGTTCGCCCAGAAAACTGACCGACTACCTGATTCGGCCGAAGGGTACAGCGCGTACCAGGGAAGGAGCGCTGACATTTTTATTACCCATCGGCAATTATTATTTAACACAACCACAACCGCACACAATAGAAGGGGGCACTAGAATAGAGTCTAAGAAACGGGCAGCTCCAGTTTGTTTCACAATTTTTCTCTTTTTTCTCATCTATTTTCGCTTTTTAAAGTATTATCAAGAGCGAGTTACAAAAGAAAAAAGAAATTGTCAAGTTTATAATCAGGTAATGTTTCTTTTGTAACTCACTTTTGATTGCCTTAAAAAGCGAACGTAGTCGCGTAAATAGAGAAAAAATATAATTTAATTTAAACCTTCATCAGTAATAGTTTAAAATATTTCACCAAGTGATAAATGAGAAAGTCGTTTGAGAAAAAAAGTAAGATAGAAGTTTTTTAACTTTAAAAAAAGGAAACGATATGCAAAAAAGGTCATTTATTCAGTCTTTTGGGGAAAAATTAATATTTACTGGGGTTATTTAATTACAATTCTTTAATATAGTGATATACTTTGTTATCCTATGTGCACCCGGAAACACTCGTGGTTAATATTTAGTTTTTTAGTTTTGTTCAGATTTTATTTAGTACGACGATTAGTTCTCTTAAAATGGCCACATATATATATACCATAAATATTGTTACATGTAGTCTGTATTTGTGTCTCTATTACTCAACCTTATAAATGGAATGGAATGAAGATTAAGACTTGTCCTAGCTATATTGATCGTATTTTTATTGCAGATGAAGATATTTTCCCTTAGCTATTTGTTCAGTAAAATATTGAGAACACTTTCTTCGGTAGATTAGGAAGATTTTTATACATTTATTAACCTCTCACAATTCCTTAGGTCGTGAATAAATTGTATATTTTGGCACACTAATCTTAATTCATTATTAAACCATTTAATTTTTAATTTCCAATATTTTCTCACATCAAATTTTTTTAGAGAAAGCGACTCCAAAACTATAATTTACTCTCCAATAGCTAATGCTAAATCCGCACCCTAGAACAATCTCGTAGAGCAAACCATGACACCATAACTGAACAACTTTTTGCACTCTCGGCTTATATACTTTTTAATTCTGGGCTTTTTGACTGATATCAATCTAGATCTGAAACACGACGAAATCCTAAAAGTCCCTGCTAATTCCGGTTGGCTGCCACTTTATTTCTAGCCCCAATCCACCTACAAGACTAATTCGAGTTTTTAGCATCTATAAACATACTCTGGACTACCTTCTCGCACATGGTTTATAATTTTTTAAATATAATATCAAAGCATACAAAGAATACTCTTTCAGTGCATTATGCGTTCTATAAACAATAGATCGAGCAACTGCTTTACAACAGCTGTCAAATTTGTGCATCTCAACCAAACACTCTGATTTTTTTTTTCTGTAACGCCCCAAGAAATTACAATTCAATAAAGAAAAAACTGACCACAGCGAAATGAAAATCTTCTATTTCAGTAATAAGGCTAACTATGCATATGAACTGTCCTATGTAACTCGCTTATTCGATAAAGAGACAATTTCGATATCATAGCCATGCAAGAGGCTTTCCAGCATTCACCATCCCGATCTACATAAATACCAGTGAGAAGAAGCATCGCTATACTGATCTTCCTTTTGACACTATCTGCATTTACACCATATCAATTCTTTCTTTTGTCAGCAAGGAGTTTATTAAAAATATATTCTTATCTCGTTTTCTTATTAAACCAATAACAAACAATTCACCATTAGTTATGATAACCTTATTAAACTCATCAACTTCCACACCTGTTAGAAGTTGGTTACTTCTTTGTGATTTTCTAACTGACTCGCACCTTAATTTCAACATCAACAAAGTAGCTACATTTGTTAAAAAACAAGCCGCTTTTACATTAATTTTTTACTATCTCTTTTATTTGTAGGCTACTATCGCACCTACTAATTTTCAAACCCCTCTTTGAGGTCGCTGATTAGCTATAATCGCTGATTGTACCGTCCACCCACGCCGTAATTTATATTTAAAGAATCTCTATGCAGCAACAGCATCTCTTATTATACATCCTTAAACTGATCCGTGATAAATATCAACTTTTCAGACATTAGAAACTCACTTAATTTCTAATTATGAAATCCGAGTGAAATAACCATAATACCAAGGTCCATCTAGCGTTCTGGTAACAAACTCTGGAAAAGATTTAAATCATTTATAGGTCAAAGAAACTCCGTGACTATATTATATTGATGAGTGGTTGGTTTGATTGATTTTCGCCGAGAATTATTTTCTCTGCAATTCCGGCAATCCCAACTGCCTTCATTTTTCAGCATAGTTGACGGAAATTACTAGCTTCTCTCCTGCCAAAAATTATTGGTTGTCTACGCCCAATTCTACATTCTTTAATATATGCGTGTCTGATATTCTTCCAATAAATCAAAATTATTTCTAAAACTATTATCCGGCAGTATGCAGATGATACAGCTTTTTAGACCCTGAAAATATACATAATAAGGTGTTTATTCTGAGTCGCTAGCCACCTTTCAGCCTGGATGCAGTAGACATTAGACAGTTGGCATACAGTTGCAACGACTTAAAAAAACTATATCATTTTTCTCTCCTGCCAAAAATTATTGGTTGTCTACGCCCAATTCTACATTCTTTAATATATGCGTGTCTGATATTCTTCCAATAAATCAAAATTATTTCTAAAACTATTATCCGGCAGTATGCAGATGATACAGCTTTTTAGACCCTGAAAATATACATAATAAGGTGTTTATTCTGAGTCGCTAGCCACCTTTCAGCCTGGATGCAGTAGACATTAGACAGTTGGCATACAGTTGCAACGACTTAAAAAAACTATATCATTTTTGCATACTACCTGGTTGTGGCTTTAGAATTATTATGATGCGTTGAAAGAAGAATATGAGACGCACATATATCAAAGAGCACAGGACTGGTAACAGACAATCGAGCATTTCTGAGAAGACAGACATTCGATAGTTATCCGCGTCAGCTATACTGAAATATGGAAGCAGATGAGCTTACAGGAATTTAATCAGTGTGATTACAATCGGTCGGATGGTAAAATCACACTTATTCATACGAATAAAACTTTTAGTCGTCTACTCATTATTTCAAAAGAAAATCGCTAGAATAAAACGCAAGATTATCCATTTCGGCCTCACCATCCGCTGACAAGCCTTTTAGCTTTCTATTTTCTAGCTTATTATCTCTCATTCACACTTTAACACTTAACTAATGTACATACTATAGTCTCAATTATCCATTATTTTGATTTCTTTTACATCTAATCTTTATTCTTTAATATCACACAACTGTACATAAGCCTATAGTCCACGTCACAAAATATCGCTTCGAGAAACGACACAAAAACATTTAGTCTGATAAAGTAAACCAAATGCGTTAGAAAAAGAACGCACTGTAAAACATTCGTCGTTTTTTGAAGCGATAGTTTGTGACGTACGACTGAAGATCCAACGAAAAGACTATATTTTCTTTCTCAATATAACTTTATCTTAGTCTTTGAGACGAAAACCTTCACCAGTACCTTAGTTTGAACTCTTTATTTAAAATATCTATTATCAATCCACAAATATATCTCTCTTTGAGTTTCATTTCATGATGGTAATAATTTTAAAGCCACGTTCTAGTACTCGCAATGATTTAGTTTAATTGATTATTAATATTATTATTATATTAATAAGGTTAGTATTCTATATATTTTAGACAATATTAAATAATTTTGTTACTACAATTTGGTGTATTTTATTTATTTATTTATAGAAACAATAATATTATTTTTAATTAAATATTATTGTGGCAATATTATACAACTGTATTTTAAAACTGATTTAATATTTATTACAGTCATTAAAATTACTTAATTTGATAGTTACAACAAAAAAAATGTATATGTAAACATATTAACCCAAAAAAAGGTCAAAGTTCCTAAGCGCACGTACGTACACTCAATACTCAGGAATTCCGTATAAAAAGGTGATACTTTCCACAAAATAACAATAAAAAAAAACGTGAGCACGAAGGAGTTGGACATGCGAAGTGTTGAGCTGTGGGCAAGTCCTAGCCTTGACATTGAGCGGAGACTCCCAGCCAGGGCCCCAGAAATGGCTGCACCTCGCGCTCTACCTCTTACAATCCGCACATGCCCCCCTCCTCGCATTTACTTGAACAGATTCGATTCTCTCTTCTAAAATTCAATTCGTTTTTTTTTTGCTTGCTCGTTCCCGTCTTCTTGTGCTGGTTGAATAGGGCAGACGCGCATCTGGAGGCGACGGCACGCTCCGGCAGGCGCGCCCTTTGACACCAGAAACCCTTTGAAATGGACATTGGTTCCGCACCTGACATGCAAATTTTTGGAACGTGGCTTATGAATTGCAATTTGCGCATTAGAATTAAAAAAAAATATTAAGTGGATCATTTTTGCTTTGTATCTTATGAAGAAGCCATAATTTTAAAAAGTAATATTTTTTATATTCAAATTTTCAATATTTAATAAGTCGAATGAAGTTAATCTTTACATTTTTCTACCTAAGTTCGTCCATTTAAAATTTTATTTTTGTATTCGCAGAGTTTTGAGAACTTTTATTATAAGCAATATACACTTTATCCGTTTTATTTTAAAAATTATCCCATAAACAACATAATAATTCCGTATTGTTTGATCTATTCCTTATTTTTTAAACAATATTAATAAGTAAATATGTAATCACAGAATACGAAGTGGACTTAATGCTCCCACTGATAAATACAAACTAGCATAACTAACTGATCACAATAAAATGCTTACACATGTTTTATAATAGTAAAGCCATAATAAACATTGTTATTGAGAAAAAATAATTTCTCCGATCATTACTGCACCGTTCTTATAACAATTACGTAAGAACTAACAACTAATATTTAAAACAACTACTCCTCGTACTAAGCACCACCAGTCATTGGATTACATAACTATTAGCTGCTGTCACATGACTTAAGTCGCTTTAATTATTAAGTAATGTATTTTATGCTGTTATCATTTTCTAGACACTTCACGAAATTATTACGTAAGGTAATCTCTAGACACGTGTTTCGCTGTATTACAGCTTATGAGTGGAGCTCATTTTTAAGAGTAATTGAAATGCCAATTACGTTGACTACTGGTATATTGAAAATAGTGTCATATGATTCGTAAGGAATGTTATTTTTCTGTAAGTAAGCTCCCGTTCATATTATTTTCTCCAAATACATTAAATTCAGATTTATCTTTCAAAAATAAAATATTGAAAAACCTGCTTTTTGTTTTTAATGGATCTGGCATTCTGTTTAATTATATTTAACTCAGCCATTGTAACGATATTGATTTTAAAACCAGCTCAATTTGATTATTTAATAACTGATTCTAAATTTATATTAGTTTCCTTACTTTTAATAATATTAATTATCTTTTCGAGATTTCATAAATTAATTCTGTTAAATCTTCTTTATTGTGGATAGAGGAACCTGCATTACTATTAAGTGCTACTTTATTATTAGTATCAACGTGTATTGATGCTATAATATTTCTATGTTGCTCTTGAGTAAACAAACCTTTCTGGGAATAAACAAAATTCTTGAGTTTACGTTTATGTTGGTTTACAGTTTGCTGCAATGTAGGAAATTAATTGCAAATTAGATTTAGATTCTCAGTATTAGCGACAATTCCGGAGTATGATGATTCTTGTTTGTTTAGAGCTAGAGATATGTTTTCTGTACTCATTAAGCTTTTTATTGATCAGAATGTATTGTATTCTACGTTTGCATACTTGCTCTTTTTGGGGAATTAATCTGTACGTCGCTAGTTGATGACTTGACCTTGAATATATTTAACACATTTTGTGAATTAATACTTGGAATTAATATCTGGTTATTCAATTCGTATGGCCCACTATTGATTACTTCCATTGATTCAAATAAAACACAGGGTTTAATTAGAACAGAGTTAGTCTTACCTGTGGATGTTACTGGATTTCCCGAGGGAAGCCCGAGTCCATTTTGACTGCTTCCGGATCCCTCTTTTTATGCAACAGACTTTCACTATAAAAGTACAATCGATGCTTACGCTACAAGAACTCAATCGAGGTAAAATTGATATATTTAAATAAAAAAATTTTGAAACAACCACCGTATCTTTGGTGGTTGTTTCAAAAAGGCAAAAGTCATTGCGTTTACAGTAAATGGAAAAGGCTCTCAACTTCTCAAGTCTGACCACTCAATGCAGAAAGAGGTAAAGGTTGAACAGATGAGAAAAGAGGCTAGAAGATCTTTCAATAAATATTCTAAGCAGAAAACTGAGTAAAGGCTCTATTCTCTTTATATAGAAATCAAACCCATTTAACGCAAGAGGAGGCAAATGAATAATTCATTGTGGAATCTGAAAGTCAACCAAATGGAAGAAGAAGCAAAAACTCATGAAACTGACTGGGTTTGCTAAGATAAGCGTTACCAACTATATAAAAAGAAAGTTATTCAGCTACAAAGAGAATTTTTGAGAAACTCAACCATAATACTGAAATGTTGCTATATAAAGACCCAAAATAATTGGCTAAAATAATGAAAGGAGGAGCATATCCATATTTTTTTAAAGAAAACTAGCACTCAGCTTCCAGCATTGTGACAATTGAATATTTGTTCGTTTCGTGTCACTAGCAATTAATAAAGTCTATCTAGATCTATATATTTAAAGACATATATTCAAGTTTTAATGTTTCTAAAAATAATCGATTTGCAACGTTTCAAGTCGCATTTGTCTTTTTTGGGCGGAGGTCGTTGGAAAATAACAATATTATTAGTTTTTCAGAGCATAACATCTTCTAAGTTATATTTATGCACAAGCCAGAGATAAGAAAGACTATTTAAAGTAAAAAATATCAACAATGTGAGTTATTTAAATATTCAAGATATATTACGAAGTGAACACCTGAACCATTAATCAACTACAAGAAGGACTAGCCATTTGATACTAGTTCATTTCGTGCTGCATAAAATCTTTGTGATGACTATATTAGGGACTGGATTCTAAATATAAAACCCTTCATCCAAATCATCTTGACGCTCAACTGAATCTGCTCTTCAATATGTAGTAACCCATATCAAAGAGGCGTCGATAAATAAAATATCTACTGATATAGAAACAACCATTATAAGACCTTAAAACAACATAAACGCTTGGAAAATATTGATTGGTGACCTGTTAAGGAAACTAAATGAATCTGATTTCCATCTATTGATTGCGCATATGATCTATCCGGCCTAAAGATTTTTATTATACCCTATTATTCAAACTAAAGCAAAGTCCCCTTAAGATGAAAGTGTGACGTACAGATAATAACCTTTCAATAACTTCATTCAAGAAAGAGTTGATTCCGTTTACCAACAAAATAAAACCTCATGGTGTTAGATAACAGGCTTAATTAACACTACTCTTACTTTGGCTTTATAAGTTCAATCAGCAAGAATAGAATAAGTTTAACAAGAGTAATCATTGTAAGTGATTACTCTTGTTCAACTTATTATATTCTTGCTGATTGAACCTATAAAGCCAAAGTAAGAGTATAAAAGTCCAGCATAGCTTAATGGTACTGTCAGAAAGCCTTGAGTAAGTTATGTAGGCATACTTCCAGCATCTCCTGGGGTCCCACACTCCCGTTGTTTACTTACTTTAACATACCCGCCAGTTATACATTATCATCATGGTACACTGTCCCTACCCACAGTGTACAGAAAATAGAAAAGAGTAGAATGCTTACACTTTCAATTAGAAAAAAAGCAATTCCAGAGAAGACTTTCACTTCTGTCTGCCTTTTTAAAAGATCGGCCAGCTCCTAAACATAATATGCAAAAAATCATAGAGTAAGCAAAAACAGGGGTAGGTATCCATAACGCATAATTCTGGCAATAAAAATACCCCCTTTTTATTGAGGGACGTGCTTAGCGCAGCCTGGTGCCCCCCTGCCACGGTACCAGCTCTTATTTCCATATAACATACATATTAAGATTAAAATTACAATACTATACAATACAATACTTTAAATTATAACGATCTTGTAAACGTGTTAGGATGTGTCGTCTAACTGAATTGATTTGGCTGCTCGATCTGCGGAACCCCAAACTGAGGCGTTGTTCAACATGGCCTAGACGCTGGCTGCTCCAATGTGAGCAGGTGAGTGTGCCGGGCATCATCGCATATGTCCAGGCACCAGAAGCAGTGGTCATTGTGGATTTGCCAATGCATTGGAGGTACTGGTGAAAACATGCATGCTCCATAGCACCTTGGTCAGGTGGTACGTCAACATAACGTGGTCCGTGCCAAGCCATGGCTCCAACCGAGAAATGAGCCAGCGCATCCAGGCTTTCTTAATACTATCGGCCCATCTACTCTGCCAAGCGTTCACGCGCCTCGTTTTTTGCGGTTGGGGGGAGTCGATGACGGCAGTATTTCCAGAGCATATGTGGAGATCGTGTGGTCTATGAATAGCCCCTCGCTATTCATAGAGCGAAGAGCACTCCTAAGTCGATCCTTGTTACGTTGGGATGCGAAGCAGGCGCTTGTCCTCCGATTGCCCTCCTACATTGGCTAGGAGCCTCGAAACGGTCCTGGTCGCTCGTTTCGCGCCCTGTGCTGCCTCAACAACCTGAGTGCTAGAGTACTGGTTGGGTTCCAGCTTTACGCCGAGATACATCCTCTTCCAGCACTCCGCCTAGAGAGCCAGAGTTTATGCAGCTCTTGACAAGTGTAGTGGCCTCCTGCGCAAGCACCTCCACGTTTGCCATCTCTCTGTTTCATACTACCACCAGAATGTCGTCAGCGAAACCGATCAGGTCGGACCCCTCTGGAAACGGCAAAGCCAGGACCCCGTCATAGGTTAAATTCCATAGAATAGGCCCTAACACAGAACCGTGTGGAACATCCCCTGAAACGGCTCATGTCGCAATAAAAATACCCCAGGCGGATTACAATTACTCAGGCAGTAATTACATAAATAACCGTTAGTTCTTAAAAGATAAATGAAATGAGGATCAAATATCAAAAAATACTTCTTACAGGCAGTAAAGTCATTTAGTGGCTACTGCTGAATTTCATATGAGTATATAATCAATTTGATTTGTTAATTTCCGATACTTGTTCAAATGTTTGTCTGGCATATATTATTTAACTGTATCTACAAGGGATATCCAGGAAGTAGGTTTATACCGTGTGGAGTGTTAGCGAATAGATTAGCCACCGGATGTGTACTAACATGTTATATTTCGGTTATATAAGACTGTGCTGTGATTACAATATTCAAGAAAATAAAGAACGCCGACCTTGCGTTATACATCGCTAATTGAAGTGTGTGTATGGAGAAAATGTTATCGATGAGTTCATCTGTTCAACGCTGTTCAACTTAGGATGAGGGAACACCCTGGACGGCTGTGAGTCATTGCGAACGATCTTATGAGTTCAATTAATGAATTCTGTGAATTACAATTTCAAAAATCAGTGAATATTTCCGTGTTGTTTATCAAAAAATTGCTCATGAAATTGTTAAAGATTCGAAAATTTGCGCAAGGTAAGTCCGCCGCATACTTTCTGTAAACACAAAGCCAAACGTACGGCTGCAACACTAACGTTTTTGGAACGTCATTATTTTAAAACAGACCTTTTTTGACTCGTATAGTCACTGGTAACGAAACATGGGTTAGCTTTGTAACACCTTAGAGTTAAAGACAATTAATAGAGTGGCATCATGATCATTCTATAAACAAACCCAAAAAAATCCTCAAAACCCATGGCAACCATTTTCTGGGATCGGCGAAGTATACTGCTCATTGACTTCATGACTTGTGAAGATACTATCAATGCCGATGCAGATTGTGCAACATTGAAAAAATTGGGGAGGATTATTTAAAGTCTACGGCCCGGAAAAAGCAACAAGTTTTTCAACAAACCAAATGGGAAACTTTCAACCTGCACCTTATAGCCCAGATTTAGCTACTTCAGATTACCATCTGTTTACAAAACTCAAGGACTTTTTAGTAGGAAATACATTTGAAAGAGATAAAGAATCGAAATAATATGAATTTTGCATCTGACATTTTTAAATTGTTAATTTAATACATATCTTTTGTATTATATATAATCATGTTCTTGGATGAACCGTATGATTTCCAAAAAAAGAATAATAAATATCTCGTTTTTGGTCAAATAAATAACGATAATATTTTGATATCCCTTGTGCATATTAGGTTACATAGATTGAAACTAATATGTATATACGCTGTAAGGGGAAATAATTTTTTTAAACATAGAAAAAACAATTATACTGGATTTTTCTCTCAATTAAAAATAAATATTTTACCTAAACTACATTACAATTTCCCACCATATTTTGTGATATATTTTTATATCTGTAATAATATAATATGTATTATATTACGACAAAATACTTTATGTGTTTTCTATTAAAGCATTAGCTATTATATCAGTTAAGACTTAATCAATCTAAACACTATAATTTAGCAAATTAGTGATGCCATTAACGACCAAGGTCAAAAGATGGTTATTTACACGATTGGAAAAACAAATCGTAATATTTTACTATATTATTTTAGATTAAAAATACATATGGTTAAGATTTAAAATATATAAATGTTAGGCTAATTTAAAAAGAAAAAAAATGTGATGCAGTTGAGCTTACAACATAAGTAATTTTCAAACTTAAGGGTGGCGAATTATAATTAAGTGCGGGTTTTCTTCAGATTTTTAATATCAATAAAAATATATTTTTTAATCAAACCATATTTTAATGTCAGTATGAATTTTAGTATATTAAATTTAACAAATTTAAATAATAATTTAATTACTACATAATTGTACACTACCATCATAATTATTTTACTTTAATTGTTTTTCCTCTGAATAATAATTAAACCTATATTAAATGTATTCAGAACTCTTAAAAGCATATTTAGCTGTTTCTGTGAATTTTGCTTTGACAAAACCCCAGAAGTAAAATCAAGGATTTTAATCTGGCTGCAGTATTTGTGTTTATGCCCAAAGTGCACAAAATATAGTTGTATTCTGTATTTAGATTCCATAAAGGGAAAGTAAAATTATTCTCTATGTAACAGCTTTCATCAACACCATATAATTAATAATATAAATATATCATGTATTTCATATAAATCAAATAATACTTTGTTACGCATTTTCATTTTTCAATTTCTGTAATAAATTACTTTATTCCAATAAAACAATTAGTACTATTTAAAGAATGAATAATGGCAATAATTATTATAATTATGCATTTATTGCATTTACTGGGAATCTACTTGTACAATTATTTAATTGTTAATTACAGTTTTCTCGTAATACAGTAGTAGCATTTCTGAATGTCAGTATAACCTTAAACCTTGTATCACCACTTATTAGTAATAGATTAATGTATAAGTAACGAGGGAGAAAGGCGATCATTCATTATTAATTTCAAATGCACTTCTCCTTGATAGCTAGAGCATTTAAAAGTAATCTTATAGTAAATACTTTAAATTTAAATGATATTTTTATTTATATTGTATATAGAGTATAATTCTATTTCCTTTGCTAGTGTTAAAACATCATTTATTAGTATTATTTAGCATGTCAGCCAATTTGAATTACTCAAAAATTTCTTAAAATCCTCTATTTCATTTTAGAGACTTGATAACAGCAAAGGTATAAAGTATAGTCCAGAAATGATTGTCTGTAGTTTACTCTAAAAGTTTAAATTTGATTAAAACACTAACACTTTCTTAAGAAAATGTTAGTGTTTTAATTAATCATATCTTCACATAACTCAACAACAAATTTCTATACTCTAAAAGTGTTTATATTTATACTACACCATAAATTATAGTATTAAATTTCATAAAGTGTCTTATGTTTCATTTTAAAATGGAGTACAACATAATAACAATCACCATCATCATCTTTATTACTACCATAAAGATAATATTTTAATAAAAGGAATGGTTGCGACCGATACTACGTGTAGTCCATACCTACACTGAATTTTTCAATTCAGTTATAATATTTTAGATAGAGTTAATCAAATGATCAACATTATGTTAAGGCTAACATTTATTTCGTTTGAAAATTATTATATTTCTAAATTAAATTAAATCAATTTACTGGAGAAAGAAAACAGGATCACTTTGTTTGACCACTGTATTTAAGTATATTCAAGATGTACCACAAAGTAAACGCCCCCACAATTAAACATTAAATCAATTTAATCTCAAATGTCTTCGATATCATCTTTAGTTACTTTAGTAAACGTATTCTACAACAATTGGTTGGTTATAGCTTTGGGTTTTCCACAAGATATCTACTTTAGCTTCATTGCAACGTTTCATCAGACTAACAATAAATATGTATTTGTTTATAATACTTATTATGACAATCATGACAGTGACACTTAGTCCACGTAGCTAGGAATTAATCTCTAGATCGATGAAGAACCCACCGCAAACATAGAGGTGAAACATTTTGCAAGGTGATAAGAGTAAATCCTAGGAGAAGGATGTATCTGCATTGTGAAGGAGGAGTTTATGGTGCGGAATAGCTGTATAAAAAATTGTCCTTGAATGTACTAAAACTTTTTAAACGGTCTTTTTTGAAAAAAAATGTGTACTTACGCAACAAGCACATTCGATTCATTTTGCTTGTTTTTTCTGATCCAGATATAAAAAATTTATTTCTCTTAACTTTTAGATTTATTTGTTAATTAAGAGCTTACAGCACTTATTTATTTTTGATTCTATTACTAAACCTGTTGTACCGTAAGCAAACAATGCAACGTAAGCAGTAAGCAGACGTCTGATCTCAAAGCTGAAAAGAAATCATTTTAGAAAGGAAAGTAAAAAAACCTCAATATTCATTTTAATTGCATTTATTTAACTTTTTTGCTACTATTCCCAGAAGAATGCTCTTTCTAAGGGTTACGTTCTCTATGATAGTTTTCCATCAAAAATCTCCATGGTTTTCTAATAATATTTCTATGAATTTTGTAGGCAGTTTAAAGTAACGAGCATTCATGTCTGCAATATTATACGCTTAATGTTCTAGTTTGTCTAAACTATATCAATATGATAAAGAGAATGGTTGCGACCGTTACTACGTGGTAATCCATACTTACACTGAATTGAAAAATTCACTACCACAAATAATTAATTTGTGGTTAAAACATAGTGAATTTTTCAATTCAGTATATATCAATATGATCACCATTGCATTACATGCCTTTTGTGTATACGTGCGTGTAAATTAAATGAAATAATTTACTGATGCAGTGTTTTTTGGAAATTAAAAAAATATATTATGGCCCCGTTATCTTACAATTATGCAAGAACTAATAGCTAACAGCTAAAAAACTACTTCTCATACTAAAGCACCGTCAGACATGGAATTAAATTACTAATAGCTGCCTTCGCATAACTTAAATCCATTAAGTACAAAGTAAGGTTATGGCGGTCATCGTATCTAAACGCAGAACTGAAGTTATTATATAATGGCAATCTACATACACGTGTTTCGCTGTATTATAGCTCGTCAGTAAAGCTATGCCATAATTACGTGCGTTCTTCAAGTGAAAGCTTGAAAGCTTGACCTATTATTTTATTTCTGTTTCGGTTAGAACAATAATAGGGTTATCTATTACTATCTATTACTTTTATACTTTATTAATTAATGCAATTGTGTTTTTTTACTTCTGCTTAAAATCTCCCTGTGGAGAGAATATGTATGAGTATAAGGAAAAGGAAGTTGCTGTATTTCATTCTGTAATATGTGTTAGAGAAATTTAGAAATATTATAACGGTATAGCTGTCTTTTAATAGACTTTAAAAGTATTTTATTGTCCTTTTGGTTATAGTTATGCCAAAAGAAATACTAAGAGCTTCAGTTTTTGCAGTAGAATTAATATGGTGTCTAATTAATTTAGGAAATGGTATAACTATAGATTTCTAGGATCAAAATATAAGAATTAACGCAAAGTTTTAAAAATATTGATAATTTTATTTAAGACATTTATACAGGGTCTCCGTTAATGCGGGGAAATGGGCCATAGATTCCTGGGGTCAAAATATGACGATTTAACGCAACTTATCTATATCCAAAAATTTACCGTTAAGCCGGAATTTGGCTTCAAAGTTTCAAAACATTTTATTTCTTTTGTTTATAACAATTGAACGCTTTATTTGATTTGAATAAAATTTATTATTAATAAGTACCATAATATCATACATCATTTCAGATATTGTGACCATTAGTGATTGATAGGAAGTATAAAAAAACAGTAGTACCACCACTTAAAAACTAAAATCATTTTTTATTGGTGCATCCAATAAAATCCAAAAAAATCTTCCTTAAAAGAGCATTAGATTTAAAAACTTTTTTGACTCTTACTAGTTTTTGATATCTTGTACGGTTTTTGCACAAAAAATAAACTTTCTCAATTGAATGAAAATTAAATAATATCAATTAACAAAATAAATCAAAACAACATCTAACACTTCTCAAACAATTTTCTTTGCAAAATCCTAATACAAACAAGATATCTGTTTGTTCCAAATATGAATATTTATGAACTATAATAAAGTTAAAAATTAATTGTTAAAAGACACTAAATAATTATTATAATACATAATTTACATTTTTTAAACAAAGACGGCCACGAAAAACATTTATTTTCGATTCGATGAAAAACTAGATTTTGTTTTTACTAGATAAAAAATATATATTTAATTTTTTTGTGGGAAAACCGTAAAAGATATCAAATATTATGAAGAGATAAAAAAGATTTTAAATTAAATGGTCTTTCAAGTAGTATTTTTTTAGTTTTTATTAGATCCACCAATAAAAAAATATTTTAGTTTTTAAGTGGTGGTACTACTGTTTCTTATACTTCTTGTTAACCAATAATAGTCATAATAACTGAAATGATGTATTATATTATGGTAGTTATTAAAAATAAATTTCATGCAAATCAAATAAAGCGTTCAATTGTTATAAACAAAAGAAATAAACAATTTTGAAACTTTTAAGCCAAATTCCGGCCTAACCGTAAATTTTTGAATATAGATAAGTTGCGTTAAATCGTCACATTATGACCTCAAGAATCTATGGTCCAGCCATTTCCCCGCATTAACGGGACACCCTGTATATTCTAACTGATTTTAACTTATTATTGCTAATTATCAGAAAAAATCATACAGTATTCCATATATTTTGGTCATCATTGATTGATTGACAAAAATATGAAAAACAGTATTAACACAACTTAAAAACTCAAATTTCATTGGCACACCTAATTTTTTTTTTAAATATTGGTTAAAAAATAGGTTTATTCCAAAGATGTTTGTCTCTTAATCTTTACTTTATTATCCTCATATACTTCAAACAGATACCATATTATTCTTATCTTCAGAATAGATATAAATATGGTACAAACAGTTGCGATCGTTGCTATGTAGCAATTCATGATAAACACCAAACTATTAACTAAACTTAAGATAATAAGTTTATTTGAATAAGATTCTAAATAAAGGCTTAGGTGGCAATTTTATTAGCATGAGCGTGCATATTACATTTTGCATTAAATTAACTTTCGAACAAAAACCTTTGTTAATCAAGATATAAATTAAAAGCAAGTATGGTAGTTAATAAAGCTACAGTACTCTGTACAATTTCAGATTCAATTCCATTATCATGAGGTGCAATTTTTGTAAAAACTTTTATATTAAGCTCATCAGTTTGTAAACTAAATCCTAACATAAGATCTTATTCATTAAAAATGTACTATTTTTTAATCATTGTCGAATATTGGTACAAGGTGGGGTAAAAGTCCCGCTACCATTTTGATTGCCTATAACTTTGCTCAAAGAAAAGATAAGTAAGTTATGATTCGAAAATTATATCGGCTAAACGGTGACCGCGATTCACTATGCAACTTTCGGCTCTTTTTAGGGAATTTTTCATGACATCCTTCAACATATCAACATTTTTTTCAATTTCGCTTCAATTTCGTGACGGATATTGTCTTTAAGATGTTAAATCGTTTGGAGCTTATTCACATAAACTTTTGATTTAAAAAAACCCATAAGAAAAAGTCTGGAACTTTTAAATCCGAAGATCTGGCTAACCATGCTAAATCTCCACTTCGCGAAATTAGTCTTCGTGGAAAAACGTCATTCAATAATTGAATTGTTAAACGAGCTGTGTGTGTTGTGGCCCCATCTTACTAAAACCACATATCTACCTTGCTCTTCCATTTCAGGCTCAAGAAAATTTCATGTCTTGGTACCGTTCAGCATTAACAGTAACTCCAACACCTTGGTCATTTTTAAAAAAATAGGGACCAAAGATGTTTCTAGCATGAATACCACACCATACAGTTGTTTTTAGTGGATGCAATGAAGTTTCATGAATGAATTGAGGATTGTGTGTTCCCCAAAACCGACAGATTTGTATATTTCAATAAATATTGTCACTATTCCTGCTCGTTCTTGTGGCGTATATTTATCCATAATAAAATTTGGACGTCTACACAATACAATGGTTAAAGCTAAACTGAGCTAAACATTACAGAACCAAGATGGCGCGCAATTAAAATAGTAGCGGGACTTTTGCCCCACCTGTTAGATATTTCGTAATATTTTAGTACAATACAATTTTACTGTGATTTAATGAAGTTGGAAAGTTTGTACTAAAATTTTAGTAATTTTCACTATTCTTTAGAAACTAAAATATTTTCGTTAGACAGTTTGCACATTAAAATATGACTACAGGATGGTAACAGAAAATATAATAAATCTTACATTGTTTTGGGTAATTTATTATTAACATCGTGTTAAGGTAACAAGTAATTTGAAGTCGCACATATCGCTCAAAAACGCTAAGAAATTTTCAACATAGGTTCTAGACAAGAAACTTATTTCAGCGTTATCGCATTTTTTAAATTAAAGTTTGAAAATTCTAAAAGTTCTTCTGCAATTTTATATTGTGAATTTTTTCAATTATCTAGAATTTTCCAACAAGTTATTTTTTAGGTTACATTGAGATATCTCAAATTAACTTCAAATAACACAAATTAAACTTTCTTATAAAGTATGCATCACAAACTGAAATCCTCTACAATCACGTATTTAAATTTCAAATTGTTTTGTAATTTACTTCAACAAATAGCTAATTTTTATTGAAGATTTTAGTAATTTTCAGCATACTTGTTATTCTTGTTCTAGAATTATTCAGTAATTTTACTTCCACATATTGTAAATTTTCTTCCAATTTTTTAAAATTTGTAAGCAATTTATTTTGAATGTTTTAACAACTCTAGAATTTTTCAGCAATTCTAATTCAAATAATGAATTTTTTTCAAAGATTTCTACCTTATCAAAACAGTTCTTTTCCAGGTTTCATTGACGTTCTTCATTTTTTACAATTTTATTCTAAGCCATTTAAATTTTTCAGTATTTTTTCTATGGATAGTTCCAACAATTTTATTTCCTATAATTTTACATTTTTCTTCAAGTATCTAGAATTTTTGCAAATTCTATTTCAGTAGGTTCTAAAATTTCCTAACAATTGCTTTATAAACTTTACAATTCTGCATCATTCTTGCATTATCAAAAAAGTTCTTTGGCAGGTTTCATTGACGCACTTCATTTTTCCTACAATTTTGTTCCAAAATACTTGCATTTTACGGTAATTTCTTTAAGTATGTAAGTTCCTTTGATGGTTCTAAAATATTTCAACAATTTTATTTCGTAAGTAAGTATTTAGAATTTTCACAAATACTTTTCAGGAACAATTGCTTCATAAGGTTTCTTTGAGGAGCACTACAATTCTGCGGCATTTTTTGTTCTAAATATTTTTGAGTTTTTCAAAGCTGAAAAATTTTAAACATTTTTTTAAGGTTTCTTTATCGGTTCTAAAATTTTGAACAATTTTAGAAGTAGTCAATTTTCGTTCAAGGTAGAAATATTTTTCTTGAATAATGTGAAGATTATTATTGTAAACATTGTTTGGTTACTAGATGTATGTAGATCAATAATTAAAAAAAATATATATTTTTTACTACTGAAAATGAGTACATTGTACTCGAAATGTACATCTAGTAAATAAAAATAAATTTGTGAAGAAAGTGTTAGTGTTTTCAATAAAGTTTCTTCCAAGGTTTTTGAATTTTCAAGTAAATACCTTCTTAGGTTTCATCGAGGGTTCTAAAATGTATTGTCAATTTTATTTGAATTATCTTTCAAGGCTTTTTAATTTTTAAGCAAATTCATTTCCAAACTTCATTGATGGTTTTAAAATTTTTAGCAATTTTACTTCCAGAAATAGTAAATTTTCTTCCAAGGTTTTTGAATTTTTCTGTAATTTTTCCTCGGGTCTGTAATTTTCAAACAATATTTAATTTATTTATTTACGGCCAAGCCATTTTAATTACAAAATTACAATAAAGTATAATGTATATAATATAAAAAAGTTATTTTAACCTACACTAAGTAAAATACGTTATACACTTTAAAACTAGCGGAAATCTAAGAAACATAATAAAACAATCTGTTAACGGTGGAGGCTTCTACTTCGTTATACATTATTCTTTACAAATAAAAAACTTTTTAACTTTGTTTGTATAACACTGACTTTATTAAGTGACTATAGTTTCGACAATTTTAGCTTGTCATTATCAAACTAGAAGTACTCAAAACTAACAAATTACAGGTATATATATGCTTAATATTAAGGTCTTACAACGGCGTTAAAAAGGGGGGTATATATCAGGTCAACCTGGTCGTTAATTTCGGGGATTTCCGGATTAGCGCGGGCTTTGTAAATTTTAAAGCTACTATTATATTATGTTTCGACAAAATATGTTTAATTTGTAAGACCTTAATTTTAAGCATATATATATAATTTGTTAGTTTTAAGTACTTCTAGTTTGATAATGACAAGCTAAAATTAGTCACTTAATAAAGTCAGTGTTATACAAACAAAGTTAAAAAGTTTTTTATTTGTGGATAATAAAACAATGTAAAAAAACATATAGTCTAGATGATATAAAAACAATTTAAATACTAAATATATTCCTGTTAACAATATAAAATAGACGCAAATAATAAGAAGTACACATTAAAACTGAAATATACAATATTTATATAAACACAATTGTGGCAAAAAAAATTGATAAAAAAAACAGTATGAATTAAAATTGTAGGTCTAAAACATGAAGATATGAACACAAAATAGTTTTAAAACAATTCCAGGTTAATATTATTCAGTTGACGTTTAAAAGATACAAAGTGTGGTGAGAAAAAATCAACATGCAATTCTTCTTTATTTCCATACTGTAACATTCGTGACATAGGAGAATGTCCGCTGAAATTAGTAGTGTGTCTGGCGGTATGGAACATCGCGTGAAGGCGAGTGGTTCTAGAGGGTACCCGAATATTAATCATTGATAAGATAGTGGAGCATTTATATTGGTAATTCAATATTTTGTATAAGAAGCAGATGTTAGATATAATTCTCCTATGTGTTAGTAAAGGCAAATTGAATTGTGTACGAAGGTCGTTAGTACTTAGCTTTACTTACATTTATCTTGTACGCCCGAAAACGAAGAAATTTGTTTTGAACTTTTTCCAGTTTCATTTTATAATTATTATATGTTGGAGACCATATTATTGATGCGTATTCCAAGTTTGATCGGCATAGTGAAATGTAGAGATTTTTTAAAGCTTCTTCAGACTGGAATTCTCTAGTGTGTCTTTTGATAAATTCCAAAGCTTTGAAAGCTTTGCATGTAATATCATCTATATGATAATAAAAAGTAGATTTTCGACGACTGACTTTTTGGGGAATGTCATTGACTTACATTTGTTAACATTTAACTTCATACCGTTCCTCACACACCATGCATCTAAAGCATCTAAATCTTTTTGCAACTGATACTGATCTTCGGAATTACTTATTGAGTGATACAATTTTAAATCATCAGCGAACATCAATACCTCAGCAAACCCAAATACAGATGTAATATCATTTATAAAAATATTGAATAAAGGAGGGCCCAAATGACTACCCTGCGGCACACCAGATGTAACTTGCACTATATCGGATTTTGATCCACTTATAGTTACTTGCTGTGTTCCTCCTATCAGGTAGCTAGTTAACAACTTTAACAACCCGCCGTAAATTCTTATGCTATTTAACTTAAATAAAAGGGCATCATGACTAACTATGTCGAATGCCTTTGCAAAATAGGCATAGATAACATCAACAGACTCACTATTACTGTAGGCATTATAAACATATTGCGTATAAGCAAATTTGTCTAAAACCATGCCGCGGTTCACATAATATTGGTTCTACTACATTCATTAGTTTCTCACAGACAATATTTTCAAGAACTTTAGCGATTAAGTTCTGAATTGCTATAGCACGGTAATTAATGATTTTATGTCGTTCTCCCGCTTTAAAAGTGGGTAAAATGTGAGAATGTTTCCACATATTTGGTACAACTCCATTTGTTAGGGATGCCCGATATAATAATGTTAATGGCTTGCAAAGGGTTGTGGCGCACATTTTTAATAACTTCGGAGCAACCATATCAGGACCCGATTCTTGATTTATATCTAGAGCGAATAATTTTTTTCTTACATCCCTTTCGTTGATGCTAATACTATTAATGTCACACATAGATGGACTAGAGTGGACATTAATAGAACAGCTATTACTGGTATATACGGAACTAAAGTATTCTGAAAACAAATTAGCAATTCCTTTATGGTTATTTTCTGTACGATCATCAAGAGACATTGATGACGGTAGTTGATGGCCATTTGTTTTCTTACTGATAAATTTCTAAATATTCACCAAGAAAAAAGCCCATAAACTTTATAAAACTTCAGGTGAAATTAAATATTATTGGGATTTTGTGGTATTGAGAGACAGATGTAGGTATGTCTCAAAACGATGCTCTCAATACTACATCAGAAATATGGAGCAACAAATTAAAGAAAATCCTCAACATTTTTTCTTACTGATAAATTTCTAAAAATGTTGAGGATTTTCTTTAATTTGTTGCTCCATATTTCTGATGTAGTATTGAGAGCATCGTTTTGAGACATACCTACATCTGTCTCTCAATACCACAAAATCCCAATAATATTTAATTTCACCTGAAGTTTTATAAAGTTTATGGGCTTTTTTCTTGGTGAATATTAAATCACGAAGTTCTTTTGAGTACCATTTAGGAAAATGAGATGACTTTAACCTATGTTTTGGCACGAATAGATCTATTGCGGTATATAAAATATTATAAAATGTGCCTACAGCTTCATTGACGTCATCCATTGACAACATGAAATTCCAGTCTGTATTAAACAAATAATTATTTAAACCATCGTAATCAGTTTTATTGAAATCAAATATGTATGTATCATATTCTAGTTGCATTTCTATATTAGATCTATTCTGCAAGTATATTTCATATGATAGAGGAGGATGATGTAGATCAACTGGAACTATGAAATCATCAGATATGGTTGCTGTTACCGTACTAGCTGTTGAAAAACACAAATCTAGGAGAGTATCCCTGGCATTGCTAACATTGACTTATATTTAGGATTATGATTTTTTCAAAGAACTGCAATTTCCATCAATTTATTTTCCAGCGTTTTAAGGTTCTAGGATTTTTCAGCACTTACTATTTCCAGAAATTGTGAAATTTCTGCCAAGGTTGTTGAATTTTCCAATTTCTTTTTCGTTTTTTGGCAATATTGCAATTTATTTTCCAAGCATCTAGAATTTTCCAATTTCTTTCGAGTTTATAGAAATTGTCAACAATTTTACTTTCAGAATTAGTTTTCATTTTCTTTTAAAGTTCTTGAATTTTCAAGGTTTCTTTGATGGTACTAGATTTTTTAAACAGTATCTGTCATTATTATTGGATTTTGCATCTCGTTGATGTAATTTCAAGATTTAGTATCGTTCCCGATGTCCTAAATCGCCAAATTTGTCAGTTCGTAATTTCTAGTATGGCTGTGTCAAGAGTAATATGTACAGGACTCAAGAAAGAACTATGGATGAGTAAAAATGAAGAAATCTGGTAAAATTTACAATATTCCAGCTAATCTCAACCGCATTCTTCAAATGCAATCTGAAAGACATAAATTTAAACAAAAAATCAAATGGCTTTTTTTTTATTAAATGAAATAATACACGTTAGAGTTCACTTTCTTCACAATATATTTTTTTTAATGTGCTATATGTACATTTCAAGACACGATGCGCTCTTTATCAAAAGCTAACTGGAAAAATTTATTAAATCTTGGTTGACCAGGAAGTCAAAAAGTTTATCAAATTTTTCCAGTTAGCTATTGATGATGAGCACATCGTGTCAGAAAATATACATATAACACACAACAAAATATACTGTGAAGAAAGTAAACTCTAACGTGTATTACTTCATCTTATATTTCTCTTCATGTAACTCAAGAAGCAAACCAAGAGAAATAGTTCAAAATAAATAAAACAATTAACTTTGTTGGTATCACTTTTTTAGCAAAGTTAATTGTTTTATTTATTTTGAATTATCAAAATGTACCACGAAGTGAAAGCCTCCACAATCACTTATTCAACAGAAATAGCTTTTTTGTGATGATTTTTGTTATGACTACAGTTACGGCTAATGGATAGTAATAGCTAAACTTTTTTCTCAATTTAAAATGTATTAATCTAAAGTGGTGACTATTTGATTATAATATATTATATTAAAATTCATAACATTAAAGAATTTTTTGATAATGATATGTTTGTTGTTTGGCACAGTTGACACAGTTATGTCAGATCAGGAAGGTGGTTTCGTGTGGAAATTCCATAACTGCGCTACAGATTCGCTGGTGTGTTGGTGCCGCGTTGTGCAATAGCATTCGGGCGTTCTATTGACGGGCGCGTGGTTGCCAAGGTTGGCGGTCGTAACACCGCCTCGCGAATAGTGGTATTCGTTGTATACGGTTTATTAGCGTTGTTACGGTGCAGCGGCGTGCTACAATCGACAACGCCGCTTAGCCGAGACCGTCAGAGAGATAGTCCGGAGGGACCGTGATCTTGGCATTCCACCTCTTCGTGGCGTAACCGCGTAACAGCCAATCGTCCCGTCTACCACGTCCGGACTCGCTTTGCCGTTCGCGGTGACGTAACCCGACTATTCGCCTGCCGATATAGTCGTCGACGACACCTGTCGCTCGCCGCCTATTCTCGATCCAACGCGAACGTGCGATTATTCAAATTTCGAGTAACTTAAATATTCATTGTTAATACCTTTCTTCTATACTTGCCAAAACAAACAATGATTAATGATTACAAATACCATATTAACAGAAAACATTAATAAACAATAATACCAAAGTAAATACTAGTAACAAAATAAACTAAGTCGACTATGAAAGAAAAATACACAAAAAAATAGGCAATAAAGAAAGATTGGAAACAAATTTCATGAAATAAGTAGAGAAAATAAAACTCACAAAAAAACAAAGACCAAAATGAAATGTAGTGTCAGTTTAACAACCGATGTGGTATCTGTGGTTGGTGAGCTTGATTGATCTTGATTTTATAAATTTATAGAATTTATCATCAAAATGTCCTATCAATTATACCGCAACACAACCGTGGGGCACACCCTTCTAGACGAACTTATTCAGTATCTTCTCCAGTTCGACAAATCCATTAACCAAACCCCTGCGACAAGAGTTAAAACTCGACTTACATTCAAAGCAGGAAAGCTCAACACCTACAGGTTCTGTAACAATGTGTGGATGTTCATGTTGAACGACGTCGAATTCAAGGAAGTGCAGGAGATCACTAAGATCGATAAGGTGAAGATTGTGGCTTCTGATGGATGAAGGTGATTCTAAGAAATAGAACGTCTCACCCAAATTCATTAGTCTAAGTTTCTTGTTTATACATAAATAATAATAAAGTCTGATATAGTAATATGCGATAAAAATAATTATACTAGTCAAATAAAAGAGATCGCTGTAAAGTTTTACATCCAAATTGGTAAAGATCTTGCTTCCGACATAAAATTTCTGAAATATGTCACTGCTGATAGCGAATGCTGAAGGTTTTGTTGTTTAAAGTGATTTCTAAACTTTCTAGTAAATTATAGACATTATGATATAAACGTACTCAAAATAATTTTTAATCTAAAAATTGTATCCATAATAATGAACATGTAATATATCCTAAAGGGTCTCCCAATAGGAACTTTCGAACTTTGACAGTTGATAGCTGCCTTATTGTTGAAGCTACATGTGTCGAATTGGCAGTTGTTTATTTAGAGTAAGTGATAAAAATATTTTATCAAAATGGGTATTTTATTCGACCAATTTAAGATCGCCTAATCGTTTTACCGAGAAGACTATTCGCAATGTGATGGATAAATTTGAGTCCATTGGTTCAGTAAATGATGAAGTAACACCAGTACGAAGACGAAACGCAAGATCTGTCGAAAACATCGCCGCTATCCGTGATAGGGTGCAGGAGAATCTGAGGCAGTCGATTTCACGTCGATCTCAAGAACTCGGCCATTTGGAGACCACAACATAGCGAATTTTGTATCGTGACTTGGGCCTGCATCCGTACAAAATTCAACTGACCCAGGAACCGAATGACGTGTTGAATGCTGAAGCAGTTGGAAACTGACCCTAATTTTTGTCAAAAAATCAACTTCATCAAAAAGGCACATTTTTTGATGGGTACTTGGTATATTAAAAAACTTGGTGTGGATTTTGTGCTAGCAACGTCATCGGTCCATATTTCTTTGAGAACGACGTTGGCCAAGCCATTTCCGACAATGGCTAGCGCTATAGATGATATGGACACCAACAACGTGTGGTTTCAACAGGATGGCGCTACGAGCCACCCAGCATATGCCACATTGGACATTCTGCAGGAGCGATTTGAGAACATAGTCATCTCAGGCGGAGGTGATGTGAAGTTCACTGAAATCATGCAATTTAACCCCGTTAGACTTTTTCTTGTGAGATTTTCTTAAGTCGCACTCAATAGGTCAAATTCAGCCTGATTTATACGTCATGGAAAATTGGACATTTCGGATGCGCGCCACCATCGAAGCCGAGGCGGACATTTGCTTGATGTTATATTCCATACATAATGACATCGGTAGGCCTTTCAAATGAATACAAAATTTCGTTGTTATCTCACACACACTTTGTTTTATTTAAATTTAAAGATAAGATGCCTTTTATAAAAGACCCTATAATTAGAAGTCAACTAACTTAATTAGATGTAAACTAACTCCTATTAACCTTTGAACACAATCCACCTGTTGATGTTGCTACGTTTCTAAGAGAGCATCACTTATACGACCGGATGCTACTAGCAATAATTTTGAAGATGCCTTTGCTAAAAACGACGTGTAGTCTCGGACTACTTCAAAAGCTATCTCCTATAGAAATCCGTTATGGATTTCCTCTTTCGTTATACAGAGTTTTTCTGTGACTCGGGAAATAAAATTACCCAATATACTTGAGCGAGAATAATGATGATTCATAAAAAAATATTATAAAACTCTTCAAATAACCGAGATAGAGGTTACCAAAGTTAATAAATTTTAACACATTTTTCTAAATATTTTCAATACCGTTCGTGGTAGAATGCTGAAATTTGGTACAGCCTAAACTAACATCAAGTAAATTCCTTAGCCAATTTGTCACTTCAATTGGAACCATGTTATACTATGTTTTCCTAAAATTTGTTTGCTCAAAACTTTTTTGTTTGCTCGTAAATCTACATCTATTCTTCCACAACTTAATAGATAATTTCTTTTAGAAACTTTTATCACTCTTAAGTGCCCGTTTTGAGTTAAAAGCAAAAAATGTTTCTGATTTCAATCGTAACAAATAAAAAACGATAAATGAGTGTTTATATTAAATTTCTATATTTTTGGGGTAGATGGGTGGCTACTATCCTAACCTATAATTTTTACAACTTACATATTTAAAATTTTTGAAGAAATATCCATAAAACAGAAAATATTTTTTAAATAAATCAGCCTTAAAATTATTAAATAAAAAATCTATAAATCCTACTCGTATGTTTTATTGATTTTGTTAATTGTCACTCACCCACCCTACATATATATTATATTATATTATAAATATATGCATTTACATTTCTGACACACTTCTAGTTTCCAAAAAACTCACATGTTTTACTGCTGACATTTTTAAAAATTGAAATGCAGTTTGATTGAATTTTCCATGTTTATGTACAATGGGAGGGTGACCACCATGCCACCCTCCAATTACTATATCATAAGCAAGAGACATGTATTTAACCAATAAAATTTTCATCGTCTTGGAATTAAGTTCAAATAAAAAACCTTCTAACTAAAGAATTTTATAAAAAAATCTTCCCACCATAAATACACTTTTTAAAAACTTATCTTTATCACTGTTATTGTCAACGCCACTGCCGTTGACACTATAGATTCTGGTTTTACCACTGTCACTGTCACTGTCACTGTCACTGTCACTGTCACTGTCACTGTCACTGTCACTGTCACTGTCACTGTCACTGTCACTGTCACTGTCACTGTCACTGTCACTGTCACTGTCACTGTCACTGTCACTGTCACTGTCACTGTCACTGTCACTGTCACTGTCATTGGCACTGTCACTGTCACTGTCACTGTCACTGTCACTGTCACTGTCACTGTCACTGTCACTGTCACTGTCACTGTCACTGTCACTGTCACTGTCACTGTCACTGTCACTGTCACTGTCACTGTCACTGTCACTGTCACTGTCACTGTCACTGTCACTGTCACTGTCACTGTCACTGTCACTGTCACTGTCACTGTCACTGTCACTGTCACTGTCACTGTCACTGTCACTGTCACTGTCACTGTCACTGTCACTGTCACTGTCACTGTCACTGTCACTGTCACTGTCACTGTCACTGTCACTGTCACTGTCACTGTCACTGTCACTGTCACTGTCACTGTCACTGTCACTGTCACTGTCACTGTCACTGTCACTGTCACTGTCACTGTCACTGTCACTGTCACTGTCACTGTCACTGTCACTGTCACTGTCACTGTCACTGTCACTGTCACTAAATAAAAACTTAATTTTAATTTTTTTTATTCGAAAAAATCTAAATACTAACGAAAAATTAAACTTTTTGTTTACACGACATAGGCAAGTGACAGCTCAGTTCGTTTTTAATTGTCATGACCCCCTCAGATTTTTCTGAAGATTATTCTGTTTTCATTAACTAGACTAACACTTTTGATTTTAACTCAAAATTTTTAAAGTGTGATAAAAGTTCATAGAAATAAATTTTCTATTAAAATGTGGAATAATAGATGTAGATACACGCCGGTGGTGGCGCATTCGGTTGCGACCGAACTAGCATTAGCGAGAGTGCAGCAACGTTAGTTCGTGTCAGCAGTTGGATGGGTGACCGGTACCATTCACCATTGGGATACAATTAATGGTGCTTTAGAGTGACGGGGGCGATCCTTTAAAGTAACAAGCTCATTTACACACACACAAATACACAAATAACACATGGCGGAAGGACCACGTGGTCGATAGCCTAAACAGTACTACTACTACTAGATGTAGATTTACGAACAAACAAAAAAAACAAATTTTAGGAACACCCTGTATCGTTGGTAGGTTGTACCAAATTTTCGCACTCTACTACGAACGGTATTGAAAATATTTAGAAAAATGTGTTAAAATATCTTAACTTTGATGGCAGTCATAGAAACACCCTGTATACAGTGTGACTGACGAAAAACCTTTGGTGCTGTATCTCGCTTATTTTTGATCCGATTTCAATAAATAAAACATCAAATTAAATGATTTTTAAAAGACTTTAATATGAACTGTACTGATATTTTTTCTTGCATCCAGTTTTTGACAATAGACGATCAACTTTTTTTTTCAAATTGCACTGTATATATATTTTGTACTGATCCGCAAGGAGATTTTTTTCTGAATCTAAATTTGTAAACGATTTTATCCATTCATCAAGTCGAGAAATTGAGGATAAAAAAAATTAAAAATCAAATACCCATAGTAAACAATATACCGAGCCTATTCCAAATGTCAAAAGTGACAGTGTCAGTCATTGGTACAATACTGCAATGATTTTTAATAATTTCATAATAAAAATGTTGCAAGATTTCAAAAACTGAAAAACGATTTCTGTAGAAGCACAAAATTCTAGTACAGTGTTTGAAATATTGCAACATTTTAATTATGAAATAATTAAAAATCGTTGCAGTATTGTATCAATGGCTGTCACTGTCACTTTTGACATTTAAAATAGGGTCTGTATATTGTTTACAATCGATACTTGACTTTTTATTTATTTTTGTAATCCTCAATTTCTCGACTTAAGTTTGATGTATGGATAAATTTGTCTACAATTTTATATTCAAAAAAAATCTCCTTGCGAATCAATAAAAATATATATACAGTGCAATTTTTAAAAAAATGTTGATCGTATTTTGTCAAAAACTGGGTGCGAGAAAAAATAACAGTTCAGATCCTATTAAAGTCTTTTAAAAATGGTTTAATTTGATGTTTTATTTATTAAAATCGGATAAAAATACGAGATACAGCACCAAAGGTTTTTCGTCAGTCACCCTGTATATGAAGAAAGCACTTTTAATACTAATATACAAACAAGGATATGTAAATTTCAAAAATACGAGAGCTAAACTTTATCTTTGTTATTTATTTTTCTTTTTCGAATAATACAATAAAAACAAATTAATTTAAAAAAAACATACATAAAATTCTGATTCTATAGAAGCACGAATAGAGTTAAGAAATAAATAGGTTCTTCCCTTAAACCTTGCCTTTATTATGATGTTGATGCAGCAAGTATCCTCCTAAACATCGGGAATCTTTTGTTTAAACTTTTGTACAATTCTTTTATCCTCATTTTGGGAGAGAATTTTTAAGCTATTTATGTCAGCATGACAGATATGTAATATTACTATAACAAAATACTTTCAAAAGTCATAAAAACTTAAATAAACAAGCAACTAAGTAAACAAAATTCTCTTAACTCTTTAGCCTTGAATCAACTACGACTGCAGCTATAGTTATTTACTCTTGCTTCCTCATACTTTGTTAAGTTATAATAAATAAGCTTAGTCAAAATATAATCACAGTTGATGAATACAAAGAGAACGCAATAATCAATCTTTTTCAACAAGCTACTAAGGATCATTCAAAGCAGACAAAAAATTCTATACAGACAGAGATTCAAGGATAATTTTATTAAGAAAAGATTATTTTAGAACTACTAACAGAGCTCAAAATAGGGGGTAAATATTGTGTTTCGTGTAAAAATACGCATATGAAGTCTTCAAATTTAGTTTAAATTCGACAGTAGATTTATAATGTCTTCATATCCGAAAAACTGATTGAATTCAAAATCAATGCAAAATATTTATATTTTTCTACATCTAATACATCGAGTTGGGTGACAATTTAATTCATCTTATCTAATCCATCTCTATAAATTAATGTTATCTAATAGTTTAAACACTTAACTTCCAAATACGATAATTGATAAATACGTTAAAGTTTTAGATCATATTGATTTGTAACTTGTTGAATCTAAAGTAAAACATGATTTAGCTGTATATTATTTTTGCTGAAGCGGATTCCACTATATTTGTAGAAATCATTTATAATTCTATAAATATAGTAGTAAATTAGCGTGTATTTTTTATTAACATAACTCTTATAGTATCTTGAGTAAGCACCTAACAATTCCGATGAATTAAATATTACCACAAAATTCAATAAAAATTAATTTTAAGTTTAAAAAAACTATGTGTTTTGGAGATAAAACTTGCGAGATTATAATACTTTATTTATTTAAAGATCAAAATCTTTAGTGTATTTTGAAAAACAGCGTCCATCAATATTATAATATCTATCGAAATCAGTAAAGACGGCTCCCTTGAATTTTTTTTTCAAAATCATTAGATTTAGCAGCAAGTAGCCAGGGTTATAGAAATCCAGTGTACTGTTGATTTGGAGATTGTAGGTTTGCATATTTAATTATTGTATCTTTATTCTCAATATTTTAACCAAGTTTTTTTTTAATATTTTCCAACAGATGATTTCTAAAGCCATTCATATCACTACACTATACTACACTATAGATTCAATGATCCTGTTAGCATACTCTGTGATCTAATCACCACCAAAGAAATAAAGAAACCGTCGAATATAAGGGTGGTTACTATCTTAAAATCTAGGAAGAACTAACATCACTATTTATTATTAATATTTATTTTATTTATACTTGCAACCCTGTTTGAAGTCATGTGACAGATTTAAAAATTGCTGATTGTTGATTTCTAATTCTTATTATAGAAATATGAATACGCTTAACTATGTTCCACTCAGAAACAAAGCACACATAGCAATTATATTGACAAGACATTCTCAAGTCTAAAGATTGGCGAAAAGGACCTCCCCACAACCTCTTCTTTGAAAGAATAGATAAAGTACAAACGATTTCATTGTATATATGAATCAACAGAATCTAGTTTAGAAGTGCCTTTTACTCTCTATATGGACATAATTTAAGAGGTACCAAAAGCTCGGTCGTCATAAAACAAAAAACATTATGTTTATCTAAGTATAGAAATGATCATAGTTGTTTAGGTTACTACACTTAATTTACCACAATTTATAATAAGATTATTTTTCCAGATAAGTAGCATAATTCGTTGTTTATATTAATAGTGATCGAAGAGTATTTACCACTATGTTTGGGTATTTATGATCCGTTGATTAAATACGAGGATGAATCAAATATAAACCAGAATTTAGTTAAAAAAGTATGTATATATTATTGTAATAAAAATTATTATTTTTTTTTCTACATAGTCTCCGCTAATATGTACACATATTTCCCAGCGAAGCAAAAATTTCTTGATGCCATTGTCTTCAGCCAATTGCTCACAAACGTTTCCACATCTTGGTCACTGTAGAAATGGCGTCTTCCCAATTCGCCTTTGAGTGGAAATTAACAAGAATTACGCCTTTTCTATCCCAAAAAAACAGTTGCAGTTCTCCAGGTTGCGTCCACTTCACGCTTGCTTGTTTAGACTTTGGGATGTAATGATGCACCCACGTCTTATCACAAGTGACAATGTGGTATCACGCCAAAAACCTTCCACAGACAGCAAGACGCTTCGCTTTGTGATCTTCCATCAGTAGGGGAAGAATCCACCTTGCCGACAATTTTTCGTAACCCAACTCATTGAAAATGACTGATTGAACACTCCCGTATGATATCCCTACATCTGCAGCAATTTTGTAAACTGCAAACCGCCGGTCAGTTTCAATCAGCTCGCGAATAATACGAATGTTTGCTTTAGTAATGCTGGTTCGCTGTCGGCGTACATGACTCACTTTTTCTACCAAAAAAAATTGTATGCCATTCGTAGACTTGAATTATCGAAGCGAACCAAATCTACTCCCCTTAACAAGTACCTCCAACACATTCAGCAATACCGGAAATAACACTTCACTTAGCGACTGATAAATACAAATTCCCGTTTATATTTGATCCACCCTCGTAAAAGTATTTAGTAGCATCTGTAATAGTTAGTAGATGACCTTGACCGTATCTGTATTAATAATACCAAAGAGATGATTCTGCATGTATAAATAATTTTAAATATGTTTATTAGTCTTTAGCTTCCTTTCCCCAAAAAATACATATGAATATACACAAATATATAATAAAACGTACAAAAATTTTGGATGAATGAAGCTGGGTAGAGTT
Source organism: Ontholestes murinus (assembly GCA_963969525.1). Lineage (NCBI taxonomy): Eukaryota > Metazoa > Arthropoda > Insecta > Coleoptera > Staphylinidae > Ontholestes > Ontholestes murinus. The sequence goes on from OZ018387.1 coordinate 84,301,170, forward strand.
CATGCAGCTGCGACGTTCTTCCACTATAACCCTTGTTTTTGACCATGACGCTGAGGGTGTAAATATCTACTTGAACATCTGTATTCTTCTTTAAATATTGTATTTACTTTTTTGTTCCCTTTTTTAGGGAAGACTTTTTAGCTATTGATGTCAGCATGACAGATAGATATATCTGACATATATAAGTTAAATAATAATAGTTTAAATACATGGATTCTTTTTTGGATCAAGGGCCTAAAGGCAAGATTATTTAATAATTCGGGCTTGGGACAATAATTAAAATTATTACAATGTTGAACAAAATAATACATTAATCATTTATAAAAAAATAGGCATTTAAAAGGCTGCACTAAGTTTTCCTAATTGAGTGAATAATTCAATAATTTATGTATGCATTGATTTAGAATATGCTTGACCAACACCAACAAATTATTAATTGTCCTATCGTAATCTTGACCTACCCTAATACATTATTTATATCCTGGTGTACTCTTAACCTACCTCGATGAATGTTTCATCGTCCTAACGTACTCTTGACCTATCGTAATAAATTCCCTGTGCAATGTACAATAGTAATTCGTAAACGTATTCTTGTCCCATTTGCTACTATATTTCGTCTCCACATGGAATAAATCTGAATGGAA